>CM062295.1:525651185-526251185 GCA_031216915.1 Pictodentalium vernedei | reverse complement strand
TTGCATTTTGTTCCGCTCCACTGATTTTTATCGAAATTACGGCCCTTGGACTCTGAAAAATGCATCAAAATTACAGTTTTGCGGACTTTTTTTCTACACGCTTCCAGATATTGAGCTGATTTTTGGTATGTTAGTCTGACATGGTGGCCTACAGATCAAGTTTGCATTTTGTTCCACTCCACTGACTTTTATCGAAATTACGGCCCTTGAACTTTGAAAAGTTCATCAAAATTACAGTTTTGCGGACTTTTTTCCTACACGCTTCCAGATATTGAGCTGATTTTTGGTATGTTAGTCTAACATGGTGGCCTACAGAACAATACCGTTGAAACTACAGAACACTGTTTTCTGCAGTATTCCTAGAATCTATGTTTATTTTTTAAAAATGATTAGAGCTTGAAATATCGGGGCACGTGGGGTATGTGAGCGTGCTCACTAAGGTTCTATATTTTATTTCTGTAATTATTTCTTTGCCATCAAAAGTTCATGTTCTTGATTTAAGTTTTAGGCCTCATAATCTACGGAATAGCAGGGGTGATGGTAGTGTATTTCGTCCCTTGAGAGCAAGAAGGCTTTGCAATGCTAAAGCATTGCAAAGCCTTCTTGCACTCAAGGGACAAATTTATCAATTTTTTCAACTTTGGTAAAATATCAGACATAAACCATTTAATTTTTATTAGCTTAACTTGACAAAGTGAAGATAAGCTATTGCCATCATGCGTGCGGAAGTCTGTTAGTCTGTGAGTTTGTGAGTCTGTTCACATTTTCCTTTAGCACAGGCTACACCCCGTAGTTCTTGTCTGATCATCACAAAATTTCATATGCAGGTTTGGGGGTCATGTCTAGATGAGAACGTCCTCTTTTGGTCGCGAACGGTCAACTGGTATGGCTGCCCAAGCCCAAAACTCGAAAACCATTAGCACAGTCTGCAGGTCATATATATGAAGGGATTTCATTGTAACTTGGTAAGATGACTCCATATGATGTCTAGATGAGAACTTCCCCATTTCATCGTGATCTGTCAACCGTGACGACTGCCTGAGCCCAAAACCCCAAGACCTTTAGTACAGTCTACAGGTCATATTTATGGAGGGATTTCATTGTAACTTGGTAGGTTGACTTCATATAATGTCTAGATGAGAACATCCCCTTTTGGACACGATTGGTCAACTGTGATGGCTACAGTGGCCCAAAGCCCAAAAACCTTTTGTACAGTCTGCAGGTCATATTTATGAAGGGATTTCATAGTACCTTGGTAGGATGACTCCAAATAATTTCTAGATGAGAACGTCCCCTTTTGGTTGCGATCATTCAGCTGTGATGGCTGCCTGAGCCCAAAACCCAAAAACCTTTATCACAGTCTGCAGGTCATATTTATGAAGGGATTTCATTGTAACTTCATAGGACCACTCCAGATAATGCCCCTTTTGGTTGTGATCATTCAACCATGATGGCTGCCCGAGCCAAAAACCCCAAAAACTTAAGTACAGACAACAGGTCGTATTTGTGAAGGGATTTCATTGTAACTTGGTAGAATGACTCAGTATAATGTCGAGATGATGATGTCCCCTTTTAGTTGCAATTGGTCAACCATGATGGCTACACAGGCCTGAAGCCCGAAAACCTTTAGCACAGTCTACAGGCTATATTATGGAGGGATTTCATTGTAACTTGATAGGATGACTCGTTTTGGAATAATTTAACTGTAACTTGGTAACTTTTGTTGACATACGTTAACTGTGAGGGCCACATACATTAACTGTGAAGGCCACATTGAACATTATCCTTTTCATCAAACACAACACACAGACAAGTTAAGCTACAGTGTCATTGACACTTTCATTTTTTTAAGTTTACATTGGTTATAAAAAGAGAGCGTGTGGCAGCCAAAAGGACCATGAGGGAGGGCCTGAGAAACAGATTTTTACTTTTTTTAGGTCTAATATAGAATTTATTTTAATTTTCCAATCTTTCTTTTTGCTCGATCAAGTCTTGACTATCGCAGTATTTTATTTATCACAAAATCACCATCAAACATCTCATTACAGAAAATATAGTTCACAACATGTCAGATACATGAATGATGTCGGAAGTCAGTGTTGATGTGGTGACCTTGTGAGTGAGTTGGTTTTGGAGGTAGAATTGAATTAATCTTGTCCCAAAATCCTCATAAATTCTGCCTTTTGATTGGTCAGAATGCCTTGTATAAATAGCCATGGCAAAGGATGCACCCAACATCCAAGGTATATGACTGTGTGCAACATCCAGGGTATATGGGTATACGAAACAGGGGGGGGGGGGGGGGGGGGGAGGGGGGGATTATATGGTTTAAATGAAAGCTTTTCTCATTCACTTGCCTCAGTATAAAAATGGAACCCAAAAACCTGAAAATAGTCACAAATGTGATCAGATTTCCAACAATTTCGATAATATTTTGCTATTGTAAATCAAATAGTCAAGTAATTAAATGAAACAACTTGAGAAAATAAAATAAGAGCAAATATCGTCCCCTGAGTTCCAATGTGTTCTATGTGCCAGTAGGCACATAGAACACATTTGAACTCAGGGGATGATATGTCAACAAAATACTGTTTACTCCTTTCCTTAATGACCCAAGGGATGTAACTCTATCTGTTGTCTTCTGCGTTTATGAAAACAAAAAATATTCACAAATTTGGTCCAAGTGATTGCAGAGCATGAGAAATGTGTCCACAAATTTATTTCCACTATGTTTGTATTGTGATTCAAACGGGCCAAATACGCTATCTCCGCCAACATTTATGGTATATGGAGATTTAATATCTGGATGTCTCATTTAAAAACCAACATCCAGGTATTAAATCTCCATATACCGTACATGTGGCGGAGATAACTTATATTCTCTTATTAGCTTAACTTAACAAAGTCAAGATAAGTTATTTCCATCACGCGTGCAGATATCTGTTAGTCTGTGAGTCTGTAAGTCTGTTCACATTTTCCTTTAGCACAGGCAGCACCCTGTAGTTCTGGTCATCACAAAATTTCATATGCAGGTTTGAGGTCATGTCTGGATGAGAACGTCCCCTTTTGATCGCGATCGGTCAACTGTTGTGGCTGCCCAAACCCAAAACCTGAAAACCTTTAGCACAGTCTGTGAGTCGCATTTATGAAGGGATTTCATTGTAACTTGGTTGGATGACTCTGTGGTATAATGTCTAGATGAGAACGTCCCCTTTTGGTAATGATCTGTCAACCGTGATGGCTGCCCAAGCCCAAAACCCAAAAACTTTCAGAACAGTTTACAGGTCATATTTAATATGGAGGGATTTCATTGTAACTTGATAGGATGATTCATTTTGGAATAATTGCACTGTAACTTGGTGACTTTGGTTGACATACATTAACTGTGAGGGCCGCATTAACCCACCCCTCAATTCTTGAGTACAGTTTACACCTCAAATTATTTTTATTGAAAACATAACATGCAGGGAACAGAAATTAACATATTCTCCATTATCACAATTCTTGTCTCATTTCATAATCCTTTCATAAACATTGAACATTATCCTTTTCATTAAACACAACACACAAACAAGTTAAGCTACAGTGTCATTGACACTTTTATTTGTCTCAAAAACATAGGTTTTGACCCCTCATTGGATCGAGCTCGGTGAGCTTGTTCCAATGAGGGGTCATAACCTATGTTTTAGAGAAAAAAATAATGAAAATTAATTGGTGATTTTTGAGAATAGCGCTGGCCGGTTTTGGCTGTTAACTCACCACCAATATAATCATCCCATGCATCAAATAATCTCCTTTGTAATTGTTTGTATTGCTTTCTTTGTCTCTTTTTAAGCTTTCTCTCAGATATAAGTTTAACATTTAGTGTCAAAAGCTTGCTTTCATTATGTAATATATTCACCAATGTGTAAAAGTGGGAATTGGCATTGGTTTTCAAGTTCAGTCTGTTGTGCCAGTCCTCCGTATCATTATTTGTCCTCACACTTCATTGACACTTTCATTTTTCATTAACTGTCTATCTAATACAAATAGCAGATGATATTTTTATACTGTACCAATGACCCAGACATAGCTGGTGCTGACTCTTAAAATATAGGGCCAAACACAAATTTTGCCCCCCAATCCCCAAAATTTGCATCTAAAACCAAAGAAAACATGTCCTGAATGGCCCTCCACACTTCACCTCTACTGCCCATGCGCAGTGTCAAGGATGTTCCGAAATTGGCGCCATTATTCATTCTTAGTTTGGCCCTTCATCAGTTAACATCTGACTGATCTTTGTGCTTGTAAATCTCAGTTTAAATGATGCCAGACACATAAATATTAGTGAAATGGTGATTCTAAGGAGGATATAGAAGGAGGAGAGGAAAAATGTGTGACAGAATATTATCAGGGCTGTAACTTAAAATTTTTTAATGAAATTATGTTAAGTTACCTATTTTCGAGGCAGCAGCCATTTTGTTGTCATTCTTGTTATTTAGTTACACTGATTTTTCAGTGTTTTCCTCTCTCCCTTTCCTTTAAGTCCCCTCTTGCTATTCTCCCATGCTTTTGGCATAGTTTCTGTAATTATTACTAAAATTTCTTGGGAGTTTTAGCTGAATAACAGAATGAATTCTGTTCTTTTCCCCATGTTTACGTCTTCACCTATGGGTGGTTAGGCGTTGTGTTCTGCATCTACCATCTGATGTTCTGCAGTTTCTTCCCTGGAAGTCTCTGTTTTGCATCAGATAGTGTATTTTTGGTAACTGATTTCGGGCCTGGGTGCCTGGAGTCTTATTTTAGTGTTTTTACACTCATTGTTTACATTTACAACAGCCCTCTGTGTGAGGGGGGGGGATTTCTTGAAAATAATATCTTGATGTTAATTTAATCATAACTAGATATATTATTATTGTTCGTAAGTGTTGCATAAATTGTTTAAAATATTTTTAAATTTTTTGCCCACACTTAGGCTTGGGATCCATTGGGGCTCAACGTTACTTTTCAGAAACTTGGGCTGTTCTGAAAAAATATTTTTTCAAAATATTTTGATTTCAATTATTTTTTCTATGTTAATGGATCATATTATTATTATGTATTTGGATTGTCAGGGGTTGGTGCGAGTACCAGGACTTTGTTTTCTTTTCACATTGAAAGGATTTTGATCAATTGCAATTAGAGGAAGTCTTCCTCTGACTTTTATAATCATTCTATATGTAGTCAGTGTACTTGCATTAACTCCTGTTCTGTATCTGATGTTTTCGATGACAACATGGGAAGCGTTTGTCACGGTATGTTAGTGGGGAATTGGACATTCCGGTCCTGTCCCCGCAGGGTCACTCTACTTTATCAATTTCTATTTCAGACGATCAAGATTAGGGTGATGTATCTGTGATGTCTTCCAACAGTGTGCCTCCGTCGTCACAATTAATGAAGGGCTAGCGGAAAAGTGCTCATGTAAATACGCCAATTGCCTAAGAGGACCCTAGTAGGTTCGACGGCCTTTGACGTCTGCTAGCTTGCCCGGTGTAGCGTCCATTCATCGAATGGTTCGGCAGCCGGGTTCGTCCGTTGCGGTCTAGAAGGAGTTTTGGGGTGATGCGAGCACTATAAATCAACCAAATGCACACCCAGTGACGGCGGATTAGAGGGAGAACGGAGGAAGCCTTTTAGTCCGGTTCATAGCTCGTTCTGGTCCATCCGGACGGCGAGTAAGAGAGGCCCCTCTCTCGTACAACAACATCTGGCCCCAGATGTTGTGGTACAAAATGTTTCGCATTCGGAGCATACGTCCGCCGCTCGGGACGCTCCGACATATAGTCAGTCCGGAGAGACTGTCAATAAGGCTTCCTCATTCTCATGGTAGCGCACACGACCGCTCTTGGCTACGTGACCTCGGATATCCAGTCAGCTTCGCCAGTCAGAGAATCATCGGCGACCAGGTCACACCATCCGGTAGCCAGGGACACGAGGCCTGCAGACTCTGGACGTTCGCATAGGAAAGTGTGCGGGAGTCAACGTACACGGTGCTTCCGGTGGCAATGCATCGTAAGACCGCTACTGCACAGGCCTCGGGGACGGATGTGCTATCCTAAATAGCACAGCTTATCGCAGCATCCCAGCAACAACTGAATCTGTCGCATAATGTTTTATCTGACGATGCTGGGTCGGGACGCTCCGCGGAAGCGGGTACGGACGTCCGAAAATTTCATCCGGTCCGACGGGATACCGAAAGGGATTCGGAGGTTTTCGAGCTTTCCCGTTCGGAACCACATATGCTGATGTGTATGTCATCTGACTTGATCTTCTACAGGTTCTTTCGTCGGACCAGAATGCTGCGATGCCGGATAAGAAACTGATAGCGTCGGTGGACTTAGAAATGTTTGGTTCGGTTCAGGGACATCGTCCCTCAGTTCCGACATAGTCCAATAATGTAACACAAACTTTCGAATTATTGAACGACGCTATATATTTATTATTATATGCTTGCTATTACCAAGCATTTCTGGTTTCTTGTTCGCAAAGTTACGGAGATGTCTTTCAAAAGTGTGCCTCTGTCGTCATAGTTAATGAAGAGCTAGCGGCAATAAGTGCTCATGGAATATGTCTATCGCCTAAGAGGTCCCTTGTAGGATCGACGGAGTGACATTCGCTAGCTCACCCGGTGTAGCGTACATTCATCGAATGGTTCGGCTGCCGGGTTCGTCTGTTGCGGTCTAGGAAAGAGATTTGGGTGATGCGAGCACTATAATTACTTTAGTACTCACCCAGTGACGGCGGATTGAGGACAGATCGGAGGAAGCCTGTTAGTCCGGTTCCTGGCTTGTCCAGGTCCGTCCGGGCTGTGAGCGAGAGAGGTCCCTCTCTCGTCCAACAACATAGGGGACCGCATGTTGTGGTTCAGATATTTTACATTCGGAGCATATGTCCGTCGCTCGGGACTCTCCGTTATATTGACAGTCCAAGAGACTGTCGATAATGCTTCCTCATCCTCACAGCAGTGCACACGACCGCACATTGGCTATGTGACCTCGAGTATCAGATCAGTTTCGTCATTCAGTGATTCCACGGCGAACAGGTCACGCCATCCGGTAGCCAAGGGACACGAGGCCTATACACTCCATTCGCTCGCATATTAGTAGTATGCACGGGGGTAACGATCACGGAGCTTCCAGCGGCAATGTATCGTAGGACCACTTCTCCACAGGCCTCAGTGACGGACGTGCTATCCAAAATAGCACACCTTATCGTAGCATCCCAGCAAACGACAGATTCTCGGTCGGATCAGGAATAATCCGACGGCGCTGGGTCGGTGCGCTCCGCTGTTGCATCAGGTACGGACGACCAAACACTTCACAGGGTCCGACAGGATGGCGAAAGGGATTCGGACGATTTCGAGCTTTCCCTTTCGGAACAACAGAAGCTGCCATACATTTCTTCCGGCATTATCTTCCAGAGGTTGTTCCGTCGGACTACATTGCTGCGATGCTGGATAAGAGACTAATAGCGTCATTGGACACAGAGTTTTGGATCGGTTCAGGGATATTGTCCCTGAGTTGCCAACGCAGTCCGATAATGTCTTTAGAACATTCGAATTATTGAACGACGCTATATATAAGCTTGCTATCAACATGCTAGTCTAGTTTCTTGTCCGCAATGCTCTATTCTGCCTTTCGTAAATTCTAGGAAATAATTTTTAGCCAAGGGACACGAGGCCTATACACTCCGTTCGCTCGCATATTAGTAGTATGCACGGGGTAACGATCACGGAGCTTCCAGCGGCAATGTATCGTAGGACCGCTTCTCCACAGGCCTCAGTGATGGACGTGCTATCCAAAATAGCACACCTTATCTAGCATCCCAGCAATCGACAGTTTCTTGGTCGAATCAGGAATTATCCGACGGCGCTGGGTCGGTGTGGTCCGCGGTTGCATCAGGTACGGACGACCGAACGCTTTATAGGGTCCGACAGGATGGCGAAAGGGATTCGAAAGATTTCGAGTTTTCCCTTTCGTAGCATCGGAAGCTGCCATACATATCTTCCGGCATTATCTTCCAGTGATTGTTATTTCGGACTACATTGCTGCGATGTTGGATAAGAGACTTATAGCTTCATTGGACACGGAATTTTGGATCGGTTCAGGGACATTGTCCCTGACTTACCGACACAGTCCAATAATGTCATTAGAACATGTGTATTATTTATCGACGCTATATATATATTAGCCTGCTACCAAGCATGATAGTTTAGTTTCTTGTCCACAATGCTCATTTCTGCCTTTTATCATTTATACGAATGATTTATTTTGGCAGAACAGGGCATACCGAGAGTTCATATGCATCTAGACGGCGTGGTTAAAGACTGGAAATAATCTTTTTCGCCGTCTATGTCTTTTCCAACCACAATGTTGGAAACGACAATGATGTCTAATAGACTTAACTTAGACGCTTTATCATACGTAATCCACCTTACTGAGGCGTTATCATTACGTCTTTAAGAGAAGAATTCCGAGATATGATCCTCAATGTGATTTCTTTTGAGGGCAGTAGTTTGTTCACGTATAACTCCGCCCTTCAGTGGCTGCTTGGAGTTGGTTAGACGTGACGCAGCCCTAGCTACATCCACGCGCGTGGATAGTAAGGTGAAGAACTCTCTCAGAGTCGCTTCGTTCTCGGAGAAGCTTCTCTTCGACGGCAACTTTTCAGCAATCCATGAATTGCTCGATTTACACGTTCTCTTGTCTATCTAGTGTTGCAAGAGATTTAGACTGGGGCAAACATTCGGTGGTTGACTCAGAGAGTGCCACTGCAGTTGCCGGATCCGAGTTTTATAATTATGACGGTTGCCAGTCAAACAGGTTGGGATATAATATTGATCCCAACGGATTCGAAGTGCCAGGGTCTTTGGGTTCCGCAGTTTTTAGGCAAGTACTTATCTTCCACGGAATAATGTTTTTTTTAGGCTTGCTTTATGTCATTGGATGAACATTATTCAGAAATGCATGTCCAAATCCTGTCCGTTAATTCGACAGTGGTGGCGTATCTCCGGAACCAGGGAGACACTTATTCGTTTCCGTTATTCAATTTAATGGAAAGAATCCTTCTGTTTGTTATAGTACACCAAGTTCTGCTTCGGTCCGTCATATTCCGGGTCGTCTGATTGTATTACTGGACTCCCGTTCTCTTATGGGTCGCTTGTTGCCGTCAGAATGGACTCTCAACAAACAAGTATTCAATCAGATTTGCTATCAATGGGAGCGCCCAATGATAATTTATTTCTGACACAACTTGCTAATCATTTGCAGATGTATGTGTTTGCTTGTCCGGATCTCTGAGCTTATGTTTTTAACGCTCTATTGATCTAATAGGACGGAATGATAGGATATGCGTATCCTCCGGCGCTGTTGTTTCAGCAAGTATTGCTAAGATAAACAACCACAATACATTTCTGTTGATAGCATCTCTGTCTTCACAGAGACCATGGGTAAATTTACTCTGAGGTCTACTGTGGGACTTAACGTGAATCTTCCTCCGTGAGAGGATCTTTTTTCGCTGGGTAAAATCGTGTCATCTTTATCACAACCCGCAAGGTCTCAACCTTCACGTATTCCGTTGTGTGGTCCTTATTGCATTGTAAGCATTGTACTGGACGAGCTTTGGACGCGATTTCTTCCTATAGGAGATCCTCTTCTTCGCTATTCTATGCGGCTAAAGTGGAGGCTCTTCCGTCGTTGATGTAGGGATCACTATGTTGATATTGTTGATTCCTCCATACTAGTCATTGTAACTTTTTAGTATACTTGTTTGACAAGATCTACTGCAGCCTGTTATTATTTAGGTTATAGGTTTATGTTACCTCATACCTATGCACTCTATGATAGTTTACAATTGAGTCTTATGTCTCTTTATCTAAGTCAGTTAGTAACTTTTCGATAAATAGACTTGGAATCATTAGATTAAATTCCTATACGGATTTTAACTTCGGTTCTTATTTAGCTAAGTAATCATTTGAGCCTCTGGAAACAGTAGTTTTCAAATTCTGACCTTTTAGACAGTAATTCTGTTGGCTTCTCTTTTACTGAAGAGTCAGTGAGTTTCATGCACTATCGGTGGATGATTTTCACTTTCGTAGTTTCGGAATCACTACTTCCTTTACTATTTAGGTTCGATTTTCGCATAAGAGTCAGGCTCCTAATTAATATCCGGAACCTATTGTTATTAAGGTCCTTCCGTCTTCGTACGGGCATAGGCTTTTACTCTGTCCGGTTAGAGTTTATGTATTTATAAACAGATATCTGTTTATTACTACGGGCGTAAGCTTCTTCTGTCTTTGATGCCTAATAGAAGGACGTTACGCTCCATTCTATTGCTAATGGATTCAATTAACTATCGATACTGCTTATGGTATATCATTCACTCAGCAGTTGTGTTTGAGATTTCGGCTCATGAAGTAAGAGTTCTTCTACATCTTGGGCTTACATTAATAGTGTCGCTATTATAGATTTTTGAAGGCTGCTCATTGCGCTCAGCCATCCACATTCATGAATTTTTATCTCAGAAATATCGAGTCCATTTCTGGAGGCCTCTATTGTTAGGTCTATTATCTACTGCTCAGAATGTCATTTACTTAACAGTTGCTACTATAGCTAGGTAGGCTGTCTGTTTCGGCAGTGACTCCGTTCTGCTGCCCTCTTCGCTCTGGGCTATTTGACCCAGGCTAAGAAAAAGGGGGGGGGGAGGAGGGTGTTCCCTTGGGTCTCCTGTTTTACTATGAAAACAAGGGGATACCTCCTCCGGAGTTAGTAATTCTGAGCTGTTATTGGGATGGTTGTTTAGGGAGAAGTTTATGTTTTAAAAATTCATTTAGGTCTTAGTTTTTAAAGTATAGCTTTGAATATAGCACGTGTCAACGGACATTATTATACAATCCTCAGACACTTTTAAGGAGTAATAAGAGTCTCTATTCTCTAGACTTACTTTATTTATTGGCTTACTTTAAAAATTATTAGTATAAGGATTATACTAGATATTAATAGAGTACATGGATGTATGATGCTCAATTTTGGAAGGTGTTGTATCTTACTAATTTATCATAAATAAGAAAGATACATGTAAGGCCTAATACTTCTTTTTCCCTAGAGGGGATGACTCTATTTTATATAATTGAGCGTATTCCATCTTGCTCTATGTCCTTGGCCCTCCAGCCTTTTTACTATTCAGCTATGTCTGGGTCATTGGTACAGTATAAAAATGTTAAAAAATTTATAGTAATTTATATATTTTTTATACTTACCAATGACCCAGACGGGGATGGCCCTCCCAGGAGTTGGGAACTCTTACCTCCCCGCTGAGTACATAGCGCTTACCAGGCACTGGTTTATAAGAATGAATAATGGCGCCAATTTTGGAACGTCCTTGACACTGCGCATGCGCAGTAGAGGTGAAGTGTGGAGGGCCATTCAGGACATGTTTTCTTTGGTTTTAGATGCAAATTTTGGGGATTGGGGGGCAAAATTTGTGTTTAGCCCTATATTTTAAGAGTTAGCACCAGCTATGTCTGGGTCATTGGTAAGTATAAAAAATATATAAATTACTATAAATTTTTTACATTTGCAGAAAACTTTTCCTGAATAACTAAATATTTTCAGTTTTTGTCTTGAAAACATAGCTTATGAACCTTCATTGGAATGAGGTTAGCTGACATGTTCCAGTGAGTGTTCATGAGCTATGTTTTTCATACAAAAATTGAACAAACAATACTAAAATTTTTGTGAGCAGGTTGTCCAGCTTTAGTCCTTATGTCGGCATTAACCCTTTACACAACGTAATGGCCAAAACCGGCCAGCACTCTTCACAAAAATTGCCAATTAATTTTCGTTAGTTTTTAGCTCAACTTGACAAAGTCAAGCTGAGCTATTGCCATCACTTCTCGTCAGTCGGGGTACGTACGTACATACGTACGTCGTACGTACGTATGTATGTACGTACGTTAGTACGTACGTCCACAATTTCCTTTGGCACACCTCACAGGTCGCATTTATGATCAGATTACTTTGAAACTTGGTATGCTTGTTTGGGATGACCTCTAGATGGGAGCTATCGATTTTCTTCAATTTCTGTCAAAAAATGTTGCCGCGGCCAACGTTCTTAGAACTTAGTTTAGTCAAACCACAATATTTCCCTTTGGCACACCCTACAGGGCACATTTATGATTTGATTGCTTTGAAACCTGATATGCTTATTTAGGGTGACCTCTAGATGGGAGCTATATATTTTCTTCAATTTCCGGCAAAAAATGTTGCCACGGCCAACGTTCGTAGAACTTAGTTTAGTCAGACCTCAATATTTCCCTTTGGCACACCCTACAGGGCACATTTATGATCAGATTGCTTTGAAACCTGGTATGCTTGTTTGGGGGAGACGTCTAGATGGGAGCTATCGATTTTCTTCAATTTCTGTCAAAAAATGTTGCCGCGGCCAATGTTCTTAGAACTTAATTTAGTCAGAAGACTCAATATTTCCCTTTGGCACACCCAACAGGGTACATTTATGATCGGATTGCTTTGAAACCTGGCATGCTTGTTTGGGGTGACCTCTAGATGGGAGCTATCGATTTTCTTCAATTTCCGTCAAAAAATGTTGCCGCGGCCAACATTCTTAGAACTTAGTTTAGTCAAACCACAATATTTCCCTTCGGCACACCCTACAGGGCACCTTTATGATTTGATTGCTTTGAAACCTGGTATGCTTATTTAGGGTGACCTCTAGATGGGAGCTAACGATTTTCTTCAATTTCCGTCAAAAAATGTTGCCACGGCCAACGTTCGTAGAACTTAGTTTAGTCAGACCTCAATATTTCCCTTTGGCACACCCTACAGGGCACATTTATGATCAGATTGCTTTGAAACCTGGTATGCTTGTTTGGGGAGACCTCTAGATGGGAGCTATCGATTTTCTTCAATTTCTGTCAAAAAATGTTGCCGCGGCCAATGTTCTTAGAACTTAGTTTAGTCAGAAGACTCAATATTTCCCTTTGGCACACCCTACAGGGTACATTTATGATCGGATTGCTTTGAAACCTGGCATGCTTGTTTGGGGTGACCTCTAGATTGAAGCTATCGATTTTCTTCAATTTCCGTCAAAAAATGTTGCCACGGCCAACGTTTTTAGAACTCAGTTTAGTCAGACCATAATATTTCCCTTTGGCACACCTTACAGTGCACATTTATGATTTGATTGCTTTGAAACCTGGTATGCTTGTTTAGGGAGACCTCTAGATGGTAGCTATCGATTTTCTTCAATTTCCGTCAAAAAATGTGGCTGCGGCCAACGTTCTTAGAACTTAGTTTAGTCAAACCACAATATTTCCCTTTGGCACACCCTACAGGGCACATTTATGAATTGATTGCTTTGAAACCTGGTATGCTTATTTAGGGTGACCTCTACATGGGAGCTCATGATTTTCTTCAATTTCCGTCAAAAAATGTTGCCAAGGCCAACGTTCTTAGAATTTAGTTTAGTCAGACCTCAATATTTCCCTTTGGCACACCCTACAGGGCACATTTATGATCAGATTGCTTTGAAACCTGGTATGCTTGTTTGGGGAGATCTCTGGATGGGAGCTATCGATTTTCTTCAATTTCTGTCAAAAAATGTTGTCGTGGCCAACGTTCTTAGAACTTAGTTTAGTCAGAAGACTCAATATTTCCCTTTGGCACACCCTACAGGGTACATTTATGATCGGATTGCTTTGAAACCTGGCCTGCTTGTTTGGGGTGACCTCTAGATTGAAGCTATCGATTTTCTTCAATTTCCGTCAAAAAATGTTGCCGCGGCCAACGTTTTTAGAACTCAGTTTAGTCAGACCATAATATTTCCCTTTGGCACACCCTACAGTGCACATTTATGATTTGATTGCTTTGAAACCTGGTATGCTTGTTTGGGGAGACCTCTAGATGGGAGCTATCGATTTTCTTCAATTTCCGTCAAAAAATGTTGCCGCGGCCAATGTTCTTAGAATTTAGTTTAGTCAGAAGACTCAATATTTCCCTTTGGCACACCCTGCAGGGCACATTTATGATCGGATTGCTTTGAAACCTGGAATGCTTGTTTGGGGTGACCTCTAGATGGGAGCTATCGATTTTCTTCAATTTCCGTCAAAAAATGTTGCCAAGGCCAACGTTTTTAGAACTCAGTTTAGTCAGACCATAATATTTCCCTTTGGCACACCCTACAGTGCACATTTATGATTTGATTGCTTTGAAACCTGGTATGCTTGTTTGGGGAGACCTCTAGATGGTAGCTATCGATATTTTTATACTGTACCAATGACCCAGACATAGCTGGTGCTAACTCTTAAAATATAGGGCCAAACACAAATTTTGCCCCCCAATCCCCAAAATTTGCATCTAAAACCAAAGAAAACATGTCCTGAAAGGCCCTCCACACTTCGCCTCTACTGCGCATGCGCAGTGTCAAGGACGTTCCGAAATTGGCGCCATTAATCATTCTAAGTTTGGCCCTTCATCAGTTAACATCTGACTGATCTTTGTGCTTGTAAATCTCAGTTTAAATGATGCCAGACACATAAATATTAGTGAAATGGTGATTCTAAGGAGGATAGAGAAGGAGGAGAGGAAAAAATGTGTGACAGAATATTATCAGGGCTGTAACTTAAAATTTTTTAATGAAATTATGTTAAGCTACCTATTTTCGAGGCAGCAGCCATTTTGTTGTCATTCTGATTATTTAGTTACACTGTTTTTTAAGTGTTTTCCTCTCTCCCTGTCCTTTAAGTCCCCCCTTGCTATTCTCCCATGCTTTTGGCATAGTTTTTGTAATTATTATTACTAAATTTTCTTGGGAGTTTTAGCTGAATAACAGAATGAATTCTGTTCTTTTCCCCATGTTTACGTCTTCACCTACGGGTGGTTAGGCGTTGTGTTCTGCATCTACCATCTGATGTTCTGCAGTTTCTTCCCTGGAAGTCTCTGTTTTGCATCAGATAGTGTATTTTTGGTAACTGATTTCGGGCCTGGGTGCCTGGAGTCTTATTTTAGTGTTTTTACACTCATTGTTTACATTTACAACAGCCCTCTGTGTGAGGGGGGATTTCTGGAAAATAATATCTTGATGTTATTTTAATCATAACTAGATACATTATTATTTTTCGTAAGTGTTGAATAAATTGTTTAAAATATTTTTAAAATTTTTGTCCACACTTAGGCTTGGGATCCATTGGGGCTCAACGTTACTTTTCAGAAACTTGGGCTGTTCTGAAAAAATATTTTTTCAAAATATTTTGATTTCAATTATTTTTTCTATATTAATGGATCATATTATTATTATGTATTTTGATTGCCAGGGGTTAGTGCGAGTACCAGGACTTGTTTTCTTTTCACATTGAAAGGATTTTGATCAATTGTAATAAGAGGAAATCTTCCTCTGACTTTATAATCATTCTATATGTGGTCAGTGTACTCGCATTAACTCCTGTTCTGTATCGTATGATTTCGATGACAATATGGGAAGCGTATGTCATGGTATGTTATTGGGGAATTGGACACTCCGGTCCTTTCCCCGCAGGGTCACTCTACTTTATCAATTTCTATTTCAGACGATCAAGATTAGGGTGATGTATCTGTGATGTCTTCCAACAGTGTGCCTCCGTCGTCACCATTAATGAAGGGCTAGCGGAAAAGTGCTCATGTAAATACGCCAATTGCCTAGGAGGACCCTAGTAGGTTCGACGGCCTTTGACGTCCGCTAGCTCGCTCGGTGTAGCGTCCATTCACCGAATGGTTCGGCAGCCGGGTTCGTCCGTTGCGGTCTAGAAGGAATTTTGGGGTGATGCGAGCACTATAAATCAACCTAATGCACACCCAGTGACGGCGGATCGGAGGGAGAATGGAGGAAGCCTTTTAGTCCGGTTCATAGCTCGTTCCGGTCCATCCGGACGGCAAGCGAGAGAGGCCCCTCTCTCGTTCAACAACATCTGGCCCCAGATGTTGTGGTACAAAATGTTTCGCATTCGGAGCATACGTCCGTCGCTCGGGACGCTCCGACATATAGTCAGTCCGGAGTAGACTGTCAATTAGGCTTCCTCATTCTCATAGTTGCGCACACGACCGCTCTTGGCTACGTGACCACGGATATTCAGTCAGCTTTGCCAGTCAGAGATTCATCGGCGACCAGGTCGCACCATCCGGTAGCCAGGGACACGAGGCCTGCAGACTCCGGACGTTCGCATAGGAAGTGTGCGGGAGTCAACGTACACGGAGCTTCCGGCGGCAATGCATCGTAAGACCGCTTCTGAACAGGCCTCGGGAACGGACGTGCTTTCCTAAATAGCACAGTTTAATGCAGCATCCCAGCATCAACTGAATCTGTCGCATATTTTTTATCCGACGATGCTGGATCAGGACGCTCCGCAGAAGCGGGTACGGACGTCCGAAAATTTCATCCGGTCCGACGGGATACTGAAAGGGATTTGGAGGATTTCGAGCTTTCCCTTTCGGAACAACATATGCTGTTGTGTATGTCATCTGACTTGGTCTTCTACAGCTTCTTTCGTCGGACCAGAATGCTGCGATGCCGGATAAGAAACTGATAGCGTCGGTGGACTTAGAAATTTTTGGTTCGGTTCAGGGACATCGTCCCTCAGTTCCGACATAGTCCAATAATGTCACACAAACTTTCGAATTATTGAACGACGCTATATATATTATTATTTTATGCTTGCTATAACCAAGCATTTCTGGTTTCTTGTTCGCAAAGTTACGGAGATGTCTTTCAAAAGTGTGCCTCTATCGTCATAGTTAATGAAGAGCTAGCGGCAATAAGTGCTCATGGAATATGTCTATCGCCTACGGAGTGACATTTGCTAGCTCACCCGGTGTAGCGTACATTCATCGAATGGTTCGGCTGCCGGGTTCGTCCGTTGCGGTCTAGGAAGGAGATTTGGGTGATGCAAGCACTTTATTTACTTTAGTACTCACCCAGTGACGGCAGATTGAGGACAGATCGGAGGAAGCTTGTTAGTCCGGTTCCTGGCTTGTCCAGGTCCGTCCGGGCTGTGAGCGAGAGAGGTCCCTCTCTCGTCCAACAACATAGGGGACCGCATGTTGTGGTTCAGATATTTTACATTCGGAGCATATGTCTGTCGGTCGGAACGCTCCGTTATATTGACAGTCCTAGAGACTGTTCTTAATGTTTCCTCATCCTCACAGCAGGGCACACGACCGCACATTGGCTACGTGACCTCGAGTATCCGATCAGTTTTGTCATTCAGTGATTCCACGGCGAATAGGTCGCGCCATCCGGTAGCCAAGGGACACGAGGCCTATACACTCCGTTTGCTCGCATATTGGTAGTATGCACGGGGTAACGATCACGGAGCTTCCAGCAGCAATACATTGTAGGACCGCTTCTCCTCAGGCCTCAGTGACGGACGTGCTATCCGAGTTAGCACAGTTGTTTCGCAGCATCCCAGCAATTGACAGTTTCTTGGTCGAATCAGGAATTATCCGACGGCGCTGGGTCGGTGCGGTCTGCGGTTGCATCAGGTACGGACGACCGAACGCTTTATAGGGTCCGACAGGATGGCGAAAGGGATTCGAAAGTTTTCGAGTTTTCCCTTTAGTAGTAGCGGAAGCTGCCTTTCATATCTTCTGGCATTATCTTCCAGTGATTGTTATTTCGGACTTCATTGCTGCGATCTTGGATAAGAGACTTATAGCATCATTGGACTCGGATTTTTCGATCGGTTCAGGGACATTGTCCCTGACTTACCGACGCAGTCCAATAATGTCATTACAACATGTGTTTTATTTTTCGACGCTATATATGCATACAAGCCTGCTACCAAGCATGATAGTTTAGTTTCTTGTCCGAGTTGCTCATTTCTGCCGTTTTATCATTTATACGAATAGTTTATTTTGGCAGAGCAGGGCATACCGAGAGTTCATATGCATCTAGACGGTGTGGTTAAAGACTGGAAATATTCTTTTTCGCAGTTTATGTCTTTTCCAACTTCAATGTTGGAAACGACATGATGTATAGTAGACTTAACTTAGACGCTTTATCATACGTAATCCGCCTTACTGAGGTGTTATCATTACGTCTTCAAGAAAAGATTTACGGGATATTATTCTCAATGTAATTTCTTTTGAGGGCAGTAGTTTGTTCACGTATAACTCCGCCCTTCAGTGGCTGATTCGAGTTGGTTAGACGTGTCGCAGCCCTAGCTACATCCACGCGCGTTGATAGTAAGGTTAAGAACTCTCTTAGAGTCGCTTCGTTCTCGGAGAAGCTTCTCTTCGACAGCAACTTTTCAGCAATCCATGAATTGCTCGATTTACACGTTCTCTTGTCTATCTAGTGTTACAAGAGATTCAGACTGGGGCAAACATTCGGTGGTTGACTCAGAGAGTGCCACCGCAGTTGCCGGACCCGAGTGTTGCTGTTATGACGGTTGCCAGTCAAACAGGTTGGGATATAATATTGATCCCAACGGATTCGAAGTGCCAGGGTCTTTGGGTTCCGCAGTATCTTAGCAACCAATTTTCTTCCGCGGAATAATGTTTTTTAGGCTTGCTTTATGTCATTGCATGAACATTATTCAGAAACGCATGCCCAAATCCTGTCCGTTAATTCGACAGTAGTGGCGTATCTCCGGAACCAGGGAGGCACTCTTTCGTTTCCGTTATTCAATTTAATGGAAAGAATCCGTCTGTTGGTTATAGTACACCAACTTCTGTTTTGGTCCGTCATAATCCGGGTCGTCTGATTGTTTTACCGGACTCCCGTTCACTTAGGGGTCGCTTGTTGCTGTCAGAATGGACTCTCAACAAACAAGTATTCAATCAGATTTGCTATCTATGGGAGCGCCCAATGATGATTTATTTACGACACAGCTTGCTAATCTATTGCAGACGTATGTGTTGGCTTGTCCAGATCTCTGAGCTAATGTTGTTAACGCTCTATTGATCTATAGGACGGAATGATAGGATACGCGTATCCTCTGGTGCTGTTGTTTCAGCAGGTATTGCTAAGATAAACAACCACAATACATTTCTGTTGATAGCATCTCTATCTTCACAGAGATCATGGGTAATTTACTCTCTTGTCTACTGTGGGACTTAACATGAAATCTTCCTCAATGTGAGGATCTTTTTTCACTGGGTAAATCGTGTCATCTTTATCACAACCCGCAAGGTCGCAACCTTCGTGTATTCTGTTGTGTGGTCCGTATTGCATTGTAAGCATTGTACTGGACGAGCTTTGGACGCGATTTCTTACTATAGGAGATCCTCTTCTTCGCTATTCTATGCGGCTAAAGTGGAGGCTCTTCCGTTGTTGGTGTAGGGATCATTATGTTCATATTGTTGATCCCTCCATACTACTCATTGCAATTTTTAGCTCACCTGAGCGAAGCTCAAGGGGAGCTTTACTAATCACTTTCTGTCCGTCGTCCGTCGTCCGGCGTCCGTCGTCCGTCGTCGTCCGTCCGGCGTTAACTTTACATTATCGACTTCTCCTCCTAAACCACTAGCCCAATTTTATTCAAATGTTGGCTAAATGTTTATTACCTAATGCCAATTCAGATTTGTTCAAATGAAGTTGCCCCTCCTCCTGGGTGGTGCCACGCCCCCAAGGGGCACCAAAATCTTTGTAAATCTTCTTCTCATGAACCAGCAGTAGCAGAGACTTGATATATGGTGTGCAGCTTCCTTTTGAGGTGTAGACTCAGATTTGTTCAAGAGAAGTTTGTGGGGCTATACTTGGCGTCGTTATGGGAGGGGCAAAATTTTTTGCCCCGCCCAAAATTTCTATTTTCCAAACCGAGAGGCTGATTTGAACCAAATTTTATGTGAGGGCTTATTGGGTCATGAGTACTTGATTTATGCAAAAAAAAAATTTCCCGCAGCCCCGTGGGAACCGCAGGAGCTAAAAATAGAAAAAATTTAAAACGCCCATATCTCAAAAACTGCACGGCATTGAGAATTTTTATTTGGTGTGCAGCTTCCTTAGGACCAACAGAAAGGACTGGTAAAAAAAAATTGCCATCGGTTTTATCATAGGGTACAGTTTCGGGACTTTGAAAAAGTGCTGAGTCAGCACTTTTTAACACTGTAGGCAATGGGAAAAACATTAAAAAATCTTCTTCTCCAGATCCAGCAGGCAGAATCTTTTGATATTTGGCATGCAACATTGTAGGGTGGATCTGATTCAAGTTTGTTCAAATCGGCTCCCTAGATTCATATTTGGGCTCACTATAGGAGCTCGAATTCGAACTTAGTGCATTTCAGGCAAATTTCTTCAAAAATCTTCTTCTCCAGATCCAGCAGGCAGAATCTATTGATATTTGGTATGCAACGTTGCGGGGTAGATCTGATTCAAGTTTGTTCAAATCGGCCCCCTGGATTCATATTTGGGCTTACTATAGAAGCCCGAATTCGAACTTAGTGCATTTCAGGCAAATTTCTTCAAAAATCTTCTTCTCCAGATCCAGCAGGCAGAATCTTTTGATATTTGGTATGCAACATTGTAGGGTGGATCTGATTCAAGTTTGTTCAAATCGGCCCCCTGGGTTCATATTTGGGCTCAGTATAGGAGCCCGATTTCGAACTTAGTGCATTTCTGGCAAATTTCTTAAAAAATCTTCTTCTCCAGATCCAGCAGGCAGAATCTTTTGATATTTGGTATGCAACATTGTGGGGTGGATCTGATTCAAGTTTGTTCAAATCGGCCCCCTGGGTTTATATTTGGGCTCAGTATAGGAGCCCAAATTTGAACTTACTGCATTTCAGGCAAATTTCTTTGAAAATCTTCTTCTCCAGATCCAGCAGGCAGAATCTTTTGATATTTGGCATGCAACATTGTAGGGTGGATCTGATTCAAGTTTGTTCAAATCGGCTCCCTACATTCATATTTGGGCTCACTATAGGAGCTCGAATTCGAACTTAGTACATTTCAGGCAAATTTCTTCAAAAATCTTCTTCTCCAGATCCAGCAGGCAGAATCTTTTGATATTTGGTATGCAACGTTGCGGGGTAGATCTGATTCAATTTTGTTCAAATCGGCCTGCTGGATTCATATTTGGGCTCACTATAGAAGCTCAAATTCGAACTTAGTGCATTTCAGGCAAATTTCTTCAAAAATCTTCTTCTCCAGATCCAGCAGGCAGAATCTTTTGATATTTGGTATGCAACGTTGCGGGGTAGATCTGATTCAAGTTTGTTCAAATCGGCCCCCTGGGTTCATATTTGGGCTCAGTATAGGAGCCCGATTTCGAAATTAGTGCATTTCAGGCAAATTTCTTAAAAAATCTTCTTCTCCAGATCCAGCAGGCAGAATCTTTTGATATTTGGTATGCAACATTGTGGGGTGGATCTGATTCAAGTTTGTTCAAATCGGCTTCCTAGTTTCATATTTGGGCTCAGTATAGAAGCTCGAATTCGAACTTCGTGCATTTCAGGCAAATTTCTTAAAAAATCTTCTTCTCCAGATCCAGCTTCAGAATCTTTTCATATTTGGTAAGCAACATTGTGGGGTGGATCTGATTCAAGTTTGTTCAAATCGGCCCCCTGGGTTTATATTTGGGCTCCGTATAGGAGCCCAAATTTTAACTTAGTGCATTTCAGGCATATTTCTTAAAAAATATTCTTCTCCAGATCCAGCAGGCAGAATCTTTTGATATTTGGTATGCAACATTGTGGGGTGGATCTGATTGTGATTCATGAACGTATTTATTTGTAAAGTTGATAGAATCTTAGACAAAATTTGCAGAAAAGATCTACTATAGAAGGGGTGGTATCCAGGGTGAACCGTTTACCCAAATCTAGCAGTACCAATGCATTATTCACACAAATCTCCGTTCAAATTTTATGACCCCTCATTGGAACACACGCATTCAGCTTATTCCAACAAAGGTCATATGCCATGTTTTCGAGACAAAAGTATAAAAATTTTAGTTATTCATGAAATTTTTAGGCAACTGTTGTCTGTTATTCACATTGCTTCATGAAATTTCAGTACTTTTAGAAGTTACCTCAGTAATCAAGGGTTAATTCCCCTTAATTAAATGTCGCCTCTAAAAAACAACCACTTTGCATATCTTACCTTTTTACCAGCATAACTGCCAAAACTTGTCAGCATTCTTCGCAAAAATCGCTATTCAAATTTTAATTTTTGTCTCTTAAACATACATGTTCTTATCGCTTGTAAATACCCCATTGGAATGAGCTTTTTGAGCTCATCCCATTGAGAGGTCGCACACCATGCTTTTTGAGTCAAAAAAGCAATTTTTTAGTTATTCCAGAATTTCGTACGTAAAACACAGCTTTATGACTTCACATTAAAATGAGCTCTCTAAGCTTGTTCCAATCAACATTCACGCACTATGTCTTTCACACAAAGAATAAAATTTTTCATTTATTCTTATTCAGGAATTTTGTTTGCAAGAACACTCTTAACCCCCCCCCCCCCCCCCCCCACACACACACACACACACAAACACAGACACACACATCTAAAAGTTCGTCAGCAAAAAAACAGTTACTTCAGTTTTTAAATGCATTATAGGAACAACTTGCCTAATCAAATTTAAATACTTTTGCATCATTCTGTATCTAGAACAAACCATTTACCATATCTTTACACAAAATTCTCCAGCATCATTCACAAAAAAACACCATTATTTATATATTCACATTTCTGTCTCAAAAATATACCTGATCTTCCCATACCCCTATTGGAATAAGCTGTTTGAGCTTGTTCCAATGATGATAAAAATACTAATATTTTGGAAAATTTGTGAAAATTTTTGTTTTCTTGCATGCAAATATATACATGTAGCACATGGAAGATATCCACAGTTGGGGAGAGATGTCCAAGGCTATCTCTTCACATTCCTTGTTTGTGCTTCATGCTAAACCAGTTTGTCTGCAGAGATAAATTTGCTTTATTAAAAATCATTGGAGATTGGCCACACACCAATGATTTTAAATAAAACTAATTTTAGGTAACAAATGTTGAACTTCAAACAAAATCTATCACTCAACCAGTTAATGTTGATGAGGCATGACATGGTGAAGGTGACCTAAAATACTTCTTAGAGTCACTTTGTCAGGTGAGCGATTAAGGCCACTTGGGGCCTCTTGTTTAGTATACTTGTTTCACAAGATCTACTGCAGCCTGTTATTATTAAGGTTATAGGTTTATGTTACCTCATACCTATGCACTCTAGGATAGTTTACAATTGAGTCTTATGTCTCTTTATCTAAGTCAGTTAGTAACTTTTTGATAAATAGACTTAGAATCTTTAGATTAAATTCCTATATGGATTTTAACTTCGGTTCTTATTTAGCTAAGTAATCATTTGAGCCTCTGGAAACAGTAGTTTTCAAATTCTGACCTTTTAGACAGTAATTCTGTTGGTTTCTCTTTTACTGTAGAGTCAGTGAGTTTCATGCACTACCGATGGATGATTTTCACTTTCGTAGTTTCGGAATCACTATTCCGTTACTATTTAGGTTGGATTTCTGCATAAGAGTTAGGCTCCTAATATCCGGAACCTATTGTTATTAAGGTCCTTCCGTCTTCGTACGGGCATAGGCCTTTACTCTTTCCGGGTAGAGTTTATGTATTTATAAACAGATATCTGTTTATTGCTATGGGCGTAAGCTTCTTCTGTCTTTGATGCCTAGTAGAAGGACGTTACGCTCCATTCTATTGTTAATGGATTCTATTAACTATCGGTACTGCTTATGTATATCATTGACTTAGCAGTTGTGCTTAAGATTTCGGCTCATGAAGTAAGAGTTCTTCTACATCTTGGGCTTACATTAATAGTGTCGCTATTATAGATTTTTGAAGGCTGCTCATTGCGCTCAGCCATCCACATTCATGAATTTTTATCTCAGAAATATCGAGTCCATTTCTGGAGGCCTCTATTGTTAGGTCTATTATCTACTGCTCAGAATGTCATTCACTTAACAGTTGTTACTATAGCTAGGTAGGCTGTCTGTTTCGGCAGTGTCTCCGTTCTGCTGCCCTCTTCGCTCTGGGCTATTTGACCCAGGGCAAGAAAAAGGGGGGGGGGGGGGGGGGAGGGTGTTCCCTTGGGTCACCTGTTTTACTATGAAAACAAGGGGATACCTCCTCCGGAGTTAGTAATTCTGAGCTGTTATTGGGATGGTTGTTTAGTGAGAAGTTTAGGTTTTTAAAATTCATTCAAGTCTTAGTTTTTAAAGTATAGCTTTTGATTATTGCATATGTCAACGGACATGATTATGCAATCCTCAGACACTTTTAGGAGTATAAGAGTCTCTATTCTCTAGACTTACTTTATTTATTGGCTTACTTTAAAAATTATTAGTATAAGGATTATATTGGATATTAATAGAGTACATGGATGTATGAAGCTCAATTTTGGAAGGTGTTGTATCTTTCTAATTTATCATAAATAAGGAAGATACATGTAAGGCCTATTACTTCTTTTTCCCTACAGGGGATGACTCTATTTTATATTATTGAGCGTATTCCATTTTGCTCTATGTCCTTGGCCCTCCAGCCTTTTTACTATTCAGCTATGTCTGGGTCATTGGTACAGTATAAAAATGTTAAAAAATTTATAGTAATTTCTATATTTTTTATACTTACCAATGACCCAGACGGGGATGACCCTCCCAGGAGTTGGGAACTCTTGCCTCCCCGCTGAGTACATAGCGCTTACCAGGCACTGGTTTTTAGAATGATTAATGGCGCCAATTTCGGAACGTCCTTGACACTGCGCATGCGCAGTAGAGACGAAGTGTGGAGGGCCTTTCAGGACATGTTTTCTTTGGTTTTAGATGCAAATTTTGGGGATTGGGGGGCAAAATTTGTGTTTGGCCCTATATTTTAAGAGTTAGCACCAGCTATGTCTGGGTCATTGGTAAGTATAAAAAATATAGAAATTACTATAAATTTTTTAACTTTCTTCAATTTCCGTCAAAAAATGTGGCTGCGACAAACGTTCTTAGAACTTAGTTTAGTCAAACCACAATATTTCCCTTTGGCACACCCTACAGGGCACATTTATGATTTGATTGCTTTGAAACCTTGTATGCTTATTTAGGGTGACCTCTAGATGGGAGCTATCGATTTTCTTCAATTTCTGTCAAAAAATGTTGCCGCGGCCAACGTTCTTAGAACTTAGTTTAGTCAGAAGACTCAATATTTCCCTTTGGCACACCCTACAGGGTACATTTATGATCGGATTGCTTTGAAACCTGGCATGCTTGTTTGGGGTGACCTCTAGATTGGAGCTATCGATTTTCTTCAATTTCCGTCAAAAAATGTTGCCGCAGCCAACGTTTTTAGAACTCAGTTTAGTCAGACCATAATATTTCCCTTTGGCACACCCTACAGTGCACATTTATGATTTGATTGCTTTGAAACCTGGTATGCTTGTTTGGGGAGACCTCTAGATGGGAGCTATCAATTTTCTTCAATTTCCGTCAAAAAATGTTGCCGCGGCCAACGTTCTTAGAATTTAGTTTAGTCAGAAGACTCAATATTTCCCTTTGGCACACCCTACAGGGCACATTTATGATCGGATTGCTTTGAAACCTGGAATGCTTGTTTGGGGTGACCTCTAGATGGGAGCTATCGATTTTCTTCAATTTTCATCAAAAAATGTTGCCGCAGCCAACATTCTTAGAACTTAGTTTAGTCAGACCACAATATTTCCCTTTGGCTCACCCTACAGGGCACATTTATGATTAGATTGCTTTGAAACCTGGTATGCTTATTTACGGTGACCTCTAGATGGGAGCTATCGATTTTCTTCCATTTCCGTCAAAAAATGTTGCCACGGCCAACGTTCTTAGAATTTAGTCTAGTGAGACCACAATATTTCCCTTTTGTACACACTACAGGGCACATTTATGATCGGATTGCTTTGAAACCTGGCGTGCTTGTTTGGGGAGGCCTCTAGATGGGAGCTATCGATTTTCTTAGGTTTCTCTCAAAAAATGTTGCCAGTGGCAAAAAAAATAACGTTGGTACCAATGGTCTTCAATTTTGGCATTTCATTTATAACTTACCAAGTTCAAGTTTGTCAAGTTGAGCTACAGTGTCATTGACACTTTCATTTAATTTTTCTGTCTCAAAAACATTAGGTCATAACCTATGTTTTTGAGACAAAAAATAAAAAAAAATAGTTATTCAAGAATTTTATTTGCAAGTGTCGTCTGCTTTTCATGTTAGGTAAAGGGTTAAATTTCACTTTATGTGACAAAAAGAATCTCAAATTCATCATGTTTTGACGTTTAATTTCTAAACCTTGTTTACTAAAATTGATCTGAGCCTCGGTAAATCTTGGCTTTGATCTATTTTAGTGAACTCAGTACATACATTTCAAATGAAAATCATGACTCATTAGAGATCCTCTGTTTATAAATTCTCAATCCACTGATGGAAATACATCGTGGTAACGTTGTGAGCCGATCAACAAAGAGACTGCTTTTGCAATCACAATACAGTATGCATGCACACATGCACGCATACATGCACACACGCATACATGCACACACCCGCAGGCACATATGCATGCAGGCACACATGCATGCACACATGCACGCATGACAGTGTCTTCATATCACAAATGCTGCAGTAATCCAACTTATTTGAAAGACTTCTTCACTTGGTTTTTATTTTCAGGAAGCAGAGCATACTGTTGCCAGTGTTCATCAAGAACTTATAAATATCTTTCACAGTTGAATGATCCTCGGCTGAAATGGGTGTGTGGAAAGCATTGAACATAAATGAAACTGAGCGACTAGCATTCCGTCCTTCATCATAAATCATAGATAAATCATCTGAAGAGAGTGAAGAGAATTTTCCATAGCAATTAACTTCCAGTTCAGAATCATTTTTTTATTTTACCCATTGTTCAGCTGTGTAAATGTAGTATGTTACTTTCTGCCTACTAATAGTGTCAACACCATTATTAATTTTGGAAAAAAATCCCAATAATTATAACCCCACTTTCGAAGAAAATGGGGGTATACTGGATTACATGCATCTGTGCATCCATCTGTCCGTCCGTCCGTGCATCTGTGCGTCCATCCGAGAATATTCATAACTTTCATAACTTAAGTAAATTATTATTTTTTGTAATATTTGTTTTTCTATAATATTTGTTGGTCATAGGGATGCCCACACTAGTTATTTTTTATTTTTTTTACTTGTTCACGTAGAAATTGTGTCTGTCCGAGCCAAATTTTGTCTGATCAGCCTGTATCTCGGGTATTGAATGTTCTATTGCAATGAAATTTACCGTGAACACTGCTTATGGTATAGGCTTTAAAAAAAGGATACAACAATATTTCTCACATTCTCCTTTTTAGAGTTATCCCCCTTTTTTGACTTAGAAATTGTAGGAAATATACATTATTTATCTGTTTAGCCTGTATCTCAGGTATGGGTTATCGGATTTCAGTGAAATATGGCATGCAGTTTGCCTATGACAAAGGCTTCTGTCTCATTGCATAAAACTTCCAAACACCAAACAACTTACCATACCTTTTGACTTAGAAATTGTTGGAAATTGTTGAAAACTTTCGAAGAAAATGGGGGGTATGCTGCATTGCATCCATCAATCTGTGCATCCATCCGTCAGTCCATACGAGAATATTCATAAATAATATTTGTTGGTCATAGGTATGCCCACACTAGGCGGTACACCACGTGGGGGTATGCACCGGACGACAATTCAGCTCTTGTTACTATTACTTAGCAGTGAAGGATAGAGAGAAAATGCCATCACTCTTATTATTTCCAATCAGATAACTTGACTATCACTTTTATTCAGCTATCACCATTATTAGGCAGATTTGATTACTGAGAAAATGCAGTTTCTTTTACTTTTGCTTCTCATCATGCTGTAACAGAAATAGTATGGGTTTCTAAAAGTACTTGAGAATTGGACTTTCTGGATAAAAATCATGGAAAGTTCCTGAAAAGATATATTCATGCAATTGCTTTGTTCATGGCTGGCCAAAATATGTACTTATATTAAAGCCATGGTGTTGGTGTGTTTTTGTTGAGAGAACTGCATATTTACTCTAGGGCCCGACAAATACCGTTTTTTTTGCTCAAATCGAATCGAATAGGGCCATGGATTTCACATCAAATTGAATTTCAAATCGAATACCATCATGACTGTTCAGGTTTCAAACTAGTGTGACAAAACAACAACATTGACGGTACATACTCAGTTCTGAGACATCTGATAATGTTAACATATAAAGTAGGTGCTCAACATAATTTATGTCTCAGGCTCTCTGAGATTAATGTCTTTGATGTGTTGAAATGTGCTATTTGTATGATCTAAACTTTTATAAGACACTAGTGGGTGAATACCCAGCATTGCACGGGAGAAGCTGGTTATATCAATATACCCTCAGATATGATTGGCTCAGCCGTTTTTGAAATAGAAGGTCAAGGTCACCAATTTCATGGTCAAGGTCACCCCGCACGGGCACCCCGATAAAGTCAAAATGATCGATGGGTCAATATACCCGCACATATGAAATTTTAGCCCGATTGGCCCAGCCGTTTTCGATATAAAAGGTCAAGGTCATCAATTTCAAGGTCACGGTCACCCCGCATGGGCACGGCACCCATACCATGTTACTTGCAGGGACAAATTTCCCCCGTGTAGAAAATTTTAGATCAATCGGTCAAGAAACGGAGGAGATCACCCGGAACAAAGTCAGAGAGATACAGACATTCCCATTTATATATTAGATGATGTTTGCAATTTTGCATTGTGTAAATGGAAGGGATCGGTATTATATCTTCGCTACGCATGCTTCGGTAACAACGTCTGGGTTAACTTAATCATAGCCCATGCTCACATGATTCATCCTCATTGGCCTATATCAGACTCAGTATTGATAGACAATAATGCAGAGAAACTGCATTAACGCAGGCCATGATTAAGTCGAGGATATTCTAAACCTAAAGTTACCGAAAATCTGGTCAACTAATAAAGCCACACAATAACCTCTGATTTTAAATCAATCAGGTCATATGTCCGAAAAATTGGAAAATTACTTCAAATTTTTTTCACAGATGATCTGCAAGTCATACATGAATATTTAATATGTACCTAAGACGCCCCGTATATGTTTTACTTATAATTTGGAGAAAAAGTAGGTTATTTGGGGAATCTACTCAAGACATGCACAAAATACGATAGTTGCTTTGATGACAACTAGGAAATTGCAGATATTCAATCCACTTCTGAATAGCGATACAGATTTTGAATCAAATTGAACCTACTTTAGGAATTTGAATTGAATCGAATATCAAAACTTCGCCTGGCCCTAGTTTACTCTGACACAATATTAAGACAGAACACAATGAAGGTGGAGAATAGGGCACTGCAATGAATGACATGAGGTGGAGTCTTTTCTGTATTTCACAAGCCCCGAAGGGGTGCTTGAAATACAGGAAAAACTCCACCTTTTGTCATTGGTTCCTGTCCCCCATACTCTACCAGAGTTATGTTCAGTATTTATACCACAATTAAACTTGAATTATCTGAGTGAAGCTGATGTTTTAACATCAAAATATCACCTTCAGCAGTCTGATAACTTTCTTGCTTGATACTGTTATGTGCTGAAGCATTTCATTCATGTCATAATGTCACTCAGACATGCAACATCCAATCAGATGCATGATGTACTCATGCATAATTCGCATGTGATGTATCATTATCATTTCCCAATGTCTGTCTTGTATCATGTAACATTGAATACGCACAGCAACAATAAAAAGATATTCTGATTTCAAGTGTCAAAAAAAAAGAATAAATAAATAAACAATGTCGGGGACATAAAAAATGCAATAACTAAAGCGAGAAAAGCGATAAAAAGTTAATAATGTTTGTTTAGCCCATAAAAGCAACTTTTCAAAATTATTCGCTTATTCTTTGTTACCACTCTCGGAAGACCCATTTGAGCCGTTTTATTTCAATGATACATGTAGCAGTAAAGCAATTTTTGACACCATCATTGGAAAGTTTTTTATGAGGGCCTTTCTAATGTTGGTTTCCTAATATTGTTTAAAAAATGAAAGCAGGGATAAGATTCCCACGCTTTGGCTATCCCCCGCTCCTAACAATACAACCATATTGCACGTTTTCTAGCAACGCCAAGCCACTCATTGTGTGGAATAGTATTCTCATTAAACATATCGTTCAATTGGGTTTATTAAACCACAGTTTAGGCTTATATGGAATAGTAAACCAAGTAAACCGGAATAGATCACTGAAACATACCCTGCGTCAGGTGCCGGGTCTATTGGAACACAAATATAAGGAATGTTAACTTGTATCTTTACAAACATCAGAGATGATGAAATTAATTTTGAGGGAAGGTCCTTGAAAGTTTTTGAAAAATCTCTTTAAAAGTTCTTGAAGTCCTGGTTTCTTAATCTCTCAGAGGTGTACAAACTCTTTGTTAGAGATTAAAATGGGATGAAAAGTTGGAAATGATCAGGTGTGTATCAGAGTATGGGAAGTACATCATTTTGAATTTTCACAAAACACATTTATTTGTTGGTGTTTGGGTCTTGTATGTTATATTTCTGCAGAATAGCAACATGGATATAAAATCAAGTCCAGCCTATCAGTTGGAAATATGTTAATTGCATAGAGTTTTGAAAAACCATATTAATCTTATGCACACTGATATAAAAATATCAAAAATTCAAGCTGCTAATTTTTCACAATTTAATAGAGTGATCGCTTGACTGGACTGGTTATGTGAAATAATTCATGAGAGGTGAGGGATGTTGTACAAACACGAGCGCGCAAATGCACACAAGTGTTTTACAATATAGTCCCTCGCCCCGAAAGAATTATTTCACGTAACCAGTCCAGTCAAGTGATTACTCTGTTTATTACTTTTAATTATTAACGATAATTAAATTATTTAACCCTTTACCTAATGTAACAAAAAAAAACCGGCCAGCGCTATTCTAAAAAATCCGCAATTAATTTTCATTATTTTTTCATTTTCTGTCTCTAAAACATAGGTTATGACCCCTCATTGGAACGAGCTCATCGAGGTGTCATAACCTATGTTTTTGGGACAAAAAATGAAAATAATAGTCATTCAATAATTTTGTTTGCAAGTGTCGTCTGCTTTTCATGTTAGGTAAAGGGTTAAAAAACAAAAAAACAATGAACCCCCATTACACCCACGGCAAAGCGTCTTCGTTTGTGCACATGGATACATGATCCAATTGTTGATTGCATAATTCACTTGTGAAGTTATCGTTTATAATCAAACCAGGAAATTCCTTTAAATCACACTTTGGAAAGTAATAAAGCAATTTAATCTTGTTTGACAGAGCGTAACAAGCTGTCAAACATCAAATTTGTTAAGTTGATTAAAAGACATGACTGTTAAGTCCAGGTGTTGTTACCTTATTATGAAGGAGCAAAAAAATAAGAATTCTACCAACCTTTAAGGACACTTTTAGAATCTATGACAAGAGTCAAATGAACATATTGCAACAATCAGTTGATACTCATTATTTTCTTTTTGAGAATTGAAGAATTATACGATAATTGATTTGAAAGTGGCTTCAGACACCAGTAAACACAAAAGCAAACATTTGATAACATTTTTTTAATCGATTTCATACAGAATCACTCAAAAAAGGGATCAGACCTCATTTTCTAACTTCTCATTTAGTGCCTAGTACTTATGTTGAACAGCTGATGTGATATCACTTGGCCACACTCTAATGAGTAAAGTACACTGTAAAAATTTAACAATATATCTTTCAAAAGTTTCTAAGTCGTAAAAAATACATTTCAGAATAAGTATTGATGTACATTAGGGCCCTGTGAGTTTCCAACAAAAAAATGAATATATAATAAAAATGAATGCCAGTTTCTGTGAATAATGGTGGCCATATACTGTACGGCCACCATGGACTGGTCACTTTCCTGAGGTGGGGCAATATTTCCACAGACGCAATAATATTAGATTCCAAGCAATAATTATAAGAATAGTCATCAAAAATTTAATTAATGAAGCACAGGGTACAACCCAGGGCTTCATTAATTAAAATTTGCTGCTGATAATATCTATTTCCTGGTAAACGCACACGAAGACATCACTGCCCATGCATGTATTATGACCAGTCCATGGTGACAGTGACTGTACTGTTTGGCCGTTATGTTGAGTAAAGGATTAAATGTCAAAAGTTTTCATCATATTTATTACTCATCATGGTTTTGAAAGTGCGTGGTAGCTTAATGGTGAGAGCATTGAACTTCAAACCGTAAGGTCCATGGTTTGATTATTACCATCAGTAACTGCATTGTGTCCTTTATCAAGATACTTAATCCTGGTTGCTTATGTTAGGCCCCTACAAATATGGATTTTTTTTCGACTTGACTTTTGACTCAAACATGCTAAAACAATGTTCAAGTAGACCGAGCATTGAATTCAAACCAAGTTAGCTGAAACCAGGTGACCAAGTGCGGTTTCGTACACGATATTTCCAGTTAAAATAGCCACATTTGGATTTTTTTGACACTGTATTGATGATGTATCCACATATTCGTGCTAATATTCAACAGTTCGTACGTTAACAATGCAGCACACTTGAAAAGCATGGTTGAATAGCAGACAAATCATCTGTATGTACCTGTGATTGCTTTGCTCCCTTGACTTTAAGCTCGGCATCGTCCAATCTTACCTTATCATGAAGCAATGGATACTCCTTATTGGAGTGTACCAGAGGTGAGATGTAGTCCATGTCGCTTGGGTTTTGTATGTAAGTCTTACATGTATAACAGGTGCATGTAGCCGTGGCTTTATCCACTGTAAAATATGAGTGTATTACTGATATCATTTGGAATCACATGACACGTGTGATTCCAAATGACATTGATAATACACTGTAAAGTTCCATGTTGACGATGTATGCTTGTGGTTCTTGCTCAATTCCTCGTATTGTTTTGACAATTTACCAGTATTAAATGTACAAATGTAGTATACCGAGACATTTATTAATAAGCTGTTTTTTTTTCATATTCGATTTTTATATTCGTGATTTATTTTCGACTCAAATTCAGCTCGAATTTGTTGATCAGCTTGACTTCAACTTTAATTCGCAGGGGCCTAGGTGCACTGGCACTGTGTACTAAGGTGCACTGCATGCCAATGGTGCACTTGTCTTCAACCACTACTAACCCTGCTGTTGGACTTAGTAGCCAGCAGGCTGCAATATTTAGTATAAGTAAAATTTTTCAGAGCAGGCCTAAAAAATCTGGGCATGCAGGGATGAAAATCTAGCAATATTTTTTATTGTGGCTTTATGCAGTAAAATCTGTAAGGTGGATATAGTATTATTAGTCCCCCTTGATTTCACCGTGAAGGGGACTATTGGATTGCACTCCGTCCATCCGTCTGTCCATCCATCTGTCTGTCTGTCCATCCTTCTCTGTTAACACCTGTATCTCAGAGATGCTTTGGGGCTTATGTTTCAAATTTTGAGATTTGATGAGGCATTAGGAAAAAATGATGCATGTCAATTTTTTCCCCCCAAAATTCAAGTTGTCCGACTGGCGGCCATTTTTGTTGGAAATTGCATGTAATTCATATATGCTCAGAACTTCTGAACGACATTTCCGATTTCATTAATTTTTGGTATGGAGGTCTATCAGCATAACATAAATAACATATCATACAGGGTTTTTTCTTGTGCATAAATTATGCAAATTAGCTTTAACCTTTTTCTCGGGTAATATTTTTGTGTTGTGTACTGTTACCACCTGTATCTCAGAGATGCTTTGACGCTTTTGTTGAAAAATTTTCAGATTTGATAGGGCATTAGGAAAAATTGATGCGCATCAATTTTTTCCCCCAAAAATTCAAGATGTCCAACTGGTGGCCAATTTTGTTGGAAATTGCCTGTAATTCGTTATACGTTCAGAACTTCTGAACTCAATTTCCTATTTCAATAATTTTTGGTATGAATGTTTAGCATCATAAGATAAATAACATATCTAACAGGTTTTTTTCTCGTGCATAAATTATGCAAATTAGCCTTATTTAACCTTTTTCTCAGGTAATATTTCTGTGAATATTATATTGTGTACTGTTACCACCTGTATCTCAGAGATGCTTTCATTTCAAATTTTCAGATTTGAAGGGAAGAGACATAAGATAAATAACATATTATACAGGTTTTTTTCTTGTGCATAAATTATGCAAGTTAGCCTTACTTAACTTTTTTACAGGTATTTGGATGCTTTCAGTAAAACCACAGAAATATGGGTAATATTGGGACTAGTTTGTTCTTTTGATATCCATATTTGTTTGGGTTTTATTGAGGAAATATAAATATATTTCACAGTAATCCACCTACCGTGGGGGACGATTGTCTGATCGCTGGCGATCGTCATTGCACTTGTCTATTTATTTACATGTATTTATTGGGGTTTAATGGCACTTTTGACAGCCAGGGACACTTTGTGTTGGACAGTTTTACGGGTGGAGGAAGCCAGAGTACCCAGAGAGAACACCGAGCAATGGCAGGCAACTGTCAGGCTCCCCAACATACTAAGTCCACACAAGCATGGTTAGCATTGGTTGAAGACAGGTGCACCTTCGACGTGTAGTATGGCTTGGTACACAATGCCACCGTGACCCCACATGGGCAATTGGGTGAAGTGTTATGCCCAAAGACACAATGCAGTTGCCGCAGGTGGGATTCGAACTGAGGACCTCTCGGCTTACATTCTTCATCCCCTACCTACTAGCCCCCCACCCACAGGTGGATATAGTACAAGTGGAAGTAAACTGTAGAGTAATTGTAAGAAAGGTTTGCTCTCATTTCTTCTAGACTGATAATATAAAAAACGGAACCCTGTTAATTGAATAGTCTCTTTGCCAGTGGAAATTAATCAAGTAACCCTCAGCATACTAATGTCAAAACACCAAAATAAAGGCAGCAAATATTTCCCATGATGCAACAAAGTAATTAACCAATTCAGTCTTGTTTTACAGTGCTATTTTAGCTCTGTCAAACAAGACTGAACTGGTTAAGTTCCTAGTTGCACTATGGGAAATTTTTGGCTTCAGATTTTGATATTTTTAACCTGGGTGTGCAGAGGTTAACTGGGATTTAGTTATTTTCCTGTATTCTAGAGATAAACTGAGCATTTATTCTATTATATTTTGTCTGACAGAGCTCCATGGAGCTCTGTCAAACAAGGTATAATACATTAAATACCAGTGTTGGATTTAATTATAGGCCAAATAGGTCTACAAACAAGGGGAATTTGGTGGTAGTTGACATGTGTGAAGATTTTTTATTCATTTAACAGGGATTTACTCTAGAACCTATATGTAATTATCAGGTCAAATTTGTACTGAAAGTACAGTAAATGGTTTTGTGTTTAGAAGTTTTATTCAATTAATGGGATTATTCAATTAAGAGGTATCCAACTAAGAGGGTTCCACCCTATGTGGAAATCCCAGGAAGTGAAGCAGTACTTGTTTACTGTGGTAAACAAGCTCTGTTTTACTGGTACAATAGGACCCAGTCACCAATACTTGGGGTGGAAGTCCTCTAAAATGGGCAACATAAACAATTGACTAAACTTGACTTTACCTCCATGGTGTGGTCACGAATAGCCATTGTGCCAAAAATATGTGACCTTAAACACCAATAAATAAATAAAAATTAAGTGGGCTCCACTGTATGAGCTTCTGACATTGATTCATATTAAGCTCTTGTATTATCAAGGTAAGAAATGTAAAAATACTTTTACAGCTGTCTTACAGCATATTTCCTGGTATTGGTGTACTTTTTGTAATTTTTCAGACTCTCAGAGCTTATATTTCGACGAGAATCCGAGAAACAGTTCACGCAAAGATTCGCATGACAATAAAAGTGAGAATCCATGTAGATTCTCATCGCACTTCTGCTAGGAATCACGTGAAAAGATTTAGTCAATTTAATCCTTCACCCAATACAGCAGAAACAAAGTAACCAATACAAGGCTAACAGGACCTGAAATATCACTCTGTCAGTAAAATTATACAAGCATAGCTGTCATTGGAACCGGCTCAAAAATAAACAATATTTACCAATAAAATCTTAGAAATATGGGTGTCATTGGAACTGGCTCATTGGACTGAACAGACCTTTAGATCAGTCTAATTTGGGCACAACGGAAAATATGGATGTGGTCTTCTTGGTTGGAGAAAAAGCACCGATATTTTCTTCTTCTTGGCATCTGTTTTTGGTTTTAGGTACCCGTCTTAAAATGATAGTTTACAACCCCTTGTTATAGGTCTTCACTATTATCACTGGTTCCCACCACCATTGGACGTAAGTTTACCAGACTAACTCGAGAAGACTTCTTAGTTTCCTATTGTCGACCCAAAGGCCTATTTGAATGTAAGCTAAATTACACATGGCGTTTACTGAGAAATCCCACAAGCATGAATATAATAGATCTCAAGCTTTAAGTGCATGGTCATATTGAATTTGCCACAGAAAAGCAATCACCGTGGACAGTGTCATATACAACTGTCAACACCAATTGCTTTTCTGTGCCGAACTCTGTGGGTTTTTAAAAAAATTATTTATCTGTGGCATTGTTTGATTCGAAGGTAAGCTCTAAGCTATCTATATTACAAGCATCAGGAAGACCTGGCCAAACTTTTTATTGCTGAAACACTACAAAACTTTGGAAAAAGTCTCAAACTCTGCATAATTTGGGCACAATTATCTTATTTGGGCACAGCGTTTACCATCGTTAGTTGGGAAGAATTTAAAGGCCTGTGACTGAATCTTTCCTACAATATCTAATACATGAACGTTTTCTTCCATGAAATTAGCAAGTTACTGTTTATATGAATATTGCTCTGTGTTTCACCAAGAGCTTAATCAAACGATACATACTTGAGTAAACTTTGTTGTCATGTTTTTTCTGCATCAGTGGAATTTTTTTTTTCATTTATTAGCTCAATTTTGTGAAGTTTTTATTGTGTTTTTCTTGTACAATCATTCGTAACATCACTCTATGTTATTAATAAATTATTTGTGCAATAACTTAAGGAGATCTTTGTTAAAATAGAGAGTGGTTCAGAAAATCTCCTGGGAAGACTATAATATTTTTAGTGACTTAAATATAAATATACAGTACGTGGACAGTGTATTATCACTAAATCACCTGCAGAGTGGAGATTCCACCTGAGCAATAATTGCAAATTTGTTGCAAAGCATCACCAGCACCAGCAAAGTTTCAGCCAATGGACCTCCGGGTTAAACCCGGAGGTCCATTGGCTGAAACATTGCTTGTGTTTTTTATCGATATGTAGAAAATTTGAAAGTTATAGCTTGGGTGATAACTGCACTACATGGAGGTTGTATTTTATTTTCAGTGTATATATAACAATATGATGGACACACACCTAATATTGATGTCATATGGGATCACCGTTGATGTCATCCTCGACCTGATATGGCTTCAAAGGCTGCCACTGATGATCCACGCTGATTGGTTCATCCCAAGAGCTGACATAATAAAGTTATCTCTCTATCTAACCATTATGTTTATGTATAAAATGTATTGGAGTCAAGCTCTCGTTTCTAAGGCCATATCTCGACGATTCGAGATATGACCTTAGAAACAAGATGAAGATTATGATACAACATTTTGTACATAAACATAATGGTGATGACAGATTTATGTTACAGTTCTCAACTGCTATAACTTGGTTAAACCTCTACATACGAAATATGCCACATCCGCCCATGTAATTTGCAAATTGAGTAGTTGAAGAAACATTATTTTTCTTCACTTTTCAACAAAATTGTATCATGTCACCCCTTCATTGGAACAAACTCAACAAGTTTGTTCCAATGAGGAGTCACATGATATAATTTGGGGTTAATTTTTGTAAATTTGTTTACAAAAAATAATTAACATATCAAATTGTGATATCATGTGCATTGAGTGAAGGGTAAACTAGCATTTCTATTTCACCTTTCATTTTCATAAAAATGGTTGAAACTGTATGGGGCCTTGAACTTTTGCTTTATTGAGTGGGTACTTGTTCAGCTTTCCAAAATGACAGTGCTCTTTAACTGTATAACTGATGCTGCATGTTGATCCAGCTTGAATGCTTTCAGTGATTCAGATAGAAAATCAAGAAAGCAATGTGGTTCCATAAGGCCCCACAAATTAGATCTTCGGTTTCTCAGGCCATTACTTGTAAAATTGCATGTTGGCGAGTGTTGTTAGGCTTTCCCAAACTGGGTTTGGGAAAGACTCTTGTTATTCTTCTTTTCCAAAATTTTTTTTTTTTTTTTTTTTTTTTAGGCTTTCCCAAACAAAAACCATTGTTTTTCTTAAATTTCAAAAAAATTTTCCTTGTTATTTTTATTTTTTGTCTTCCCCCCTAATTTTGTCAGTGGCATAGCTCAAAAACTAGCTGAACGATTTCAACCAAAGTTGGCACACTTATGTAGCACCATGGGAACTCACAAAATCCCATTTGCCATATTTGTGAAAACGCGTATTTTCAAAATATTCTGCCAAAACCTTCAAAATTTCACCATTTTTCGAATGTCTCAAAATTGTTTACAGTTATTTAGCTCAAATTTTCCACACATTTAGAGCATAATATAATACACCACAATCACCACTCAAATCTTTCAACATTAACCCCCATTGTCCAAAAATGACATGAATATACATTTTTTCTTCAAAATTGACCAACATCATGGTCAAATTTCTCTAATTACAATGTTGTTGTAACAATTATTTTGGTATGGATAGATGCAAGAATGATTGCGGACGAAAGTTACTGTTTACTTCTTAATCTCAGATTTAACCCTCAAGCACAGTGAGGGCGAGAATAAGAGTACCATTTGAAAATGCCCAAATTAGCCAAATTTGGTTGCTTTTTCTATCATTTTGGAATGGGTTAATTTCAAGCACTTTTCATGTACGTATTCACACATGACTACCGAGCATATTTGCTGTTGTAAGTTTGGTTGTAAAGTTTAACCATATCCCATTCTGGTTGCATAAAAGTAGGTACCATCCACAAAAACTCAATATTTTTATACTGTACCAACGACCCAGACTTAGCTGGTGCTAACTCTTAAATTCTAATGCCAAACACAAATTTTACCCCCCCAATCCCCAAAATTTGCATCTAAAACCGAAAATTGCATGTCCTATATGGTCCTCCATACCTTTCCTCCACTGTGCATGCGCAGTGTCAAGGAGGTCTCGAAATTGGCGCCAAAAGTCATTCTTTGTTTGGCCCTTCATCAGTTCGCATCTGACTGATATTTGTGCTTGTAAATCTCAGTTTAAATGATGCCAGACACATAAATATGAGAGAAATGGTGGATCTAAAGAGGAAATAGAAGGATGAGAGGAAAATTCAGTGGCAGGAAATAATCAGGGCTGTAACTTAAATTTTTTTTACGAAATTATGTTATGTTCCCTAATTTCGAGGCATGAGCCTGTTGTTATCATTCTTGCTATGATAGTTCCACTGCTTGATCAGTGTTGCCTCTTTCCCTTTCCTTTATTCCCCCTTTGCTAATCTCCCATGCTTTTGGCATATTTTCTGTAATAATTATTACTAAAATTTCTTGGGAGTTTTGGCTTCGTAACAGAATGAATTTCTGTTCTTTTCCCCATGTTGACGTCCTCACCCTTAGGTGTTTAGGCGTTGTGATCTGCATCTACCATCTGATGTTCTGCAGTTTCTTCTACGGAAATCTCTGTTTTGCATCAGATAGTGTTTAAATTGGTAACTGATTTCGGGCCATGTTTATCAGTGCCTGGAGTCATGTTTCCGGTTTTTGTACAACTTGTTTACATTGACAACGGTTACTGCTGATAGTGATTTCTTGTCTTTACATTAGTTTAGACATAGCAAGATACATTAATATTGTATGTAAGTGTTGCATTAATTTTTTGAAATGTTTTAAAAAATTTTGTCCACACTTAGGCTTTTTTGGGATCCATTTGGGCTTGGTGTTCCCATTGGGAACTTGGGCTCTTCTGAAAAAATTTTTACAAAAAAAATTTTGAAAATTATTTTATTTCAAAGATTATAATGGATTATGTTATATTATGTATCTTTATTTCAAGGGATAGTGCGACTAATATGACTGTGTATTTTTTTTAATTGATAAAAAAAAAAAAAAAAAAAAAAAAAAATTTTTATTTATAATGCGAGGATATCTTCCTCTAATTCTCAGGTTCAATGTATTCGCACTAATTCCTGCTCTGTGTGTGTTGATTGAAATGACAACGTTGGAGACGTGTGTCACGATATTGTGTTTGCGGGGAGGGGTCCATACTGGTCCTCTCTCCGTAGGGTCACTCTATATTATCATTTTATTTTCAGAATTCAGTGTGATGTTTTCGTGATGTCTTCAACAAGTGTGTCTCCGTCGTTGCAGTGTTAGGGCTAGCGGCTAAGTGCTCAGGGTAATACGACAATTGCCAAAGAGGTCCCTAGTAGGATCGAAGGCATTGATCATCCGCTAGTCCGCCCGGTGTAGCGACCATTCATTGAATGGCTCGGCAGCCGGGTTTCTCCGTTACGGTTCTGGGAAGCAGTGTGGGTGATGCGAGCACTATAAACTTGGAACGTGCACACCCAGCAACAACGGATCCGAGGATAGTATGGAGGAAGCCTGTCAGTCTAGTAGCTAGCTCGTCCAGGTCTATCCAGACCGCGAGCGGGAGAGGCCCCCCTCTCTCTTACAACTACATTTGAGCTGCAATGTTGTTGTATGTTTGTTTGTTTGTCGGAACATACGTCCAATCCTCCTGTTCGGGACGTTCCGTCACATACACAGTCCGAACTGGCTGTGTTATGGGCTTCCTCATCCTCATGTCAACACACACCACCGCACCTTGGCTTGTGGCCACAGAGTTTCAGGGGACGTTCGCATATTATATAAATGCAGGAATGAACGTTCCTAGAGCTCCTGCTTTGCTGACCAGGGAATATTGTCGACCAGGTTACTTCATCTGTTAGCCAAGGATATGAGGTCTTTCCTGATGGGACGTTCGCATATTATATAAATGCAGGAATGAACGTCCCTGGAGCTGACAGTGGATATTATGTAAGTCACGGCTCCACAGGCCTCATTCAGGAATAAGAATGCGGTGATTTTCTGTGATGTCTTCAAAAGTGTGCTTCCGTCGTCACAGTCAAATGAAGAGCTAGCGGATAAGTGCTCATGATATTACGTCAATTGCCCAAGAGGTCCCTAGTAGGATCGACGGCATTGGCGTCCGCTAGCTCGCCCGGTGTAGCGACCATTCATCGAATGGCTCGGCAGCCGGGTTCGTCCGTTGCGGTCCAGGAAGGAGATTTGGGTGATGTAAGCACTATAATAAGACAGAGTGCACACCCAGTGACGACGGATCAGAGGAGAGAGCGGAGGAAGCTTATTAGTCCGGTTCCTAGCTCGTCCAGGTCCATCCGGGCTGCGAGCGAGAGAGGTCCCTCTCTTGTACAACAACATCTGGGACCAGATGTTGTGGTACAAAACGTTTCGCATTTGGAGCATACGTCCGCCGCTCGGGATGCTCCGTTATATAGACGGTCCGGAGAGACTGTCGACATGGCTTCCTCATCCTCTCGGCAGCGCACACGACCGCACCTTGGCTACGTGACCACGGATATCCAGCCAGCTTCGCCAAACAGGGATTCCACCGTGACCAGGTCACGCCATCCGGTAGCGAGGGACACGAGGCCTGTAGACTCCGGACGTTCGCATATAAGAAGTATGCAGGAGCCAATGTACACGGAGCTTCCAGTGGCAAAGCAACGTAAGACCGCTACTCCACAGGCCTCAGTGATGGACGTGCTATCCCAAATAGCACAACGTATCGCAGCATCCCAGCAGACGACAGAATCTCTGTCGGATCAGGAATTATCCAATGACGCTGGGTCGGTACGCTCCACTGAAGCATCAGGTACGGACGACCGAGAACTTCATAGGGTCCAACAGGATGGCGAAAGGGATTCAGAGGATCTGGAGTTTTCCCTTTCGGAACAACATAAAGCTGCCGTAGATTTTATCCGGCATTATCTTCCAAAGGTTGTTCCGTCGGACCAGAATGCTGCGATGCCGGATAAGAGACTGATAGCGTCATTGGACACAGAATTTTTTGATCGGTTTAGGGACATCGTCTCTGAGTTTCCGACACAGTCCAATAATGTCACAAGAACATTTGAATTATTGAATGACGCTATATATAAGCTTGCTACCAAAACGAGCAAGGCTGGTTTCTTGTCCGCAAATGCTCTAAATCTGCCTTTCATCAATTCAAGGAATAAATTCGAAACGGCAGGACAGGGCATACCGAGAGTTCCTCTGCGTCTAGACGACCAGGCTGAAGACTTAGAATTGTCTATACCGTCGTCTATGTCAATTCCAACCACGACGTTGGAAACGACAATAATGTCTAACAGAGTTAACTTAGACGCTTTATCATACGCAGATCACCTTACTAAGGCGTTATCATTACGTCTTCAAGGGAAAGAATTCCAGGATATACAATCCTCATTAAGAGTTCTTTCAAGGGCAATAGTTTATTCCGCGTATAGCTCCGCCCTTTCAGTGGCAAACCTGGAGTTGGTTAGACGTGACGCAGCCCTAGCTACATCCACGCGCGTGGATGGTAAGGTGAAAAACTCTCTCAGAGTCGCTTCGGTCTCCGGAGGGCTTCTCTTCAATGGCAAGCTTTCAGCAATCTATGATAAGATAACTAAGAAAGCTTCGGATTCTCTGCTATTCAAATCCGCTTCTAAAAAGTTAGATACAGCAGAAAAGAGTAAGACAGGCACTTCTGGGACAAGTACGCCCAAGAGAAGTTCCTGTAGAGGTTCCTATGTGTCCTCTAGGTCTTATTCTAGAGACCGTCAAGGCAACGACTCAATTGGGGGACGTTATTCTGGCCGAGATAACCGGTGAGACGTCCCTAGGTCGACGTGGTGAGGTGCGGGTCGTGGAGGACTTAGTTTCTCCTTCCGCAAGCCTCGCAGGTCCAGGAGGTGATGGTTTGAACCTCTATCGTGTTCCGGTAGGCGGAAGATTTTTGAGTTTTATAAACAATTGGACGTCAATTACGGACGATCCCTGGGTTCGAGGGGTAATTTCGGAAGGACTAAGAATATCCTTCAAACGAAAGCCTCCATTAACTCGAAGTCCAAAATGGACTCAGCTTCCGTCAAATCCGCAGAAAAGAGACGCTCTTTTATCTGAAGTACAGTCTCTTCTGAAGAAGAACGCGGTAGAGGTCGTAGAAGACCAGGAATCACCGGGTTTCTACAGCCATCTGTTTCTGGTTCCGAAACCAGATGGCTCGTTCCGTCCAGTCATAGATTTGAGCTGGATTAACAAGCTGATCGTCGCTCCGAAGTTCTATATGGAAACAATTCGATCAGTCATAGCGAGTATTCGGGTGAATGACTATGCTACAAGCATAGATCTCAAAGATGCGTACTTTCACGTTAAGGTACTTCCGACATTCAGAAAGTATCTACGCTTCGCAGTTGTATATCAGTTCCGAGCTTCGGTTTGAACCTAGCGCCCTGGGCTTTCACTCAAATAATGAACTCGGTAATGATACATTTCCGAGCTCATTCGTCTGCGGTAACGTCGGCCTACCTGGACGACATTCTTCAGGGGTACGGCAACGAGTTAACGCTTCAGAACGATGTGCAGAATCTGCTTCTATTACTCCGACGTCTCGGTTTTATAATAAACGAGGAGAAGTCGGATCTGGTGCCGTCCAAGTCATTCACCCACTTGGGAATGACCTTCGAGACGCTCAACAATCTCGTTCGTCTGCCGTTAACCAGAGCGAAATTAATCAGTTGTTACGCTCGCTATTGTCTTCACTCAGACAAAGTTACAGCGAGAGAATTCATCAGACTGATAGGGTTGTGTGGAGCTGCCGCGGATTTTATTCCAATGGGGCAGCTACGCACTTGTCCTGTCCAAATCTTTTTGACTCAAAAAGAACAGAGTTGGAGGGTGAAGATTCTTTCGCTCGTTACGTACATCCTCTTGTAAGTCAAGTGAAACAGATTCAGACTTGGGCAGATTTTCAGTGGTTTATTCAGGGAAATAACTTCCACTGCAATTGCCGGATCCGAGTTTTACAGTTTTGACGGATGCCAGTTAAACAGGTTGGGACCCAACATTGAGCCCAACGGTTTTTAAGTGCCAGGGTCCTTGGGATCCGTAATTCCTAATCAAGCACATAAACATCAGGAATTGATGTTATTTTGGCTTGCGTTACGTCATTGCATGAATGTTATCCAGAATGCCCACAGGCAATTCTGTCCGACAATTCGATGCTATAAGCGTATTTTCGGAACTAGGGAGGTACTCATTCCATTCTGTTATTCACTGTAACGGAATGAATCCTTCTGCTGGTTCTAGAACATCAAGTTCTCCTATCGGTCCGTCGTATTCCGGGTCGTCTGAACGAATGAGCGGACTCCCTTTCACGAAAGGGCCGCTTGTTGCAGTCAAATGGACTTTTAACAACGAGTATTTATATCAGATTTGCTACCTATGAGAGCGGCCAATGATGGACTTTTTTGCGTCGCATCTCAACAATCAGTTGCAAGTGTATGTGTCAACATGTTCGGATCCTCGAGCGTTTGCAGTTGACGCTCTATCCATCTCGTGAGACGGGATAATAGGATATGGGTATCCTCCAGTGCCATTGATTCAGCAGATATTGCTTAAGTTAAATAATCTCAATGCAATTCTGTTGGTAGCACCTCTGTCTCCACAAAGACTGTGCATTAATCTATTCAGGTGTCTGTTGTGGCTTATGCTGTGGAAGCTTCCTCCACATTTCGGTCCATTCTATAGCTAAATGGATTCTATTAGCTTTCAGTACTGCTTATGATAATATCTTCAACACAGCAGTCTGCGATTAAGATTTCAGCTCTTGAAGTAAGAGTTCCTTCTACTTCAGAGGCTTTCACTTGCACGAATTTATACCTCAGAAATATTGAGTCCATTTCTAGAGACCGGCATTGTTTAGGTTCGTTATCTGTTGCTCAGAATGTCGTCCACTAAATGGTTGCAACTATAGTTGTGTAGGCTTTTGGTTCCGGCAGTGACTCTGTGCTGCCGCCCTCTTCGCTCTGGGGTATTTGACCCAGGGCAAGGGGAAGGGGGGTGTTCCCTTAGGTCACCTGCTTTATAGTGAAAAGCAAGGGAATACCTCCCCTAGAGTCAGTAATTCTAGTCGGTACCGGGATGATTTTTAAAGTGTAAAGATAATCTTTTTACTCATCCATGTAATATTTTTAAGTGTACCTCGGTGTGTAGTATTTGTATATGTCACATATCATGCAGACGTTAATATAAATTATCGGTCACTTTTAATGAATATAAGAGTCTCATTTATCTGGACTACTTTATTTAGCGGCTTTCCTTTAAAAATAATTACCATAATGGATTATACTGGAGGTTAATAGACATCGGTGATGTTATTGTGCTCAAGTACAGAATGGTGTTGTGTCTTTCTCGTTTTGATGCAGAATAGAAAGATACATGTAAAGCCTATTTCTCCTTTCTCCTTGAGGGGATAATTCTGTATATGTATAGTTGAGTTATTGGATTGCTTTATGTCCTAGGCCCTCCAACCTTTTTACTATTCAGCTAAGTCTGGGTCATTGGTACAGTATAAAAATGTTAAAAAATTTATAGTAATTTATATATTTTTTATACTTACCAATGACCCAGACGGGGATGGCCCTCCCATGAGTTGGGAACTCATACCTCCCCGCTGAGTACATAATGCTTTTCCAGGTACTGCTTGTAAGAATGACTTTTGGCGCCAATTTTGAGACCTCCTTGACACTGCGCATGCGCAGTGGAGGAAAGGTATGGCGGACCATATAGGACATGCAATTTTCGGTTTTAGATGCAAATTTTGGGGATTGGGGGGTAAAATTTGTGTTTGGCCCTAGAATTTAAGAGTTAGCACCAGCTAAGTCTGGGTCATTGGTAAGTATAAAAAATATATAAATTACTATAAATTTTTTAATTTTTTCAGAATTTGGTAAGTTGAGGTGACGATTTACTCCATTTTTAATTGATTAAGCTCTGAATGTTTTCTATAGCTGCATGCAGCAGTCCAAGTCTGACAAATTTTGTTCTATATGTTAATATTAAAAGTTTAACCCTTGGCAGATTTGAGACTTCCCATAAGGGTACTGTCGGAATAATTGTTATTTTCACCAACTTCAAAGGCAAATTTCTCTAATTACAAGGTTGTTGTAACAATTATTTTGGTATGGCTAGATGCAACAATGATTGTGGAAGAAAGTTACTGTTTACTTCTTAATCTCAGATTTAACCCCCACGCACAATGAGGGCGTGAATAAGAGTACTGTTATAGAATGCCCAAATTATCCAACTTTGGATGCTTTTTGTCTGTCATTTTGGAAATGGTTAATTTTAAACACTTTGCTTTGCTATATGTAGTCTGTAAGCTATGTTTTTGATGCCAACAAAATGAAACGTTATTCAATAATTTTGTTTGCAAGACTCTTCTTCATTTACATTGAGTAACAGGTTAATGAATTCCTCACTCCTCTCGTGTTGTGGAAGGCGAGGGAGTGTGGGTGGGACTGACTAGATTTTAGAAACGCTAGTGTGTACACACAAAGTAAACCCTGATGGTTCATCATTAATGTACAGAAAAATCGGGTTAAATAATTTTATTAATATGGCTGATAGTTTCATGTGTACACAAAACCGCCTTCTTTTTCACATTAATAAGTTGGGAAAGCCCGTAATTTGGTCAACAAATTACAATTTTCTAGTTTATTTTTACTTTTTAAAAAAAAATTTTTTCCTCCAATTTTGTCTGTTGCACTGCTCAAAAACAAGCTGTACGATTTTAACCAAATATGGCATACTTATGTAATGCCATAAAATCTAGTGAAATGAGGTATCGCCATATCTGTGAAGACGCGTATTTTTTAAATATTCTGCCAAAACCTTCAAAATTTCACCATTTTCAACATAACTCGAAAACAAGCTGTACGATTTCAATCAGATTTGGTAAACTTATTTATTGTCACAATATCTAGAAAAATGAGATATTGTCATATTCATGAAAATGCTCATTTTCAAAATTTTCTATCAAAATTTCACAATTTTTCAAAATTCTCGGAATTGTTTACAGTTATCTAGCTCAAATTTTCCAAACATTTACAGCATAATATGATACACCAAAATCACCACAAAAAGATTTTAAAATTAACCCCTGTTGGCCAAAAATGAAATGAATATAGCAGTTTTGTCTTCAAAATTGACCAACTTTAGGGGCAAGTTTCTCTATTTGCAAGGTTGTTGTAACAATTATTTTGGTATGGATAGATGCAACGATGATTGCAGAAGAAAATTACTGTTTACTTTATAATCAGATTTAACAACCCCCAAGCACAAAGAGGGCGAGAATAAGAGGGTTGTTTGAAAATGCCAAAATTAGCCAACTTTGGTTGCTTTTTCCTATCATTTTGGAAATGGTTAATTTCAAACACTTTGCTAGTCCGTATTCCCAATTGACTACCGAGCATATTTGCTGTTTGTAAGTTTGGTTGTAAAGTTTAACCCTATGCCCATTCTGGTTGCATAAAAGTAGGTACCGTCCAAAAAAACTCCCATTTTTTCAGAATTTGATAAATTTAAGTGACAATTTACTCCATTTCTAATTTATTGAGCTCTGAATGTTTTCTTTAGCTGCATGCAGCAGTCAGAGTATGACAAATTTTGTTTTATACGTTATTATTAAAAATTTAACCCTTGGCAGATTTGAGACATCCCTTAAGGGTACTGTCAGAATAATTGATATTTTCTTTTACATGCGATTTCTCAGCACTGGAGCCATATTTTCTCAAAACGTTTCCCATGAGAAGATAGGGTATTTATCCAAGAACAATTTTGCTGTTATATGTTTTATTCCAAGTTTTAATCCTCACCCTGTTGTCAGGCCTTGAATTGGAGTACCCTCAACTTAGTTTAAACAGTATTTATTGAAGCATTTGTTTCAATGTATACACTTCACAATAATTGTTCAAAGAAGTAAATCGTCAATGTACATGATACAGTAGTATACAGAAAGGCAATAAATATAAGAAAACAGGTTTCTGAGTAGAAAAGGGATTCGACAGAAAGCTTACAGCTTATGTAAGTCGTCTCCCCAGCACATTTGAAAAATTACTCCTTCAGGTGGTATAAATCTGTAATAGAGCTCACGTATCGTTTCGTGAAGGCCCGGCCCCCTCCAATCTGAAAAGGAGGAAGACGACCCCGACCGCCAGTCAACGATTCGTGAGATTGTTTAAACTTTAGATTGAATAGGGTAAGGAAAGAAAGAGCCGGAAGAAAAGATGATCAAAAAAAGAGAGGAGAAGATTCAGAGAAATAACAGAGCAAAACCTAATTTGGCCAACTTGAACACTAAATATGTTAACTTAAAACTCCATAGCGCAATAAGTACGGTATTTGATTCTTACTTTTAGTTCCTTTGATAAGAGTTTTGCATACTAGACTCGGTGGTGTTGAGGCGTGAGTGGGCCTTCTACTCAAGACATAGGTCAGTGGGTCCTATTTCACCAGTTGTACAGAACATGATTACCGAGGTACAGAAAGAGCAATGCTTCAGAACGGTGTTCCCACGTGGGGCAGGGTGGGGTACAGTAATTGAGCGGTAACTCAATGGAATCGCTTGCTTGATAGAATGAAGTCATGTACCGTTTCAAAGATAAGACGGTTGTCCTCATTATTCAAGAACTCGGAGCCAAACAGGAGCATGGATGAGTCTACTGCAAAGGGGAGTAAATTAATCGTATAGTTGCGAGCGTTTGAGAACACCGGACAATGCAGGAGGAAGTGATCAGTAGTTTCGCGCTCTCCACACTGACAAGAGGGGTTGGGTGATAAGTGATTGTCATATAGGTGAGAATTAAGACTACTGCAGTGCAATCGAAGCCTGCAATGATAAATTTGAGCCGCTCGAGATTTCGCGTCACTGTAGAACCTTGGGGGTCTTTGGTTCCCATTGCTCAGGAAGGTCTTAAAGTTGATCAATGATGAGTTCTCGCGTACAGGTAAGGGTAGCTTATTCCATAGGTCTGTAACGCTTGGGATGAACGAGGACTGATACAATTGGGTTCGGCAAAAGGGAACGCGGTGGTTTTGACTTGATCGAAGACTAAATGATGAGTTCGTCTCGGAAACGAGTGGGGGGACTTTATTGGAAATATGTGGAGGTGACATACGGTGATACATTTTGAAAAACTGAATTAATTTATGTTTGCGGCGTCTTTCTTGAAGGGAGTCCCATCGTGTTTCAGAATACAGCAAGGACTTACTGGCACTAATTGTTGCTCCCGTAATGATTCGGGCTGCTGCAATCTGTATTTTTTCTAGTTCCGCAATGTTGGATACGGAACAATTATCCCAGACAGTATCCGCATATTCCAGAAGGGGTCTAATGAAGGCAAAGTATATTTTTTCTAAGACACTTCGATCGAGATAAAATTTGTGTCTCCTCAGCATGTCTAACCGAGGCCAGGCTTTCGAGCAGATGTGGTCAACGTGGTCGTTCCATGTACATGTGCTATTTAGTATGACCCCCAGATGTTTATGTTCGGAAACTTCCGATATCTGTGACCCCCCTAGATATAAGGGTGGGTGAGAGTTGGGATTGTTTTTACGTGATATAAGCAAACTCTCTGTTTTATTGGGATTGAACTCAACCAACCATGTTTTGGCCCAATGCTCAATTGTCGCCAAATCATGATTGATTATGTTTGAGGCTTGCTCTGGGTTCTCAATGATGAGATATAAGGAAGTATCATCTGCAAACAGGCGTATAGAGCTAAGTAGGTCTTTGGTTATGTCGTTAATGTATATCAAGAACAGTAAGGGCCCAAGTATCGACCCCTGAGGCACACCGGCATTGATGGGCCTCCATGCGGATGTCTCCGAGGCTATCACAACTCGCTGTGATCTATCGGCAAGATATGATTTTAAAAATAGCAATAACTCCCCCGAAACCCCAATACTCTCCAGTTTGTGGATAAGACCAGCATGCCATACTTTATTAAAGGCCTTACTGACATCACAGAAAACTACCCTAACTTCTTTGCCTTCATCGAGTGCACGACAAAATTCATCATATATGTCAGTCAGTTGAAGGACGGTTGAATCTCGAGGTGTAAAACCTGACTGGAATTGACTGAGAACATTATTTTCACTTAGAAACAGCCACAGGCGTTTGAAAACGCATTTTTTGAATATTTTGCCAACACAGCTGATCAATGATATCGGACGATAGCTAGTAACTGAGTTTGAGGGCTGTTTTTTTAGGATAGGGGAGACATTTGCTTTTTTCCAGAGTGAAGGGAAGTATGAGCTATTCAGAAGTATGTTAAATAAGATTGACAGTGGCTCGCATAGAGAGGATTTGCATTCTTTAAGGAGACGCGGGCTTATTTGATCGGGACCAGACGCCTTGGATACCTTTATCGACTTCATTGCAGCATATACCTCGCTGCAGTGTAGGGTAATGCTATCAATACGCTGAGAGACATGTAGTAGTGGGTCTGGAAGGGAGGCGTTCGAATCATCAACTGTTGAGATCGAACTGAAGTATTCGTTGAACACTTCAGCTTTCTCAAGACTTGATAAGTATATTTTGTTAGAATGGATCAAGGTAGGAATTCCTGTTGTGTTACTGCTACTGATGAGTGCTTTTAATGTCTTCCACCAAAGTGATGCTGGGGTTTCTTTGCTTCTCAATGTGAACTGAATTTTTGAAAGATGCATGGCTTTGGCCTTCCTAATAGCTGATATAACTTCATTCCGTTTAAGTTTATATTTATCCCAGGCGTGCGGGTGATTTGTTCGTTTGGCAGTACGATACAAGCGTTTTCTTTGTCTTATCAGAAGTCTTAGTTCATTGTGCATCCATTTCGGTTGGCCAGTCCTCGAAGTAACTATTTTGTTGGGTATATGTCTGGATGCTGTATCGAGTATTCTGTCGGTGAAATTAGAGACTATAGTATCAAGGCATGGGTTATCAAAGACAGAGTTCCAGTCGGTGTTCGAAAGAGACTGGTTCAATACTTCGTAATTACCCTGAGAATAAATCCATATCCTTCTTTTGAAGGAGGAAGGGTTAGGTTTTAAAAATTCGACTTCAATTGAGATTGGACAGTGATAGCGGATCATGTCTGGGATAATTGGTTCAAGCACCTCGCATGCTTTCACGTTGATTGTGTCACTGACTGCAAAGAGATCTAGCAATGTAGTACCCTCAACTTGTACATGTTCATTCAAATACCAGGATTCAAGAGTCCTCCATGTCTCTTATCAGACACTCAGTCTGTGATTGATGTCCAGACATTTAGAGGATAATATAATACACTAAAATCACCACACAAATATTTCAAAATTAACCCCAATTCGAACAAAAGATATGAATATAGCATTTTATCTTCAAGATTAACTAACTTCAAGGGCAAATTTATCTAATTGCAAGGTTGTTGTAACAATTAATTTTGGATTCATACATGCAACAATGCTTGCAGAAGATAGTTACTGTATAGTTTTTAATCTCATCTTTAACCCTCAGGCACATTGAGGGTAAGAGTACCATTCGAAAATGCCAAAATTAGCTAACTTTGGTTGCATTTTCCTATCATTTTGGAAAGGGTTAATTTTAAACACTTTGGTAGGTATGCTTAATGAACAAATCTGCTGCTGTAAGTTATGCTTTGGGACTTAACCCAACATATGTTTTGGCCACTTAAAGAATAGAACTGTCCGAAAAAAATCGATTTTCGGTGAATTTTGCGAACATCTGTACTCATTTCCTCTAATTGCAAGGTTGTTGTAGCAGCAATTATTTTGGTATGGATAGATGCAACAATGATTGCAGAAGAAAGTTACTGTTTACTTTTTAATCTCAAGATTTAACTCCCAAGCACAATGAGGGCGAGAATAATATTACCGTTATAGAATGCCAAAATTAGCCAACTTTGAATGTTTTTTGTCTATCATTTTGGAAATGGTTAATTCCAAACACTTTGTTTTGCTATATGTAGTCTGCATTTTCACATTGGAAAGTTGGGAAAGCCCATAATTTGTCCAACAAATTACAATTCTCTAGTTTTTTTTAAAGTTTACATTGGAAATAAAAGGAGAGCATGCGGCAGCCAAAAGTACCGTGTGGGAGGGCCTGAGAAACAAATTTTAATTTTTTAAGGCCTAATTTAATAATTATACTTTTTTGTATAAAAAGAGACATATGAGGTCCCTCGCAAACGTTTTTTGAAAACTTGTAATCTCAACAAATCGTAATGTAAACAAAATTGTAATCATGCACGCACTTGTATTAAGCAGTTGCAAGATACTGATTTTGTATCGGAGGCCTCTAATACATGTTATATTCAGGTAATTACGGACCCAGTACATACTTAACCCTTTGAACTCAAGAGACCGCTTTTCTGTCCCAGGATCATGGTAAGTCTTAATTTCATTCAGTAAGAATACCTGGATGTCTGCTAAGTGAATGTACAGGTTAGACCAATCAATAAGCTGCACGATAAAACTATTAGCTGGTCCTCCCCCAAATAGTGAATATGGACTCTTCCAATTGCTGCCATTGAAGTGGCATGGAAGATATTACCAGGGTTCTAAGAGTTAAGGTAAGATATATACATTGAAACAAGTGTTCATCTGTCATCTGTTTTCATAAACTTATTAAGAAATGAAATAATTGCTGCAATTCATTTATGAGGTTATAGAGATGACTCTTCACCTAAAGATATGGGAACATGTTAGAGCAGTATTGAACACAGAAATTTTCATTCTAATTTTATTTTTTCAATTTTTTCATCGAAAACATAGCTTATGATCCATCATTGGAATGAGCTTGCCAAGTTTATTTGGAAAAGAATGCTAAAGCTATGTTTTAAAAGCAGAAAATTGAAATATCTGTTAAAAACAATATTGCTGTGTCGTATTAAGGTTGGGTTTGGTGAAGGTTTAAAATTTATATGAAACTAGATAGAGGTCTTCAAATGAGTTTCCATTAATTGCAGAATTTATACAGTGTAAAAGTTCACTAAATGCAATTTAAGCCAAGATTTACCAAGGCACAAATTGAAGTTAATGGACAAGATTTCCAGATTCTCCACAAAATAGGGGGAATTTGATATCCTTTGTATCACATGATAAGATATCCTTTTTACCACATGGTTATGTACAAATTTACAAAAACACCAATCGAATTTTGTGGACAAGATTATGAATTCTGCATAAAATTGGATGAATTTGATATACCTTTCATCGCATGCTTGTTTGAACATCAACTACCATGGCTCAAATTTAATTTAGTGGTCAAAAGTATGAATTCTGCACAAAATTGGGAGAATTAGATATCCTTTTTAGCTCACGTGACTGAAAGTCAGGGTGAGCTTTTCTTATCACTCTTCATCCGTCCGTCGTCCTGCGTGATGGTGGTGTTTGAGCCTCTTTCTCCTAAACCACTGCCCACATTTTAATTAAATTTCATGTAAGTAGTGGTTATATAGGGGCATTTGGGTTTTTCTTGAAATTGGATTTCTGCTCATATTGTGGAGTGGGGTGGGGCCAAAATGCACAAAATTTTAAAAAATCTTCTTCTCATGAACCAGCCATAGCAGAGATTTGATATTTGGTATGCAGCTTCCATTTGAGGTGTAGACTCAAGTTTGTTCAAGAGAAGTTTGACGGGCAATATTTACCTTTGTTTGAGAGGGGCAAGAATTTTTGCCCCGCCCAAAATTTCTGTTTTCTGAACCCAGAGGCCGATTTGAACCAAATTTGATATGAGGTATTATTGGGTTATAAGTACTTGATTTATGCCAGAAAAATTTTTCCTGTAGCCCTGTGGGAACCGCAGGAGCTAAAAATAGAAAAAAATTAAAACGCCCATATCTCCAAAACTGCACAGCACCGAGAATTTTTATTTGGTGTGAAGCTTCCTTAGGACCAACAGAAAGGATTGGTAAAAAAAAATTGCCATCGGTTTTATCATAGGGTACAGTTTCGGGACTTTGAAAAAGTGCTGAGTCAGTACTTTTTAACACTGTAGGCAATGGGAAAAACATTAAAAAATCTTCTCCAGATCCAGCAGGCAGAATCTTTTGATATTTGGTATGCAACATTGTAGGGTGGATCTGATTCAAGTTTGTTCAAATTGGCCCCCTGGGTTCATATTTGGGCTCAGTATAGGAGCCGATTTCGAACTTAGTGCATTTCAGGAAAATTTCTTAAAAAATCTTCTCCAGATCCAGCAGGCAGAATCTTTTGATATTTGGTATGCAACATTGTGGGGTGGATCTGATTCAAGTTTGTCCAAATCGGCCTCCTGGATTCATATTTGGGCTCACTATAGAAGCTTGAATTGGAACTTAGTGCATTTCAGGCAAATTTCTTTAAAAATCTTCTCCAGATCCAGCAGGCAGAATCTTTTGATATTTGGTATGCAACATTGTGGGGTGGATCTGATTCAAGTTTGTTCAAATTGGCCCCCTGGATTCATATTTGGACTCACTATAGAAGCCTGAATTGGAACTTAGTGCATTTCAGGCAAATTTCTTTGAAAATCTTCTTCTCCAGATCCAGCAGGCAGAATCTTTTGATAGTTGGTATGCAACATTGTAGGGTGGATCTGATTCAAGTTTGTTCAAATTGGCCCCCTGGGTTCATATTTGGGCTCAGTATAGGAGCCCAATTTCGAACTTAGTGCATTTCAGGCAAATTTCTTTAAAAATCATCTTCTCCAGATCCAGCGGGCAGAATCTTTTGATATTTGGTATGCAACATTGTGGGGTGGATCTGATTCAAGTTTGTTCAAATCGGCCCCCTGGATTCATATTTGGGCTCACTATAGAAGCCGGAATTAGAACTTAATGCATTTCAGGCAAATTTCTTAAAAAATCTTCTTCTCCAGATCCAACAGGCAGAATCTTTTGATATTTGGTATGCAACATTGTGGGGTGGATCTGATTCAAGTTTGTTCAAATCGCCCCCCCCCCCCACCCCCCTGGGTTTATATTTGGGCTCAGTATAGGAACCCAAATTTGAACTTAGTTCATTTCAGGCAAATTTCTTTGAAAATCTTCTTAAGATCCAGCAGGCAGAATCTTTTGATATTGGGTATGCACCATGCTTGGGGGGTGAGATTCAATTTTGTTCAAGCCAAGTCCCTGGGTTCATATGTGGGCTCACTGTAGGAGCCTGAATTATAACTTAGTTCAAAATGAGGAATTTTCTTTAAAACTCTTCTTCAGATCCAGCAGTCGGAATGTTTTGATATTTGGTATGCAGCATCCTTAGGGGGGGGGGGGGGGGGGGGGAGATTCAAGTTTGTTCAAGCCATGTCACTAGGTCCATATTTGGGCTCACTGTGGGAGCTTGAATTGTAACTTAGTTTGAAATGAGGAATTTTCATGATTAGCCATTGTGCAGAAATATGTGACCTTAAACACCAATAAATAATAAATAATAATTATGAGGAATTTTCTTAAAAAATCTTCATCTTCGGATCCAGCAGTCGGAATGTTTTGATATGTGGTGTGTAGCATCTTGGGAGGGGGGGGGGGGGGGGAATTCAAGTTTGTTAAATCCAAGTCCCTGGGTCCATATTTGGGCTCCCTGTGGGAGCCTGAATTATAACATAGTCAATATGAGGAATTTTTCTTTAAAAATCTTCTTCTTCAGATTCAGTAGTCGGAATGTTTTGATATTTGGCATGCAGCAACCTTAGGGTGCTGAGGTTCAAGTTTGTTCAAGCCAAGTCCCTTGGTTCATATTTGGGCTCACTATGGGAGCCCAAATGACAACTTAGTTCAAAATGAGGGATTTTCTTTTAAAATCTTCTTCAGATCCAGCAGATGAATGCTTTTGATATTTTTTATGCAGCATCCTTAGGGGGGTAAGATTATATTGGGGCTCATTGTGGGAGCTCAAATTGTAACTTGGTTCAAAATGAAGAATTTTCTTTAAAAATCTTCTTCTTCAGATCCAGCAGTCGGAATGTTTTGATATTTGGTGTGCAGCATCCTTAGGGGGGTGAGATTCAAGTTTGTTAAAGCCAAGTCTCTGGGTTCATATATGGGCTCCCCGTGGGAGCCCGAATTATACCTTAGTTCAATATGAGGAATATTCTTTAAAAATCATTTTTTTAGATCCACTGGTCAGAATCTTTGGATATTTGTTATAAGCTTTTCTTAGGAGGAGCAGATGCAACTTGTTGAAAACAATTCTCTGCCTTGATATTTAGGCTACCATGTCAGGTGAGCGCCCTCGGGCCCCCTGGGGCCTCTTGTTATCATATGTTTGTGCAAACCTTTATCGGGGCTTAAATAGAATTCAGTGGACAAGATTATGAATTCTGCACAAATGGGGTGAATTTGATTTCCTTTTTGTCACATGATTGTGTAAACATTCACCAAGACTCAAATTGAATTTACTGAACAAGATTATGAATTCCGCACAAACAGGATGAATTTGATACCCTTTTCATCACATGCTTGTCTAAACATTTACCAGGGCTCAAATCAAATTTAGACCCTGTGGGAATCCCAGAAGTAAAGCAGTGCTTGTTTATTGTGGTAAACAAGTTCTGTTTTACTTGTAAAGTAGGACCCATCGCCATTTCTTGGAATGGAAGTCTTCTAAAATGGGCAGCATGGGTATAAACAATGGACTAAAATTAACTTTATCTCCAAATTGTGATCACGATTTGCCAATATGCTGAAATATGTGACCTTAAACACCAGTAAACAAATAAATAAAAAATTGAATTTAGTGCTAGCCTGTGAATTATCGCAAATTATCTAAAATATATTTATCGATATCCATTGACTCGATGGATATAGAGGAATATCCCTTAGTAGCTTCCTAAATGACGTTATGCTTCGGCGTAACACGTCACCTTGAAGGAACGATCAGCTAATCTTTGTTATTGTTTTGAAATGTACGCATTTGGCGTCGTATTGGGCTGAATATTGTGCAATAAAATGTCTCGTAGCATATAATAAAAAAGAAAATCGGGAGCCGGAGAAGTCGGCCCATTGCGAACTCGGCCCCGGAGAAGTCGGCCCCTAGGAGAAATTGGCCCAGACAATTTCGGAGAAGTCGGCCCATGAGAGAAGTCGGCCCCACAAACTACAGGAGAAGTCGGCCCCTAGGAGAAGTCGGCCCAGACAATTTGAGAGAAGTTGGCCCACGAGAGAAGTCGCCCCCATGAAGTACAAGAGAACTCGGCCCCCAGGAAACTGATTGTCAGGAATGAGTTCATTGATGCGTTCGAAAACGGCTTTGTAATGTTTGGTACGGCGGCGTGACATTAATGCAAAAGCAAGGGGTACTTGTTTGGCGTATTCGCTGTTTTCGTCGCCGACAAATGCATGCCAGCTAAAAAGCTGGTAAAATGGTGGGCGAACTACCTTGAAGGTAGCATCACAGTAGATTGATGTAGCATTACTCAAAAGTTGTAATTGATCTGGCGTCGAGAACAGAATATGCCGAGCTCCGTCTAAACTGATATCAGTTTGAAGAAAATTGCTCGGTAACCAATCAAGTGCTAAGTCAATTGCTATATCTTTCGGTTCAGTAGGACGGCCTTTTTGGCGTTGATAGTTGCTGCTACGGGCTAGATTCAACGGTTTCGGTCGACTAGTTGTTGGTTTCTCAAGTTGAATGTCTGTCGCAAACATATCCTCGACTAGTGAAGTTGCAGAACGAAATATATCACCCTTAGCAAGATGGTGAACTTTCTTGACACCAGAATGATGAATGGAAGGTTTTTAGCGCGCCGAAGGCGCGCAGGGACGATGTGGGATTTACAAATCCCTTGCGACCCGGTTAACCTTATTTTATTTCACTTGGATCACACAGGCCTAGCTTTCCTATTGCCCAAAATGGAGTCTGAGAGGGGTATGCACGCGGTTAGAATACCCGGCAGTTTACGTTGGAGTGTTAGATGGTCAGTACTCAATCCCTCAACGCCTTTAAAACTATTAGAGAGTGAGCTCTATTCGGTTTCAGTTCGGCGATGGTAGGGGTTTGAGTCCCACCATGGTGGCGAGCCAGAATGTAGTGTTATGCGATGGCAAGTTTAATGGAAGAAGAGAAAAGAAAACCAAACAGCAGCGCCGGTTTGGTAGCGGCCCCGGTATATGACCATAGCGGTTACAAAAAAGAAGTGGAGAAAGCTCCAACAGTTTAGTTTTAAGAAACCGGGAGTCATCCATCAAGCCTTCTGGGAGATAGGATGCCGTATGTGATTTTGAGGTATCTGGTTATCCTTCGGGAATTCCAAATGACCTCCTCCACCCCCCCCCCCAAAAAAAAAAAAAAAACACTCACTGACACACACCCTCAAGCCCTTAAAAGGGCTGTTAAATCTTTATTCAAATGTTTATTTATATCAAATGTACACTCGTTCCCAGCCAGACAAGCTTGTTTCAATCCTTGCCTAGCGTTTGGTGGTTTCTTGTATATGTTGCAGAAAGGTAGGTTGCACCAATTCCTCCTACGCTTTGTCTACCATTTCCATGCGTCTTCTTGATAAGAGTGTTGCAAGAAAATTTGAGAATGTTCAGTTAGAAAAGTAAAAGGTAGAGAGAAAGATAGGTATCCGCTATTGTATGTTGTGCCTGCTGTGTGATTGTTGCTATGGATGGGGTAAGGGGTGTGTTTCTTTGGAGCCCACTCCCCACACGCAGAGTTGCGAGGCAATCCTCACAGACTCAATCCTAAAGATCTCAATGAGTAGCGAGGCAATCCTCACTGACTCCACGCAGTTTAATTCTATTGAGTAATTTTAATTTACTGTGGATTATTTTTTTTTTTCTGTTAGGGTTCGGTGTTCGTTCAGCTTCACCATTGATTCACTATCCTGGAGTATGTGGAGGGTTTTGTTATATAGATCTTATTAAACGCGTTTCAATTGCGCTTCAGCAGAGTTGCGAGGCAGTCCTCAGACTCTATCCTAAAGTTCCCAATGAGTAGCGAGGCAATCCTCACTGACTCCACGCGATTTATATATATTGTATAATTTTTATTTTATTTTATTATTTTTTTTTTTTTTTTTTATTTTTTTTTTATTTTCTGGAAACTTATTTTGTTTTTCTGTTAAGGGATCGGTGTTCGTTCAGCTCAACCATTAATTCACTATCTTGGAGTCTGTTGAGGGTTTTGGTTTGTAGTTCTTTTAATCGCGTATCAATAGTTTCTATTTTTGCTAGCTCGTGAAGTTCCTTTATCGGTGTCCATTTCGGTTTGCATAGTGCCACTCGCAGGGCATAATTTTGAACCCTCTGTAGCTTCTGAATGTTGGTTTTGCTTAGGTCGCTTGTTATTATGGCACCGTATTCTAGTACCGGACGTATAAATGTTTTGTAGAGCTTGAGAAGCACATCTTTGTTTGCTCCCCAATTTCTACCTCTGATCATCTTCAGAAAATTGATACGTTTAGTAGCTCTAACCGTAATGGAGTTTACGTGACTGTTTAGACTGAGATTGCTATCTAGGATAAATCCCAAAAATTTGGCCTCTTTGTTTGCTTCTAGTTTGTGATCGTATAACTGGAGATCGATACTCGGGATGTGATCGTATAACTGGAGATCGATACTCGGGAATCTGCACCAACAGTGCAGGCCTCAATATTTATAAGATGATCGACGATTTCACAGTTTTTGTAATTCAGCTTGGGTTTCCCTTGATAATGAAGAAGTCCGAAAACAAATAAAAGGATCAAAAAGCAAGGTGGAAATACCCGTAATTGCTAATCATACACACACACCTTTTCATAAACCGTCGATGGCAAAAACAATTAACAGATTAATTCAGTGATTGACAAGGTGTCATTGGGTCCCGTTTGAAGTAAAGGAGGAGTGATTTGCACAAAAACATCCATTTTGGATTGCTTGTCAGTTGTCACACTTACCTGAGTTATCACTCTAACAACATTATATGACAGGTTTGTCACAAACAGAGCTCATTTGTTTGTTTTTACAACAATAACGCCCCCATTGTACTTTTTAAAAAATGTATGTGATCAGAAATGTGTGCAATGTTGTATTGTGCAGGCACGAATGTTGGTGGAAGATTTATGCTTCAATTTAAAATGTGGAAAAACATAACGTAAAGGTGAGCAGAACCTTGATGAAATTCATTCTATAATATTTAAAACAAGGTTTGTCAGGGCTTGGGGTGGATTTACCATGGTACTTTTTATAAGGGTGGGGCCGACTTCTCTCATGGGCCGACTTCTCTTATGGGCAGACTTTGTTTTGGGCCGAGTTCTCCTATGGGTGACTTTGTTTGGGGCCGACTTCTCTCATGGGCCGACTTCTCCTATGGACCGACTTTGTTTTGGGCCGAGTTCTCCTATGGCCCGACTTTGTTTGGGGCCGACTTCTCTTGTGGGCCGACTTTGTTTTGGGCCGAGTTCTCCTATGGGCCGACTTCGTTTGGGGCCGACTTCTCCTGCATTCAAGAAAATCTACTCTATTTTAGTCAGTATCTGGAATTATCTCATGATTGTGGACCGGAAAGTTTTATTTTTCATGAGTGCTTGCTCAAGTGAAAAATAATATTTTCAGGTCCACACGGTGAATTTTTTCAGTAGCGTCCTAAATGGCGTTACGCTTCGGTGCATGGCATCGCCTTGAAGGAACGATCAGCAGCTTTTTGCTATTGTCTTGAAAATGTTTACAGTCGAATTGGACTGAATATTGTGCAGTGAAATGTCACGAAGAATATAATAAAAAGAAAATCTAGGCTGTTTTAGTGAATACCGGGAATTATCTCATTAGTGTGGAACTGAAAGTATTATTTTTCACGAGCGCTTCGTGTGGACCTGAAAGTATCATTTTTTCACTAACAAAGCGCTCGCGAAAAATAAAACTTTCAGGTCCACACTAATGAGATAATTCCCCATATTCACAAAAACAGCGTAGATATTCTGTATGAATTTAGTGGTCAGGGTGATGGATTCTGCGCAAAATTGGATGAATTGAGTATTCTTTTTATGCATTCGTAAACATTCACCAAGGCTCAGAAATAAAATTCAGTGGATAAGATTATGAATTCTACACAAAATGCAGAGAATTTAATATTCTTTTTATCACAGGACTGTGTAAACACTTGTCGACACTCAAGTCGATTTTAGTGGATGAGATTTATACATTCTACACAAAATAGGGTGAATTTGATATCCTTTTTATCACTTGATTGTGTAAACATTGTATAAACAATGCACATGGGACATGTTTGGGTGGAAGAATTGATATTTTTTATGATGTACTCAAATCAGACAGAGAATGGAATGATGTGATTGCATCGGTCAGTATAACTACATACATCATATTTTCTGGAATTTATCCACGGGTGGATCTAAGAATTGTGATTAAAGGGTTGTGATAGACCATCACAAATCATTAGGGTCGCACTGCTGCTAAAACCCTTAGCTGGAGTGTTCTGCACACCCCTCATGTGAAAGTACACTATCTTATGGCCCAGAATACCCTTGCACACGAGGTTGCTGTTATTATTAGGCTGGTCCATGTGCACAATGTCATTTTGAGACAATATCATGGTGGTATGCCAGTAACCTCAGCCCACAGCAATTTCGGCCCTTTATCAGTAAATTCGACCCACTATTTTCCCCGGCTCAGAAACCCACCCGTTGACCGCCTTGCCGATCAGTAATTTCGACCCAAAGTAATTTCAGCTCACAAATTTTTATTTGCTTCCGTAGACAAAAGTTGTGTCATGTATCTGCGCGCGCAAAAGAAGACGCTTTGCCGTGGGTGTAATGGGAAGTTCATTATTTGGAGTTTTTTTTAACCCTTCACCTAACACGAAAAGCAATTCTTGAATAACTATTATTTTCCTTTTTTGTCTCAAAAACATAGGTTATGACCCCTCATTGGAACGAGCTCGACGAACTCGTTCCAATGAGGGGTCATAACCTATGTTTTAGAGAAAAAAATAATGAATTAATTGGCGATTTTTGAGAATAAGGCTGGCCGGTTTTGGCCGTTACGTTAGGTAAAGGGTTAAATAATATAATTATCGTTAATAATGAAAAGTAATCAACAGAGTTTGTACACCGTCCCTCACCTCTCATGAATTATTTCACCTATAATAATAACTCTTTGGCCAGCCGCTGATTTGTCGCGGTCCTCATAAGAGAAGGCCATCATTCCCCCTGCACCCCACCCCCTCTTCCCCTCCTCTCCTCCCAGCATTCAGATATAAACTGCTTAATAGTGTCCCTCACTTCCTCTTTTTCAATTTCTTCAATAAGCATTCCTACCCTCTCCCTCGTGTCCCCCTTCAGCCATCTATCCTTTGTTTCTTCACCCCACTTCTGCATTATTCTTCCAGTAAATTTTATTCTATGAGGTATATACTGTGGGCATTCCAAGAGAAAATGTTCCAGGGTCTCCACTACTCCAGAGTGGCACATTTGGCATCCCTTTTCTCCATCTCTCCCAATTTTCCCCCGAAGCTCCAGTGATCTTGATCTCAGTTTGAACAGCAGTGACCCTCCAAAGGTGCCATCTAGGTACTTCTCAAAAGCTGGCTTTTCTTTATATTGTAACCCCTGCAGTGATCTTTTCACGCTAACCCCTGCTCGCCAGTTTCGATTGCAATCTTCCATGACTCTCTCTTTGACAAACCTTTTGCCTTCTTTCATTCCTACTTCTATGTTTGTGACCTCTATAGAGTAATTGTCCATTAGTTCCCTCACATGTTTTGACCACCCCGTATCTATATTAGAATTCCAAATGGTATCGAGCATCAGTTTGCACCACCGGTTGTCAGGCAGGTTTCTCAAGTAGTTAAAGTAACACAGTTTTCCCAAATCTACCCTGTCCTTGATTTTCATCCACCCAAGCTCCCCCCTTACTGCTTCCAAAGCTGCAGCATTACTCGACCCTGTTATCCATCTGCCGGCATCATTCTGAGTACTTTCCAACTTCTTAATAACGGTTTGGTTTAATGGAATCACGTCCGTGCCATACGTTATACTTGGTAAACCCACCCTCTCCCACAGTGTTTTCCCCACAAAGACCTTGTTGAAACTATTTTTCCCTAAAAGTTTTAGTTGGTTCAGAATTCTTTTCCCCTTCAGAATCAGTTTGGCTGAGTAATTTCTGTACACCCCTCTTCCCGTTATATTTATGCTTACCCCTAGATACTCATACTCTCCCGTTTCTCCTACAGTGATTTGTTTGCTTTCCCCTTCGGGGATTGAGAACTCCCCCACTCTCCATCTCTTCGTCATATCTACCTTGCGTCCAACGGGTATTACCTTGCTTTTATTTTCATTTAGTTCGAGCCGCCAAGTGTTCCCATATCTACCAACAATTTCTCTAGCCCCTGTTCAGTTCTAGACATTAACACCATGTCGTCCGCAAAGAATAAGCCTGGTACCTTTATGTCTCCAACATTTACCCCCTCCGCACTCTGAATTAGTTCGTCCCCTAAATCTTTAACATACAATGCAAACAAAATCGGTGAAAAGATACACCCCTGCTTGAGGCCTATATCCATAGGGACTCGTTTTGTAGTGATACTCCCTAGACTGAGTTGGCTTTGCACATCTGTATACAGTGCTTTCATGATTCCCACAAAGTCACCCCCCAGTCCGATGCCCTCGAGCTTTCGCCACATACCTTCCCTCCACACTCGGTCGTACGCTTTTTTCACATCTAGAAATGCCAGAAACATCTTTTTCTTTTCAGCCTTTGTTGATTCTATCAGTTGGGTGAGTGTAAATAGGTGATCAGTGACTCTTCGACCTTTCCTGAAACCATTTTGAATTTCTCCTAAAAAACCTTTCTCTTCAATAACTTCCTCAAGTCTACCGTATATGACCGTATATGACCTTACAGAATACTTTTCCGATGTTACTACTAACTGATATCCCCCTATAGTTATCTAGAACTTCCTTATCCCCCCTTTTGTGTATGAACGACACCTTACTTTCTCTCCACTCTCTGGGGACCTTTTGCTTTCGCAGAGCCAGGTTGAAAAGGTTTGTAGGTAACTTATTTAAAGTAAATGGTGGGATATAGTATGGTACTTTCTCTTTCTTTCCACTTCATTGGATCAGTTTCTGTTTTATGTACAGTTGCACCTGCACCATTGTATTGTATTGTATTGTATTTCTCTGTAGGGTACGGCGTTAATATAGGCATTGCCTGTTCGCCAAACCCCATTTCATTGAGGAAATAAAAATATTGTTTAAAAAAAAAAAAAAAAAAGGTTTGTCAGGACTTCAATAAGTGCCTCCCCTCCATTTTTGAGGAATTCGTTCGGAATTTCATCAGTCCCTCCCGCTTTACCATTTTTTAATTTCGAGACCACGTTCCGCACTTCTTCTGCCGTTATTTCGCTACATACACGATTGGATAGGTTCTCCTCCACCAGTGTATTTCTTTTTGGTGGGGACCCACTGCCCCATCGCCTATCGTTTATCTTTTCCCAGTGCTTGACTAACTCTGAAGCGATACGGCCTTTATCTTCTGTACTTTCCCCATCCACTTTGATACTCTGCACACTACTTTTCCCCCGTTTATTTACCCAGTTCCAAAATACGTTTGAGCTCGAACCCCCCGTTTTCTTTATTGTTCTGGCAAGACTGCAATTGCGCTCCTTCCTATTATTATTCTTTATCTCATTCACCTTTTTCCGTGCCAGTTCATATTCTCCTTTCATTAGTCTCGTGTCATTGTTATCCACCCCTTTAAGCTTCCTACTTCTTCTGTAAGCAGCGCATTTTACCTTCCTTTCTTTTATAGCCTTTTTCAGTACCTCGTTAACCCTGTATCCGAGCTCTCTCGTTGGGACCCTCACCCTTCCTATACAATCCTTCCCTGCCTCTGTTAGGCTATTTACTATGCCATCTGAAATACTCTGGACATTTGCATCCCTAGGTATACATTCAAGACTTGGTTTTAGTTTTTCCCGAAACTGCTTCCAGTCGGCTCCTTGTTTTAGTCCCCAAACTTCCTTGAAGGTATTTCTGTCTCTATTCGTCTTTTTGCCCATAATCTTAACTGTTATCAGGTTGTGATCACTACCCAAGTCATTTTTTCCCTCGTCATCTATTTCTACATCTATAACCTCCCTCCATACGCTAACGTCAGTGAGTATATAATCAATTATTGTTTTCTTATCGTTCCTCTCCCAGGTCCATTTACCCTTACATTTCGCATCCCTGTTCAGGATCTTTAAACCAAGCTCTTTTGATAGGTCCAACATCTTCCTCCCATTCGTGTTAATTTTCCTATCACCTCCCTGTATGCCCTCCTCCTTATCCCCGATGTGCCCATTGAAGTCCCCCATTAGGACTATACTGAACCCTCTGCTTTCAAGCTCTGTGATATTCGATCTAAGAGTTGTATATATTGAATCATTCCACTCGGGCTTACTTCCCTCCACTGCTAAGTATACAACACCAACGGCAACACTCCTGCTTCCTAACTTGATTTTTGCCCAGACTATTTCGTTGGATACTGGAATCTGAGTCCTTGCTTCTGTGAGATCTGTAATCAATGAGGGCTGTAATTCCTCTTTAGCGTAGATGCCAACACCCCCACCCCGTTTCTGACCCTCAGTTCGCCCAGCTCCTATCCAAACGCAACCCTTCATCTGATCAACCCGCTCATCCCGTCGTATCCACGTCTCACTTAGACCCATTATATCGAAGTCTCCTTCGTCCATCATTGTTGATATTTCGCTTACTTTCTTGTGCAGACCCTGGATGTTGCAGTACCCAAACTTAATGAATCTTTGTTTTTTTGTCATCACTGGCACATTATTATACCCCTGGTATGTCCCTGTGTTGTGCATGTTTGTTGTTCTTCCTATGTTCCCAGCATTTGTGCCCCTCTGGGTTATCGGCTGTGGTCCCCTACCCCCCTTTTCTCCAAAAAAGGCCCAGCCACCTGTAAAATTTTTTGGCCTAACAGGTCTGCACCCATCCTACTTAAATGCAATCCGTCTCGCCCATACAACTCTCCTTGTCCCCAGAATGAATCCCAGTGGTCAATGAAATGTATTCCCAAGTCTTTGCAGTGCTCTTCCAGCTCCTCGTTTAGTGCCATAATCCGCGAGTTCCTCTCATTCCCACCACCCATAACGGGGAGCACCCCTGAAACGATGATCCGAGCATTCCTGGTAAGTAGCTTACTAATTAGGTCCTTGTATGTGTCCACCAAACGAACTGATTTCCTCTCCCTGATGTTATTGGACCCCACATGTAATACCACTACCGGATCAGGCCCCGACCCAGCTACAATACCGTCCACTCTATCCCTCAGGTCCTCCACTTTAGCCCCCGGAAAGCACATAACTGTTCTATTTTTACTGTCCGGACCACAGACAACCTTGTCGATCCCCCGAACTATGCTACTTCCCGCAACCACCAACTTACTTTTGGCCCTCGCCCTATTTATCTCCTCTAGTCTCCTATTGTTTACAGCGTCCTCTTCCTCTCCAACAGCCCCACTCGGAATCACTATCGGTATCGGTATCTTTGACCTAGGATTACTCCTATCCTTGTCCATCCGTCTCTTTCCAGGCCCTGAACTACCTGGACTACTCCCCTGGTCTTCTCCCGGATCCCTCCTCCTCTTTCCTGGCCTAGACCCCAAGCTACTATCTGTTGCAACTACCTCCATCCCCTCCTCTGACTCTTCCGAATCGAGCACATCAAATCTGTTTCTGGTGCTGCACTCCCCACTGCCTTTGGGCTTTACACCCCTATCTACCTGCTTCTCTGGCCCACCTTTCCTACCACTTTTGATAGTCCAAGCCAAACGCTTTACAGCATTGCTCCGACCTGGGCCCCCCCTCACCTGTCCTACGTACTTTTCTAGCAGCCCCCACCTCATCACCTACCTCATTCACATCAAAGGTTCTACCCCCATGTTTCCTCTTGGAACCACCGACAACCATCCATCCTTCTCGGAAAGCTACTTTCACAGGCGTAACTCCAGACAGCCCCGCCCTACCAAGTTTTCCCTTCAGCTCGGCAATCTCCCCCTCAAACTATAACAATTGTCTCAAGTAGGCGGAGGATTTCCTGACAGTTTGCACATACCTCTCCATATCCCATCGAACGACAGTCCCCATACATCATAGAACACTGTTTACAAACTTCAAGCCCAATATCGCCATCGGTGGCCCCACCAACCCGGCTCTGACCGACACCCCCAGTGACCTCTGTCTGCACACCAATACTTACCCCGTTGGCACCGTTGACCTGGACCGCGATATTACACGTATTTACCTCCATACTTACCTCCGTCTGAACAGACTTGCTCGTCATCATCAAAACAAAATTACGCGATCGGACAGGGAAAACTGTAAACACGCGACAAAAGGCAACACGACGAACAGTTCGACAACTTAGCGCTCACAATTTTATTTAAGACCTCCTAACTTTGTCCCAGTAACTATACTAAACTACCTCCCCACAAAGTTGAATAAAATAACCTGAAAATGAAATATATATGATTAGTAAACAATAAAAATACTTAATTTCGATTCGTAGCCAAGGAGACTTCTTCTGTATACTTGCGGATCCAATGACTCCGTATGATGTCTAGATGAGAACTTCCCCATTTGGTCGCGATCTGTCAACCGTGACGACTACCCGAGCCCAAAACCTTTAGCACTGCGAGAAAAATCTGCACTTGGGGATGCGACGTGCATATCATAAGTGGACAGATATGGGTCTTATGTTGCTCGTACTCTGCTCGCGGTGGGCTGGTGGCTTCTCGGTTGGTCTTCCTGACCAACGAGTGATCCCCAGACAGGGCGTCGTTTCGCCCTGAAAGGTAGTGGAACTCCTCATTGGCCTTCTCTATCCTCTTCTGAAGGTGTTTTGGTTTTTGAGTCTGGACTGGTTGCATTGTTGCCGGCTTTCAAACAAACGAACCTTTTCAGGGCCACCTAACCTACCACCTTTTACCGAATGAGATTTCGCTAGTGTGCGTTTTCGTGGTAGGATTTTCCATAGCTGTTAAAGTTGTTGGCGTGACACCGGGCAGCGAGACCGAAGTCGTTCTCGCTGCCCGTTGTCACTGGTTTGCCAGAACATTGCTAGTGATTTGCATGGAAACACCACAACAGGGGCGCGTCCTTAGGGCGCGCCCCTGTTACGGTGTTTCCCACAAACCCATACACTCTTTCTCACACAAAAAAAAAAACAAAAAACAAAACAAAAAAAAAAACCCCAGTGGTTTCTGTGGGTACCTGCTCAAGTAGAAAATAGGTGGGTTAGTATGTAGTTATATTATATTTATAAATGAGTATACTTGTTTTTTAGTTGAAAATTGGAGGGGGGGGGGGGGGGCAGGCCTTTACAAAAGTACCACACTCGGTGGTGTTTCTTGCCTCTACCTCCTGCTGATTTATCCAAGTCGATGGAAACTACAGATGGAGTGGTGTGTAGGTGTGTATGCACGGTCTGCTAGCACCAGTGAAAGTGGTAAAGGCTACCAGCACGCCAAAACACCCTCCCAGTGTGTTTGCGTAGGTGTCGTGTATGCTCGGACTGCTAGCTCCAGTGAGACTGGTAAAGGCTACCAGCGCACATAAAACCTTAGCACGGTCTGTATATTTAGTTTTCAGGCATTTTCGCATTCGCTCACATAGGTTGAACACATGTTCAGTGCCCTCTTTGTTTTGGCGGTATCCTTTCTGCCTATCCGTGAAAAAGTGTACTGATTCCAGATGATCTCCGAGTCTCGGGGTTAGCGCGGTTTCAAAGAGTTTTTCTATACAGTTTAATGAGCTGATGGGGCGATAGCTTGACGACAGGCTACTGTCCTTGCCTTGTTTGGGGATCATGAGCTGTTATAAATGGAAGTGAGTTTGGTGATAATTATATCTGGACAGTTTTTGAGGATTTTGTACGATATGTTATCCTCACCAGGCGATGAGGTTGATTTACATTTGTGGAGAAGGTGTTTTATTTCCGAACACGTGAAGGGTGAGACTAGATCGTGATCATCGCCCTGTTCGCTTTTGCTGTCAAGAGCAGGTTTGGCGAATATGTCATCATGTTTGTTGATAAATTCACCCACCTGCTCTTTCCAGTCTTTATCGAATTTAGGGCCCTCTTGGGTGCGGTGAGCTTTACTTAGAGTTTCCGCAAATAGGTTTGCATTATCGATGTCGTTTTTGGTCATGGTCCCGACCGGCTTTTGAAGATTTTTGTGTCTATCTCTGGTGGAATTTTGACCGGTTAGTCTTTTAAATGTTTTCCAGAATTTACAGTCATCACTTTGCGCGTTAAGGTTTTCAGTCGCAGATTCCCACGCCATTTGCCTTTCTATTTTTACGGCTTTCTTGACATCAGTGTGGGCTATATTAAATTGGTGTTTGAGCTAGGTTTTTCGGTCTGGGTCTTCCTCGTTTTTCCAATATCTGAAGAATTTGCATTTCTCCCTAATTAGGTCTCTTGTTTCTTGTGAGAGCTTTTGTTTGAAGGTTGCCTGCTCTTTGAGCGGGCACACTTCATCTATAGCTTTCGTTATGGGTTCTTTGATATTTTTGCATTCCTCATTAATTTCTTGAGGCGTCTTAGGGGTTGTGACCTCTGTGGTCATGTCTACGATATCCTTGAACAGTGACCAGATGGCTCTACTGAGATCGCGTTTGAGCTGCGTTGGGAGTTTTAGAGGGCCTTTGTTGCCAGAGACAGTAAGGTGTATGGGAAGGTGGTCACTTCCAATGTGGTCTCCCACTCGGAAGTTTTCAATTTTACTTGCGAGATTTTTGGTGGTTATTGCAAGATCCAATATCTCCTCATAATCAGGGTTAACAGGGTGTGGTATGTAGGTTAGGTTATGTCATTTGCGATGGAAAGATCAAGTTCTTCAATTATATCAAACAAAACGTCTCCATTTTGGCTGCTCTTTCTGCTCCCAAAGAACAAGTGTTGTGAGTTTAGATCGCCGAGTAGAATAAAATAAATATATTTTTCTGAAAAGTAACGGAAAGTAGCAGGGTCGGGAGTTTGGGATGATTCGCTGTACAGAGATATAATAATAGCATGGGGTTTGTCATCCATCAGTATCTCTATACCCACGACCTCGGCTTGTAGGTGGTCGGTCTGTATTACTGAGAACTTTAGGGTGTTTTTATGAGAAGGGCTACTCCACCCCCCTGTCGGGTCAGGCGGTCGCGTCTGACTATTGAGTAGCTGGGAATATTGAAGTTATAAGATGGTTTTAACCAGGTTTCATTAATTGATACAACATCTGCTGAAGTTTCACCAATGTATTGATTTAGGTTGATTTTTTTTGTTTTTCACACTTCCAGTATTAATGTGCATTAATTTAAGTCGTTGGTCTTTCCCCATGATTGGTAATTAATAGCGGCTCTATTTCCGCTTTGCTGGTTTGTGTTTCCAACAGCTTGATTGCAATTTCAACCATTCTTCCGAAAATTTGTTTTCGAAAAAATTTGCTGGCGACTTCACAAGCCGCTGAATAAACGTCTTCTACGTTCGTGTTGTTATATTTATGCATGCATTTACTAATAATGGCGGTTGTAAGGATGGTAATCGTCTCGGGGCCATTAATTTTACCAGTATCGGTATATTCTTTATTTTTAAGTTGTAGCTTGTTTGCAGCTACTTTGTATTTTGGGCATTCCCTGTAATAACTAGGATGAGGTCCTTCACAGTTTGGGGAGGTTAAATTTTTTACTGAGCAACTTTTTGTTGTGTGACCTTTGCCACACTTCATGCATCTTAGTTCACTGCGGCATTGCAGTGCTCGATGTCCAACTTTCTGGCACTTGTGGCACTGTATAGGGACAGAAGCGGCTTTGTAGGGTTCGGTAGAATGGTGCTTTTGGCCGATTCTCCAACCATTTTTGAGTATTTTATTGGCGATCTCTTCATCTGGACAGGATACCTTGATCCTCCAGATTTCATTCCCCGTGGCACTGGACACGAACCTATTCCAACTGCATTTTGGAAGGGCAACCGAACTAAGATCCCGTTCAGTGCCAGGGTTAACTCTGGTTATTACCACGAAGTGTTCCCCTCTCGTGGCTTTTTTCCACCACCGTTAAGATTTTTTTTATCAAAATGGCTTGTTTTGTTGGGTTTTGCTGGGGCGGGTTTTACAGGCTTTTTTTGCTGCAGTCGCATAGGACTGCTTGGGCATCTGTGAACAGGACCAAGGATGGCTCGGGCTCTACTCTTTTCCGTTTGGGAGTTTCCTTGATTTCAATACTGCGACGCCGTTTTAGGGATCTGGGCGTGCTAAGGGCAATGGATGTATGTGTATGAAAGTTTGGCACACTGCCCTTACCTGTAACGAATGTAGAATCTAGGGTGTCCATGGTGTCCCCTCTGAAGTGTCTGATGTTTGATTCAAGCAGTCGTCGCTGTCGCTGACGAAGCTTGAGGTTGATGATGATTCAGCGAAGCTATCCTGGGTAGCTAGAAGTTTGGTGATGGAGGGCGCCGAGGTGATGCTAAGATCCTTAGTTTCCTTTATAGGAGAGATTGGTGTCACTGGGATGTTGTTCAGCTTTCCTTGATCCACCAGGAGGTTTGTAAGAGTTGCAATTGTATTATTTAGATTTCTGATCTCCTCCTTGAACCCCTTTCTCTCCTCATTGATGTCCCGCAACATTTTTTCCATCATTTCTTCTATGTACTTTGCGCCCTGAAAAGGACCTGAGTCTGCATGTGGTGCAGAGGCAGAGCTTGATACAGAACCTTTAGCACAGTCTACAGGTCGTATTTATGGAGGGATTTCATTGTAACTTGGTAGGTTGACTCCATATAATGTCTAGATGAGAACGTCCCCTTTTGGTCGCGGTTGGTCAGCTGTGACGGCTACAGGGGCCCGAAAACATTTAGCACAGTCTATAGGTCATATTTATGAAGGGATTTCATTGTAACTTGGTAGTATGACTCCAGATAATGCTTAGATGAGAACGCTCCTTTTGGTCTCGATCATTCAACCATGACGACTGTCCGAGCCCAAAATCCGAAAATATTTAGCACAGACTACAGGTCATATTTATGAAGGGATTTCATTGTAACTTGGTAGGATGACTCAGTATAATATCTATATGAGGACATCCCCTTTTGGTTGCGATCGGTCAACCGTGATGGCTACACATGCCCGAAGCCCAAAAACCTTTAGCACAGTCTACATGCCGCATGGGGCGCGGTGGCGTTGCGGTAATCGGTTTTCGTCAGAACACCGAAGTTAAGCAACGTCGAGCCCGGTTAGTCCTCGGATGGGTGAGCGATCGACTCTGACTCCCGCGTTGTGTCCTTGGGCAAGGCACTTAACCCCGATTGTCCACATGGGGGCACGATGGCGCCGCGCACTAAGGCGTACTGCACGTCGGTGGTGCGCATGTCTTCAACAAATCTAGCCCTGCCTGTGCTATAGTGCGCAGTCACGATGTTGGGGAGCTGGCAGCTGCTCGTGGTTGCTCGGTCGTTCTCGCCGGGTACTCCGGCTTCCTCCACCCGTAAAACTGTCACGGTCATGATTAGCCATTGTGCATAAGCATGCGACCTTAAAAACCAATAAATAAATAAATAACATGCCGTATTTATGAAGGCATTTCATTGTAACTTGATAGGATGGCACGTTTTGGAATAATTTCACTGTAAATTGGTAACTTTCGTTGATATACATTAACTGTGAGGGCCACATACATTAACTATGAGGGCTACATTAACCCACCCCTCAATTCTTTAGTACAGTCTACACCTCATATTATTTTTATTATACAGGGAACAGAATTAACATATTCCCAATTATCACAACTCTTGTCTTATTTCATAATCCTTTCGTAAACATTGAACATTATCCTTTTCATCAAACAACACACAGACAAGTTAAGCTACAGTGTCATTGACACTTTCATTTTTGTATGCGGACGCTAAACCAAGGTCCTGAATCTTACGCCACAATGCCTGAGTGAAATGAAAAGCACAACCACGGAGTTCTACCTCTGGAAAAATTTGACGGAAGGCTTTCCACATTGGTGGCTCAAAGTCCATAACAATTCCTCAATATGCACCACTGGTAACTTTTGATCACCTGAGGTATTTCAACATAATCCTCCGATCGTTTCCCCGACATCAATGAAAATAGAAGAGGCACTTGCTTCACGTGGTCACCCTGTTTCAAGAAAGCATGCACACTGAAAAGCTGGACAAAAGGCTTTCGGACTACCTGCAAAGAGAAATAAAATCTACTTAAGTGAAGTTCATTGACCATACATCACGAACACAAAAAAGTGTTGCGATAAACTTCTACGAGCATTGTGTACTAATTTCATTCCAGTTTACTATAGAGATAGACACACGCACACAATAAAGTGTTAAGATAAAATTCCAAAGGCTATTAATTCTATAATCATTATCAGCATTTTGTGTGTGACACACACACACACAAACACACACAAAGTGGGTTTTTTTTATAAAATTACGATAAAAGGGCTTATGACTCTATTAATAGCGATACACTAGGTTACCCTGGATGTCGAAAGTATCGTTAAACCCCAATAAGTAAATAAGACAGTGTAAATGAGACAGTAAATTACCTTGAACGTTGCATCAATGTACCAGCGTGTGACATTCTCCAGGAGGTTTAGTTGTTCATAAATAGCGAAGACGATCTGCCTGTTTCCATTCACAGTGATGTCTCTCCTGTAAAAATCTGCAGGAATATACTCTTGCTGGAATTCAGATTCCATGTCCTTTGGGTCATCTGGTCGCAGTTTTTGCCGTTAGTTATTGGCATTCCTGGCAAGGTAATCAATATTTTGCAAAGCTTCACATGGCTGGTTGTTTAATTCTTCAAGCATAACCTACATAAAAATAATATTGCAGAATCTTAATCGTTATAGTTAATAAATATTACCCCAGCTCCCACACAACAGACACACACGGCACAAATACGCAGACGCTCATTTAATATCCATTCACATCAAAGTTGTTAACTACTGTACCGGTACTGTTATTTGTCGTTTGTTTCAGTGTTTCTCATTAAAGTTACATTTTTACATACAAACACCTGATTATTTTGGACTGCGATGTACTCAAATGCAGCGCGCGTTCGCACACTCTCTTTGTCACAAGAAGTGTTAAAATTAATAACTACCTCGTCAACTATATCTGGTGAAGATTTCATAACATTCTCTTTAACAAGCCTCTTCACATCTCTGGCTATTTTGGCAGCTCCACCAGACCCAGGATTAGCAGCGTGAGTATGACATCTCGCTCCAGGAGTGACTATATCATCAGTCTGAGTAACAACAGCAGGACACCTCGTTGTTGTTTCTAATACTGCATCTCCACACAGTTGATTTTTCTGAAAAAGAATAATGTCAGTTTAGAGAGAGAAAGAGACTTAAATTTAAATATTTAAATTAAATTATTTGAAAACTATTTATTGATTATCTTTGTGTGTAAGAAATCATGTACCTGCCACCGATCTATATTGGCCTATATTGGGCTTCACTTTTTACGTTTGCAAAAAATATTTTAAAATTATTTATTGATTACCTTTAGGTGTAAAAAATCATGTACCAGTACATGCCACCCATCTATATTGTGCTTCAATTTTTTTACGTTTGCAAAAATTATTTTAAAATTATTTATTGATTATCTAACTAACTAGTTTGCATCTTTTTCGTGTAGGAGTAGCCCATTTTGTCAAGTTTATCAACGCCTCTCGTTGATGAAGCAGAGATGATCTGGTAGTCATTCACAACATCTGTAAACTGATTTGATTGCAGTGACGGTTGCGGTTCAGCAACAGGAATTTTTTCGAGTCGCGCTGGAACAATGAAGCCTTGTTATGGGGCAGGTGACAGATCTGGAGGAAAGTCGTTGAGAATTTGCTGTGCAATGGTCATTTTGTCATCATCATTGTTTGTTGTACTATGAGCCACACGAGCGGTTGAGGAATTGAAAGATGACATAAATGAATTTTGTACAACGAACTGACCAACGTCATTCGTCCCTGTTTCTTCCAACGAGCTGCTGTCAGCTCTCGGAGGAGAGATGTTATCCCTTGCAGCTGTAGAGCATACAGTACATGCAAAGGCTATATCTCGACTCTCCCTGACAGCAGCATGACATTCATCTGAATGTGAGCTGGCGTATAATTTTCATGTTCCTCCCCAGACTCAATCCCTGACAAGCGAAATATTCTTCTTCTTTGGTGATACATGACAATATAATAATATATATATAATATAATATAATATAATATAATATAATATAATATAATATAATATAATATAATATAATATAACAAACACACATACACAATGTACAAATATGCTTATATTCTTACCTGTATTACATGTTCGATGCGTCCAGTATTCACAGTTGTCACACATTATTCCTTCCTGCTCAGGTCGTACCCTTTTCTCGCAGACGCGGCACTGAACTGACTCATCCATGACATGAGACTATCGGTGATAACAATGATGAATGAAAAGTTTCTGCGCGCCGAAGGCGCGCATCGACGATTTGAAGAAAAAGAAAAAGAAACCCAAACAGTCGCTGTTTGGGAGCAGCCCCAGCATATTATCCTTAACGGTTACAAAAAAGAAAAACTCCACCAATATGTGTTTTTGAAAGCTGGGAGTCATCCATCAGCCTATAAGGGAGAGTGGATGCTGGGTATTGGCCATCTGGTCTGCCTTCGGGGAGAACAGATGACGGGTGATTGGAGAGGAAAAAAGAACAACCCCCCCCCCCCCCCCCCACACACACACACCCTCTCAAAGACACACACCCGAAAGCCCTTAAAAGGGCGGTTAAATCTTTATTCAAATGTTTATTTATATAAAATGTACACTCGTCCCCAGCCAGACGAGCTTGTGTCAATCCTTGCCTGGTATTTGGTGGTTTCCTGTGTATGTTAACAGGAAGGTAGGTTGCATCAATTCCTCCTACGCTTCGTCTGCCATTCCAGCTGCGTCTTCTTGATAAGAGTGTTGCAAGAAAATTTGAGACTGTTCAATTAGAAAAGTTATAGGTAGAGAGAAAGATAGGTATCCGCTATTTTATATTGTGACTGTTGTGTGATTGTTGCTATGGATGGGGTGAGGGGTGAGTTTCTTCAGAGCCCACTCCCCACACGCAGAGTTGCGAGGCAATCCCCACAGACTCCATCCTAATGACCTCAATGAGTAGCGAGGCAATCCTCACAGACTCCACGCAGTTTAATTTTATTGAGTAATTTTAATTTACTGTGGCTTATTTTGTTTTTCTGTTAAGGGTTCGGTGATCGTTCAGCTTCACAATTGATTCACTATCCTGGAGTATGTGGAAGGTTTTGTTATATAGGTCTTATTAAACGCATTTCAATCGCGCTTCAGCAGAGTTGCGAGGCAGTCCTCGCAGACTCTATCCTAAAGTTCTCAATGAGTAGCGAGGCAATCCTCACTGACTCCCCGCAATTTAGTTATATTGTATAAATTTTTTTATTTTCTGGAAACTTATTTTGCTTTTCTGTTAAGGGATCGGTGTTCGTTCAGCTCAACCATTAATTCACTATCTTGGAGTATGTTAAGGGTTTTGTTTTGTAGGTCTTTTAATCGCGTATAAATAGTTTATATTTTTGCTAGCTCGTGAAGTTCCTTTATCGGTGTCCATTTGGGTTTGCATTGTGCAACACGCAGGGCATAATTTTGAATCCTCTGTAGATTGTGAATGTTGGTTTTGCTGAGGTCACTTGTTATTATGGCACCGTATTCTAGTACCAGACGTATAAATGTTTTATAGAGCTTGAGAAGCACATCTTTGTTTGCTCCCCAATTTCTACCTCTGATCATGTTCAGAAAATTGATACGTTTAGTAGCTCTAACCGTAATGGAGTTTACGTGACTGTTTAGACTGAGATTGCTATCTAGGATAAATCCCCCAAAATTGGCCTCTTTGCTTGCTTCTAATTTGTGATCGTCTAACTGGAGATCGAGACTGGGGACTAATTTTTTCCTTTTCTTCTTGAAGAACGTAACTTTTTGAGTTTTGGCGGCATTGAGTTTGATGCGCCACAGGGCGCACCAGCTCTCAAGATCGCGAATGGTATCATGTAGACGATTTTTAATTATGATTCGGGACTTGCTGGTCGCCCAAATGCCTTTGTCGTCTGAGAACTGCGATAGTTCAACACAGTTTTTCCCTACTTTTTCTATGTCATTCACATATATTATGAAAAGAAGCGGGCTTAGAACCGACCCTCGTGGTGTTCCCGCTTCGAGTATTACTTCCTCTGACACCTCACGATTAACCCTCACCTTGATTTTTCGGTCAGTTTGAAATGAGGATATGATCCTCAGAATTTTAGTGGGTAATCCATTTGTCGCTAGTTTATATCTCACGCCATTGTGCCATACCGAGTTGTACGCTTTTTCTACATCCAAGAAAAGCGCTGTTCCGATTTCGTTTTGACTAAATGTTGTTTTCATATAATCGACCAGTTTATTTTCGTGTTCAATTCCCTCTTTCTGACTCCTATACGCTCTCTGCCATTTGTTGAAAGAGTTGATTGATTCGAGATAGCTGCGAAGTCTCGTAGTGAGAATCCGCTCAAATATTTTTCCAACACAGCAAAGCAAGCTGATTGGGCGGTAGTTAGAAGGGTTGGTAAGGTCTTTGTCGGGTTTAGGTATCATCACTCCTGTGGCCACTTTCCAGCATTTTGGGAAGTACCCACAGGAGAGACAGCAGTTTAAGAGTTTGGTAAGTCTGCAGTAGAAGATGTTGGGGCACTGTTTCATTATTTTATAAAAGACTTCGTCTTCTCCTGGGGACGAAGATGACTTGCATTTTCTGATTATAGTCATGACCTCTTCTCCGCTTATTGGCTCGGTTAATTCATGATCGTCCCCGTCTTCATGCCTTTGGTCGAAGTTCGGTTCATTGAAAATTGAGTTGTTATCTTTGACAAATTTATTTACTTTTACCTTAAAATCGTTGTCATATCTGTTCCCTTCTTGTGGACAATGCGCTTTCTTTAGAAGTTCGACAAAAGCTCTGGCCTTCGCCTTGTCGTCCATGGCCATAGTTCCCTCGCTAGCCTTCAGCGCATTATTTTGGCACTGTGGCTCTTTTGGCCAGTAAAAGTTTTAAATGTATCCCAGAACCTCTTAGGTTCTCTCGGCCCATTTAGGTTTTCTATTGCTTTTTCCCATCTCACGCGATTGTCGTTAGCTATGGCCTTTTTACTTCTCCATGTAGGCGATTATACGCGGTTTTAAGTTCTGCTCTTTTCATTTGATCATTCTCTGATTGGTAAGCCCGGAAGGCTTTTCTTTTTTGTTTGATTATTTGAAGAGTTGTTTGGGTTATTCTGTTTATCCGCGTCTTTACTGTTTGCTTGGGACAGATTTCATCTAGTGTACTGTTGATAACCTCGTTAAGATGGGTGCAGGCTTTTTCTAGTTCATGAGCATTTAAGGGGTCATTTGCCTTTATTTTTACTTCGATAATGTTTCTGAAGAGGTTCCAGTCAATTTTTGATAGGTTCCTCCTATTCACGGGAGGATACATTGCGGGACCAGTATTACATTTCAAAGTGGCGTGAACCGGCAGGTGATCACTGCCTAGCTCATCATCCCCTACAAATATGTCTGGAATTTGGCTGGTTAGTGATTTGCTGGTGATAATCAAGACTAGGATATCTGATTGATGGAATGGGTTGTTGCTCATACATGTTACGTCTTGATCGTTATTTACCACGAATAGATCGAGTTCTTCAATGATGCTGAAAAGGGCGTCGCCATTAGACTCAGCCTTATGACAACCGAATACCTGGTGTTTGGAATTAAAATCACCCAAGAATATGCAGTGCTTATACTTTTTGGTAAAGAATTCAAATACTTTACTGTCTACTGTTGCTTGCGGCTTGTTATAATATGATATGATGGCCACATGTTTGTGGTCAAGTTCAATTTCAGCTGCAATCACTTCAGCATTGAGGTGGTCGCATGGTATTGTTTTATATTTAATCTCCTGCCTTATTAGCAGAGCGACACCGCCACCTTTTTGGACGGGGCGATCTCTTCTAATAATATCAAAACCACATAACGAGAATGTTTTGTTTGGTTTAAGCCATGTTTCGCTAATTCCAATTACGTCCTTATTATTGAAATAATGTGACATTTGCAAGTTTTTCTGATTAACGCTTCGAGCATTCCACTGGACTATTTTTAGTGTATCCATGAATGGCTTAGGAATAACTGTACTAAGTTTATTTAAGTTTAATTACTATTTGTAATATTGTTACATAATTATATTGTGATAACAAGTATTCTTACCCTGGTCATATATAGGTAATATCCGCTTACAAAAAAACAACACTGGCTTCATGATCGTAAAACAACTGTAAGAATTATCAAAGCGATGAATGATAAATGAAAAGCGGTGATTAATTGTAACTAATATTGTGTAAATACTTACCAAAACCACAAGTTTTGTAATAACACACGAGCGGTATTTACAAAAGATGTGCAACCTTAAAAGACTAATAAAACACCCAATCTGATCATTACTTGAATAAAGCTTACAAAAGTTTATATTTTTCATAAAAGTCTGGAAAAATAGTTGGTTGAATTTACCGAAGTGAGTTGAAATCACTTTGGATCGAACTTACTTTTTTGGGTCGAAGTTACCGATTTGGGTCGAAGTTACTTTGGGTCGAAATTACTGTGTGTCGAAGTTACTGGATACCCCATGGCGTACCATTATACTGATTCATAAGGGCTGCACGACCACACCCTTACACATAAATCGGGGTTCCTGTGGGGCCTTGGATTCAAGAATCGACATTGAATTTGACTAAGGGTCATTCAACAGGGGCGGCGGAACGATTTTCAAAGTGAGGGGTCCCCAAACTCTCATTTCCATGTATCTTAGCGGATAATTTGAGATTTTTCAGATGTATCTGAGCGGATAATTTGCGATTTTTCAGGAGATGTATTTGAAAGATTTCACACTTTTGAGAGGTGTTAAAAAAACGTCGGTAAAGCATACAGGTGAGGTCTATTTATTAGTTTTGGTCGTAACGACCAAAGCTGATAAATAGACCTCACTTGTATGCTTTACCAGACGTTAACAGCAATTATACTGTCTGTGGATTATCTTGTCTGGGGGTGGATTTGGTACTTGTATGTCTGTAAGATTACGATTTATTAAAGTTAACCGATTTTTTTAACAGACTGTATACATTTACCGTTTGCTGCCACTTACTGCAAAAAAAAAATGATCCGAAATCAATGGAAACTGAACCAGTACGAGAGAAACATAGCTGGCGAAAATATGGAGGAGGCTCTGGATCCGCCCCTTGTTTCACCAGTCATTGGTTGTACTAAAATATATGCGTACATAAAAACATGGCCCGGCAAAAAACTGGTGGGGGCTGAATCCCCCCCCCCCCCCCCTCCCAGCTCTCCTCCGGTTCCGCGGCCCCGGTTCAAGTCGTTGAAATCCAGGAAGATGTGACAGGGGGCCTTGTCCCCTACCTTGCGAATATTTGAATATTCACGAAATAAAAATGTATGAAACACATAATCACAACTATACAGTTTTATATGACAGAGTTCGTGAAGGCATGGTCCTAACTAGGACCCCCAGTCATTACCCCATCCTCTCACAATGGAAGTAGTTGGAGGATGTGATAATGACCGGGGGTCTCAGTTTGGACTAGTGCAGGCAGAGCCTTGAAAATCCTTGAATTTGGCTATTGTAGGGCCTTGAAAATGCTGAAATATCGAGACTGCATTGAATAGCCTTGAATTTTATCAGTCCTTGCTGCAGGAACCCCGTAAAATGTTCCCGACATTGGAAGATATCATGACTAAAATTTTGTTCGTAAAAATAAATGACTGGATTGTAATATGATGATGCAGTTTACTGAAAAGAATATGTAGTGTGCTCACATTTTTGCATTTGATTTTTGTTTTTGAGGTGTGGAGGCGGTGGGAGCTTGGCTCTGCCCCAGATTCGCTGTTGATAACAATGTGAAATAAGTGCCCGATGTGTGATAAATATGAATAAAGCATGAAATATAATATTCATTTGACTTCCAGTTCTCTAAGGTGTTTCTTTCTTCACAGATTAATGAAATATCATTATTGGATACGTCAAAATTTGTCCTCCCTGCCTGAGAGAACACCAGAATTTGAGTTTTCATTGTTTTACTGCCGATTACAAGTCCCACTTTACTTATATTTTATGAACTTTTAACTATCTCATGGGGTAAGAGTCCCCTAAGGTAGGCAATATAAGTAGCTGGCAAAACTGGACTTGATAGGTTGTGTTGTGATTATAATATATAGCTACAGAAGGTTAAAATTACCTAATAATAATAATAACACTTTGGCCGGCAGCTGATTTTTCCTGGTTCTCGTGCGAGAAGGCCTTGGTTACCCCTGTGCTCCCAACTGCCTCCCTATTCCCACGCTTCTCTACTCCCAACACTCTGAGACAAACCGCTTGATGACATCCCTTGCCCTATTCTTCCCAATCTCTCCTATTAGCATACTGACCCTCTCCTTTGAGAAACTCACTAACCACATGTCCTTCATTCTCCCATCCCACTTCCCCATTATACTCCCAGTGAATATTATTTTTTTAGACTGGTATTTTGGGCACTCTAGAAGAAAGTGTTCCTGGGTCCCCACCACGCCTAAATTACACATCTGCACTCCTTTTCACTGTTTTTCCCAATTTTCCCCTTCAGCTCCAGGGACCGCGACCTCAGCTTGAACAGCAGTGATCCCCCAAAGGTACCATCAAGGTACTCTTCAAAACCAGACCTCTCCTTCTTACGCAGGCCACCCAAAGACCTCTTTGATTTGACCCCCCTCTCGCCAATTAAGATTACCGTCCTTCATGACCCTTTCGCTGATGACTTTTTACCCTGGATTGCCCCTGCGTCTAGGTCCGAGATCTGTAATGAGTAGGTCTCTATTAGCTACCTCACTTGGACCATCCAACCAACATGGACACTGATGATTGATCTAATGCTTTCAGCATTCTCAGCAGAAATCCATGTTAATAATTAATTAGCGGTTATTACTTGGTTACTTTCATATCGACCGAGATATCAGCCCAAGGTAACTAATTATCAGACCAGTATCACTCACGTCTGTGCCCTACAAACTACCAAAACATATAATACGCCGACACATCCTGAACCACCTAGAGCAAAAGGACACAATGGGATCCCTGAATCATGGATTCCGAGCAGGGTTCTCATGCGAAACGCAACTAACCATCACAATAAATGACCCCCATGAAATCTTATGAAAACAACAAACTGGTAGATATGGCAGTATTAGACTTCTCCAGAGCTTTCGACACTGTCCCACACAAAAGATTACTGCACAAGATCTACCAATACGGAATTCGGGGACCAATAATAACACTTTGGTCGATTTGACCAATCCGTTTATGCTTGAACAACTTTCTAGCCAATAGGAAAATGAAAAGTAGCGCTCGGCGGGCAGTTCTCAAGGGAAGTTTAGGTAGATTCCGGGGTACCACAGGGAACAGTGCTCGGCCCGCTACTATTACTGTGCCACATCAATGACTTGCCAGACTCAGTTAAATCACAAGTAAGGCTATTTGCCGACAGCTGTCTACTCTACCGGGAATTAAACAAATTTGAAGACCACATTACACTGCTAAAAGATCATGGAAACCCAGAAACATGGGCTGCCAAATGGGGCATGAGATGTAATACTAAAAAATGCACGAGCATAAGAAAGAAAAGCCAAAAATTTTACTCTCTAAACAATCACATCCTAGAAGAAGTCGACTCCAACCCGTACCCGGGAGTCCAAATATCCAACGATCTGAAATGGACAATCCACATCAATCACACTTCCCAAACAGGCCAATTCAACACTAGGATTTAACTGAAGCCAAGCTCATAGCCCCGAAGAGTGTCACAAAACCGCATATACAACACTGGTTCGCCGACTCCTCGAATATAGCTCATCGGTTTGGAATCCATACAGTAAAACCGAGATCACAAAACTTGAAAAGATACAAAGGAATGCAGTCAGATTTATTACCAGAAATTATAAATCCAAAGAAGAAGGCTGTGCAACTGATATTCTCTGAAAATTAGACCTAATGCCACTGGAGATCCGCAGAAAACACCAACGACAAAGTGGTAGAGGGCTCTATCCAGGCTATACCGCCTGACAAATACCTGACCAAGCCCTGCCCAAAAACGGCACAGTGAAGCCCAAAAATCCACTGGCTTTCACAGTGCAATTGTAGAAAAGTCATAAATTAATAATACAAGGGCATTTAACATAACACACTCACAATCGGAACACCACATACCAAGAACTATCATTCACTGGAACCATACATAAAGGACATCACTGTAAACCAAGCCGACATTGAGAGCTTTAGGTCGTGCTTGGTAAAAGAGGACACCTTTTAAGCAGCACCCTCCTTCACCCGTCCCGTTAAAGCCAAAATTGGCATCTTGGACGTATTATACAGATACAGATATATCAGCCAGAGACCGAAGGTCGAAACTCGTGTGAAGTTGCCGAGGGCTGATATCTCGGCCAACGTGAAACTACGAAGTAATAATATCTTTATTTCGTGAAGCAAAACAAATAATTACAAACATTCGCAGATCTGTTACAATTTTCTGACAGTGCTTTTGTTTCTCATTCTTTTTGCAAAGTCCAAAGTTTTCTCTTCTCTAGCTTAGGCCTAGTTCAGCTATCCGAACGTCTCGGCTATCCCACTGGGGGAACAGCGAAGTTCGGATAGCTAAATTACTTCTCCCACTTCGATGGATCTTTGCTTATGATTCTGAATTTTGCGAAATTGTATAATATGTAAGTCATTTATGAGGAAGATTGAGAGAGAATACTGGCATGCACATATTTAATGACATGATCAGTATTAGTTTAAACTAATATATTTATTGAAAAAAGAAATGAATATTATGTTGCATACACAACATAAAGCAAAGAATGAACACACTACTACATGATACAATACACAGCACATAACATAACAGTCGACGAGTTTGAAACAAGATAGATTAGGGATTCGAAGGGAAGCTTTAAGCTTATGTGTATCGTCTCCCTAGCTTGAAATGAATTTACGCCATATGATTTGTGGCAGTAGGTTAACTTGTATTGCATCACCCAAAGACCGAGGTTCCAATAGACAACCTAATAGAATCAGTTAAAGTCGCAGCACCAACAATCGCCCTGGACAAACACTGAACCAGAATGCCCCTCAAACTAACCCACTACAAAACGGGTGCGACGGCTGGTGAAAGACATTCTGAGTTGGCCAAAGCAGCACCGGTCACTGGGCGACGATATTTTCAAATGTTTAGAATCTTTAAGCAGATATATGGGGAACAAAACGGAAGAGAAGACGAGAAAAACAAAGTGAAGACAATATGAAGGTAGGAAGAATGTGGGTAAGCCAGTCTGAACACGACTTTCCGTTCCTTTAAACATGTGTTGAGGAAGCAGCTCTCATACACCATGTTGGGAAGGAGTTTATGTCGGGACAACATACGTGGCAGGTGCTCGTGGTTGAAATGGAGAAGACTCGTCTTTTTATGGAATACATTTCATAATCTTAATTTGGTTATTTTAACGTTCAGTGGAATCGCTTGCTCAATAGAATAAAATCGTGTACCGCACTAAAGATATGGCGATTATCAGCATTGCTGAAAAATTCAGAGCCAAAAAGTAAGGTGAATACATCTGTTGCAAATGGAAGGTGGCCGATCGTGTCGTTTCAAATATCTGAAAAGACTGGACAATACAATAAAAAATGTTCAGATGTCTCGCACTCGCCACACTGACAGAACGGATGAGATGTTAAGTGATTGTCGTACAAGTGAGCGTTAAGACTGCTGCAGTACAAGCGCAATCTACAATGATAAATTTGAGCAGCGCGATACTTGGTGCCACCATAAAACTGTGGTGGTCATAGGTTTCCATCATTTAAAAAATTCTTAAACTTGCTCAGTGATTAGTTTTCGCGAATATGCAAGGATAGGTTATTCAATTGTTCAGTAACGTTTGGGGTGAAGAAGGATTTGTAAAGTTGTGACCGACAAAACGGAATTCTGTGATTTTGGCCTGAACGGGGATTAATTGATGGATTCATTGTCGAAATAAGTGGAGGAACTTTATTGTTTATGTAAGGAGACAGCATATGGTGAAACATATTAGAATATTGTATCAACTTTAGCTTGCGACGTCTCTCCTGCAGAGAGTCCCATCGCGTTTCTGAGTATAACAGAGCTTTACTGGCGCTAACGGTTGTCCCCGTAATTATTCGCGCAGCTGCGATTTGGATTTTTTCTTAGTCGGCCGCTTTAGAAGCTGGACAGTTATCCCAAACTGTGTTAGCGTATTCGAGAAGCGGCTTTATGAAAGAAAAGTATATTTTTAGCTCAACTTTGGCGAAGCCAAATTTGAGCTTTTGTCATGGCCCGTCGTCCGTCTGTCCGTACGTCAACAATTGGATACGGCTCGGGCTAGAGGCCGTATTTATGAACCGATCTTTACGAAATTTCTTGGGTACCTTTGTTATGACTGTGGGACGAGAACGAGTGTTTTTGGGTGCGGTCCGAAATTCAAGATGGCTGCCAGCCGCCATTTTGTACCGACGATGCAGAAATCTGTTTTTTGTACAGAACTTCCATATGAAAGCTCTGATTTGAATAATTTTTTGTATGAATGTTTAGTACAATGAGATACATTACATATCATACGGGTTCTTTTCTCGTGCAGAAATTATGCAAATTAGATGAACTTTGATTTTTTCAGTGCTACTTACACACAGTAAGTACACATATCAATACGGCTCGGGCTAGAGGCTGTATTTATCAACCGATCTTCACGAAACTTCTTGGGTACCTCTGTTATCACCTTGGGACGAGAACGAGTGTTTCTGAGTGCGGTCCAAAATTCAAGATGGCTGCCAGTGGCCATTTAGTACCGAAATTAGGTCTAATCAGTTTTTTGTACACAACTTCTATATGGCTCAGGCTAGAGGCCGTATTTATGAACCGATCTTTACGAAACTTCTTGGGTACCTTTGTTATCACGGTGGGATGAGAACGGGTGTTTTGGGGTGTGGTCCGAAATTCAAGATGGCCACCAGCAGCCATTTTGTACCAAAATTAGTGCAATCAGTCTTTTGTACATAACTTCTGTATGAAAGTTCTGATTTGAATAAATTTTTGTATGAATGTTTAGTAAAATGGAATACATCACATACAGTAAGGGTTTTTTTCTCGTACAGAAATTATGCAAATTAGATGAATTTTGATTTATTTAGTGCTATTTATACCCTGTAAGTGCACATGTCAATACGGGTCGGGTTAGAGGTTGTATTTATCAACCGATCTTCACGAAACTTCTTGGGTACCTTTGTTATCACCATGGGACGAGAACGAGTGTTTTCTGAGTGCGGTCCAAAATTCAAGATGGCTTCCAGTGGCCATTTTGTACCGAAATTAGGTCCAATCAGTTTTTTTGTCACAGCTTCTATACAGCTCGTATTTATGAACTGATCTTCACGAAACTTCTTGGGTACCTTTGTTTTCACCTTGGGACAGGAATGAGTGTGTTTTGGGGTGCCTTTGTTATCACTGTGCTATGAGAACAAATATTTTGGGGGTTCAGTCAGACTCACTCTGGGACTCAAAGATTTCTTTTCTAGTTTAGCATCTGACTGTCACCCACCTTTTCAATACTTTACCTATACATTTGTTACAGGCTACGGTCAGTATTTATGTACAGACCGTTACAATACTTTATATGTACCTTTGTTATCAGGTCATTACCTAGATGTTTGTCATTGCTGTGTCACATACTATACATGTACATGTCTTGACAAGTTGAGCTACAGTGTCATTGACACTTTCATTGCTAAGACATTATGATCGAGATTAAATTTGTGCTTTCGCAGCAGATCCAAACGAGGCCAGGCTTTCGAGCAGATATAGTCGATGTGATCGTTCCATGTGCACATGTTTTTTAATATCACTCCCAACTGTTTGTGGGTTACGACTTCGGATATTTTGTGTATCGCCTAAATAGAGCGGAGAATGCGCCAAGGAGTTACTTTTGCGGGATGTGAGCATATTTTCTGTTTTGTGGGAACTGAACTCAGCCAACAATGTTTTAGACCAATGTTCTATTGACGCCAAATCATTGTTGATTAAGTTCGATGCCTGATCCGAATTTTCTACTGCAAGGTACAGGGACGTATCGTCTGCAAAGAGGCGTACCGGTAGATTTTCGGTTATATCACTGATGTAGATTAAAAACAATAGGGGACCCAGGATTGACCCTCGGGGAACTCCAGCGTTAATTGGTCTCCAAGCCGATAGTCCCGACGCTATAACATCCCTCAGCGATCTATCCGAAAGGTACGATTTAAAAAACAATAGTAATTCCCCTGAAATGCCAATTCTCTCTAGCTTGTGAATGAGACCCTCATGCCATACCTTATCAAACGATTTACTGGCATCACAGAAGACCACACGAACCTTTTTGCCATCGTCAAGAGCTTGACAAAATTCGTCATATTTGTCAGAGTAGGTAGTAAAGGCCGATTCCAGACCACTTGGTACATGTACCGTACACATACACGTACATGGTGCGTTTACCATCGTAGGATTCAGTGTTAAATCGCGTGCACGTTCACAAAAATGTCGTTTTTTCATGGTGGTCCAGAATCGGCTATTGTTTTTTTAGGGTTCACAGATCGCACTTTTCACGTTTAAATACCCATTGGCGAACGTGTCGAATGTACACGTCGCTCAAAAAAGTGAAAATGTATGAAAATTGTACATGTACAATTTCTTTAAAAATTTTTTGTCGACGTTCCCATCATGGATTAGACCTTCAATCTATCATTGGTGAACGCGAGCAAAAAACGCTTTGCCGATTCCAGACCAGCATAAAAAAAACGGTTTGGCGATTCTGGACCAGTGGTCCAGAATCGGCTATTGTTTTTGAGGCTCTTCAAAAAAATGGAGTTTTTAGAAAATTAGAAAATCGGTTTTCGTTCAAAAGAGTCGACTATAAAATTGAATCTGTAAAAATAGACATTCGTGTTTTGTTTTGGTGTGAATGAAGGTTTTCGTTCAAAAGAGTCGACTATAAAATTGAATCTGTAAAAATAGACATTCATGTTTTGTTTCGGTATGAATGAAGGTTTTTCGTTTACATTGAAAAAAAATTGAGTTTAAAAAATTAGAAAAATCGATGGGAAAATCGTTTGTTTACGTTTTGTCACTGCGAATTTTGTGAAATAAATTTTAATAAAACACTTTATAGAATTGTTTCATTCAAATAAAAATAGTTTGTAGAATTGTTTCATTCAAATAAAATTCTATTATGAAACCTTCTTTCACTTGGGTGAATTTTTAAGAGGTAAAAGTGACACTCATGTTTTTATTCTGGTGTGAATGAAGGTTTTCGTTTAATGGGTCGTTTTAATAATAGATAATAAAAGCGCATTTTCCACTCAATTAGGTTTAAGTGGTAAATAATTTTTAATATATTCATGATAATGTTCGGAGATATGAATGAACCCTTTTAATGGATGTAATTATTCTCAAATGCATTAAATCAGAAACCGGTTTCTTATGCACTAAAACTTTCAAACTTTTCAAAGTTCTCCAGTTTGTCACTGAGTGAATAATCTGAGATATGAATAAACCCTTTTAACGGATGTAATTATTCTGAAACGCGTTAAATCAGAAACCGGTTTCTTATGCACTAAAACTTTCAAACTTTTTCAAAGTTCTCCATTTCGTCACTGAGTGAATAATCTGTGATGCGATTTTTAACGCGTTCAGAGGCAAAACGCATTTATAGAGGTTTTATCATGTAAAATGTTTTTCCTCAACTGGTTTTTTAGTTATTATATTAAGGACAGAAGATTTTTATTTACTTAAAACATAAAAATAATTATACATTTAATTTTGAAAATAATAAATAACTCACATTAGCATACTCAAAGGAAATATTAATAATTTAAAATCGAAAAAATGTTTTTACAGATGGATGCTAAACGTCGAGATCAACTTTTAAACGAATATGAACGTGCCAAGAAGAGCATTCAATCGGCTGACAGAAGCAGATGTCTTGGAGAGATTGAACTCAGATGCGAAGCCACAAAAATATTTAAACCCGTGACGGAGATTCAAGGGTGAAGCAAGAAGGAGATAGTTGAAGAACTGAGACCCATAAAAGAGAGTTCTTTGAGAATGGGTTCGTTGCCCGGTAGTTTTACAAAACAGTATTCCTTTCAATCTACACCGGATTACGTTCCCATGAGAATCGAAACTGATGTGAGTGAGAGCGACGATACAGCTTCGACTATCACCACTGATAGCATCGCGTCGTCCGAGGATGGTGGTAAGAGAGATCTGTTGTATGGAATTTATAAGGATTCGGATGGTAGAACTTTTGTGGGCGACACAGAAGTGAAAATGGATGATGATAATTTAATCGTCGGTTCGAATAAGTATAAAATAACTGATGGACTGGGCAAATTGCTCCTTTTCGACAAACCTGGAGATTACACGGAACAGGATTTCGACAATTATGGCGACATTCTGGTTCAGACCCACGCCATGAAGAGAAATAACGATGCCAGAGAGACGAGACCCAAAGCCAACAGAGGTTACAAGTGGACGAAAGTGGTGAAACCCATATGGGATATGAATAAGAAGTTCGTCGAATCGGTGACTGGTAAAGGGGTGAAAACCACTTTTCTTCCGAGCAATTCTGACGCTCTGTCTCAGAGATTGAGTTTGTTGATGGCAAGTAGACGTGCTGGTAACACAGGATTAGATAATGAAATAGTTACTATATGTGACGAATTGTTAAGACAGAAGGTTTTGAATAAAAACCATTATAAAAGGCTGATGAACGAATTGAAGGATTGATATATAATAAGTAGAGAGAAACAAACAAACAAAATATATAAAATAAAAATAGTAAATTTTACACTAGAATAATAAAAAGTATTTAAACAACAAACGATTTACCAGTGAAAACAAAATATATATTATAAAATAAAAATATGTTGGTGATAAAGAACAGGGGATACGTTAGAACTTACGTTCAAGGCGGTTCTGGCATCGTCAATTCTATAATGCGAGCGTTCACGAGTGATGCAGGTAGATAACTCGCATCGACCGCATTTGAGGTTGGTAAGAAGACGGCTTTGGATGCTGGTAAGAAAGCCGTTTCCAAAGCCAGTGGTAGGATAGCTTCTGTGGCTGGCAAGAGGGCAGCCGATGCATTGATCGACAAGTTGATCAGTCCACCAGCGAAGCGAGCTACGTTAGAGCGAATGCCAAAAAGTTGGAAAGATTTTAAGGATGCTGTGGTACGCATACAAGATTTAGCCCAAATGACGAGTGGATCTGGATTGAAGAGAACTCGCGACGGTGTAATATAAATAAATAATAATATTAAAACTGAATTTGATAAAACATAAAATTGTGTTTGAAAAAATCTAAAATAACAAAAAAAAAATAAACAAAGATGAACATTAAAGATATGTCTTGGAACGACGCTGCGACTAAGAGGTCGAATAATGAGTTCTTTCCCCAAAACATAAGAGGCTTGATAGTGGGAAAATCGAATTGTGGAAAGACCAATCTGTTGATGAATCTGTTGTCCCGACCCGACTGGTTGGATTACGACAGATTGTTTGTGTTTGGCAAGAGCTTGTTTCAACCCGAATACAGATTGCTTCGAGAGTGCATGGATCGTAGATTGCCTAAGGACGTCATAGGCAGAATCTTTGACAGTAGGGAGGAATTCGACAAAAGTGAAGCTTATCTTTCAACCATTTTGGATGGTGCGGCGGTAGAATTGATGAAGAGAAATGCATCTTCGAATGTCGAGTGTCGATTTTATGAGAACGCTAGCGACGTTTTGGATCCTAGAGAATTGAAATCGGAAGATAAGAATCTCATGATTTTCGACGATCTGCTTTTGGAGAGACAGAACCGATGCGAATCGTATTATGTTAGGGGTCGTCACAGCAACGTGGACTGTTTCTACCTGTCGCAGAATTATTTTCGATTGCCCAGACAGACGATAAGGGAGAACACTAATTTTCTATGTCTCTTTCGCCAAGATCTCAAGAATCTCAATCACATCTAAAGCGAACACGTCACAAACGACATGAGCGCGGCAGAATTCAGGAGATTCTGCAAGAGGGTTTGGGATGGAGGACTTTACAATTTCGTCGTGATCGATTTGACAAGCAAATTTAATCGCAGAAAATATCGGTGCGGATTCGACAAGTTTTATGTTTCTGATGATAATAAGATAGAGCGTGAAAATAAAAATTAGAAAATAATAAATCTTCAAATAATTAGTTTTGAAAAAATAAAAATAAAATTAAATATAATGTTCGAACAAGGAGAATTGTTAGAACGGATAGCCGAGAATACGGCTGCAAAACAATCCATTCAAATCGTGGTGAGTGGCGATTCGACTCAATTCGCGACGAAATTCGAACCTTCTCTCGAATTGAATAGAGAGAAAAGATATGAGATGACGTTGGTGAATCTGAAGACTTATTATTCCTTTCCCAACGTCACCGAAAAGAATAACTCATTCAAGTATTCCGACGGAGTGGATTGGTTGGAGATTCGAATTCCCAAAGGGAGTTACGACATAGACGAGTTTAACAATTACATTCAAACGTGAATGAAGACGGATGGAAAGGGAAGCAACAAGATCAGACTCGCTCACAACCCTAATACCGTACAGACGATGTTGGATTTGGAAGATAATTTTCGAGTGGATTTCAACACGGACGATTCTATAGGCAAGATGCTGGGATTCAATCGAAAGATGTATCGAGGCCACGCGGCATCTGAAAATACGGTTGACATTCTCGCAGTCAATAGCATTCTGGTGAACGTGGATGTGATTGCTGGAAGCTACATGAATGGTAGCGCTCAACCGACGATCTATTCCTTCTTTCCAAACGTGTCGCCGGGTTATAAGATCATGGAACGACCTCGAAATTTAGTTTATCTACCAGTGATTTCAGACATGTTGTATAGTCTCAAAACCACGTTGATGGATCAAAATGGTGAACTGTTAGATCTTTGCGGAGAGAGGGTGACGATACAATTTCACATAAGAGAAATATAAAAAGCAAAAAAAAAAATATTGTGTATATATAAATAACAAAATAAAATAATGCAATATTAATTTACAAAAATTATTTAATATATATAATTATCATTAAAATAAAAAAACAGTTGAACAAAATATATTTAAAAAAAAAGAATTATGACACAATACGTGTTTAAAAACGTGAACATATCCGCAGGACAGAGGAAGAAACTTAAGAGAGCGTTAACAACTCGAGGCAAGGCGGTGAGATTCAAATTCACTCACGAAGATCTGACGAGTGGTGGTCAGGATTCGATCGCCTGGACTAGAAGTCAAATCAAAAGGATGGAGAAAGCGATTCGTGATGGAAGAGGGTTGACGGTGAGATTGAGTCCAGCTCAATTGAGATACAATTTGAGAATGAAAGGCGGTTTCCTACCGTTATTGGCAGGAATCGCCACAAAAGCATTACCCTTTGCTGCAAAAGCATTACTCTTTCTTGGAAAGACTCTCGGCGTGGGAGCTCTCTCGGGACTCGCGAGTTCGACAGTTGAGAAATTAATGGGTGGCAGCGGACTGTTTTTGAAGAAGGGAGGAGCCGTGTGTGGCATCCACGTAGACGACAGCTGTAAAGGATTGTATCTAGAACCCGTTAGAGGTGACAACTCTTTGAGTTGAAACGGTCTCTATCTAAAGAGTGGTCGGAACATTGAGCGACTCGGCAAGGGTTTGTTGTTTGGTGAGAATTCACCATTTAAGAATATACCGATTTTGAGTATGTTTATTATAATGTAAAATTATATAATTATATAAAATATAAATAATAGAAAGTATAAAATAATATAAAATGGATAAAAAGGTGGAAAAACAATTAGACGATAATGATGAATATCATGAGATAGAGTGCAAAAAAGATGTGGAAAAACGATTAGACGCTAATGATGGATATCTTAGGAAAGAACTGATAAAAGAGTTAAATAAAGATTGGGATAGATGGTTGAAATTTAAAAGAATGAGATGTTTTCCACCGTCACCACTACCTTCTGAAGAGAATGGTAATGATGTGAGTGTTACCGAGAGATGCACAACATTCGTTCATAATTATGATTTGGATAAACATATGTGTTCTTATAAAAAAACGTAACATGTCACAAAAAAAAAAAAAAAGAAGAATCGACACTGAAATTTGAGAAAAAAGGAAACGTTATTATAATATATGGGCCACAGTGAAGAAGGAAAACAAAAACAAATAAAAAAAACAAAAAAAAGTAATGAGATCTAGAGATGATCAACCTCTCTAGATCTCATTACTTTTTTTTCCTTCTTCTTCGCTAAAAAATCAATCTCTCTATTGTTTATATTTCCAAGTCCGTTATTAGCATGTTGACACTCGTGTATTCTCCTTTTTCAAAAATGTGTAGAATGTTTATCTTTACTTTTTTAAGTTTTTTTACATCGGTGAACGTGCTCTCACCACCCGATTTGTCCACGAGTTCGAGTGAGATTTTTGGATATATGTAACTTCCATAGGACAATGACAAATCGTCCTTGTCGAATTCTCTATCTTTGGCGATGACGATTTTCTGTAGATCGCTTTGGTAGTCGTAAAACAAATCGAGCATGGCTTCGTCCAATTTCAAAGGCATGTTATATTTATCGTATTTGCGCTCTAAGCCCTTCGTCTCGACCTCATTCAATTTGATGGAATTGTGTCGTTGTAATCTATAGATTTTAAAACCAAATTTCTTAGAAATTTCGACTCGTTTCAATTTCAATTCGCATTTTTAGGTTTTATTCTCATGATCGATTATTTGGTTTTTTTGTTTTATGAATTCTTGCAAATAATATATATTTTAAATTTTGTATTTAAATAATAATTTATTAAAAAGTTTGTTTTTTTACTCTTTATAAATATATAAAAAGTTTTTTCAATTTTAATTTCTTTAATGTGAAATTTTTTTTTTTTGTAAAGTGTTTTTCTCTTTATATAAATAAAAGTTTAAATTTAACGTCCTTTTTCTCATATTAATTCAATTTTTTCACGTTAAGGAACATAAAAAAAAATTGATTAATTTCATCAAAAAAAATTTTTTTTTTGAAGGAATTAAAACATATATATATAAACAATTTTAAAACTTTTAACAAATTATTATTAAATACAAAATTCGAAAACAAAATAAATACTCTTACAAATGGAGCAAACAAATAAAAAAATGGAAAATTTAAATGAGAAAACCGTACCTCAGTTAAACGAGATTTGTAAACTATTAAAAATTCCACACTTCAGAAATCATAGAACTAAATCAAAAAAAAATTGAAGTCATACAGGAATATTATTTGCGAAACGATGGAAAGGCAAATGAAATGTCGATAGCAACGATGTCAAAAAATGCATCGGTTGTGAAAAATGAGAAGAAGAAAAAGATAGTAAAAGGAATCGAAATACCGACGTCGAAAAAAAACAAAAACGTTTCGATTGTGAAAAATAAGAAGACGACTAAACGAAAAGCCATTGAAGAACTTCAAGTTTCAAAAGAAAAGAAAAAAAACTAAAACGAGTGATGTACTTCAGATTCTAGACAAACGAGATATATCGAGCAAAATTCGACAAGCAATCAACGAAGGGAAAGGAGAAGAATATGTAGCATGACTCGTCACAGAACTATTCCAATCGAATCCTGTAGAACGGGAGAGTGCGATCAAAAGCATTTTTAAAACTTTCGATGTGGTTCCCTCATTTAAGAAAATTGATCCGAAATTGTTCATGGAACGGGTGAAGAAAAATGAATTGGATTTGTTCCACAAACACATGAACGTGGGACTAAAAATTAAGATGATACTCATTGCGTAATGAATAAAATCGATGTGAAGTCTGGCGAGAGCATCGTGACAAATGCATTTTTCAGATCTAATGTCGAACCCGTATTTCGAGGTTCAGATTTATCGGACGTTTTCGAAAAGATGAAAGACAAGATGTTGACGTCTCTCACGAATTATCAACATGAAGGTAGTAATTGGACGTTCGATGAGGTGTTGAAACTCGAAATTCATATAACTGAAAATGATTCGTTGAAAGGGTCTTCCTATGTGGAATTACCGTATTTCTTAGCTAAAAAAAATGCTGTGATCAACGTGAGAAATAAAGATGATCAGTGTTTTAAATGGGCAGTCACCTCCGCTTTATACCCTGTCAAAATGCACTTCGATAGAGTTTCTCGTTTCGAGGAGACTTCTAAAAATCTCGATTGGACCGGAGTGACTTTTCCAATGCAGTTAAAACATATCGAACATTTCGAGGCTCAAAATCCCACCGTAGCGGTGAACGTCTTGGGATACGACGATGAAAAACGAATGATCTATCCTCTCAGACAGACTTTGTATCTCGAAAGAGAAAAGATGATTATTTTATTATTGATTTCGAATGGTGACAATCGTCATTATTGTTGGGTTAAACATCCGAGTCAATTACTGTCAGGACAAAATAATAAACATGAACATATGATATGTTTATGTTGCAACTGCATGAACATGTTTCAGAGCGAAAAATCGTTAGAGAAACATCAGGAATATTGCAACGAACATCAAGGTGTCGCCATCGAAATGCCCAAACCCAACACCATCGTGAAGTTTGAAAATCGCAATAGAAGGTTAAAAGTACCATTCATCTTGTATGCCGATTTCGAATGCTTCACCGTGAAAATGAGTTCCTACCAACCTGACCCTCTTCAAAGTTATGTCAAAAGATATCAAAAACACACACCTTCGGGTTATTGCATTTACGTGAAATGCGCTTTCGACTCGCAACACAACATGGGTCCCTTCACCTACATGAAACAGTGCGAAGACGACAACGTGGTTCAAAGGTTTGTGGAAGAAATAGAATCGAAAATTCAAATGTTATACGATAAATTCAAAAGTCCGGCAAAAATGATCATCACGCGAGAGCAGCAGGACGAAAATAACAGAGCCACCGAATGTCACATATGCAGACAATCGTTTGATGAGGATTCGGAGGAAAATAAGAAGGTCAGAGACCATGACCCTTACACGGGTCTGTATTGCAGTCCGGCTCACAGCAAGTGTAATTTAAAATATCGAGACGCCATTTTCTATCCAGTGATATTTCCCCAATCTCTCGGGTTATGACAGTCATCTGTTCGTGAAAAATCTCGGCACTTCCCACGAAGAATTAAATTGCATTGCGAACAGCGAAGAAAGATACATTTCCTTCATGAAATGGAAGCTCATGGAGAAGAAAAGAGTAATCGACGGAGAGACGTTGAAAGAAAAAACGAAATTCATTCGTAGAGGCATACATTTCATCGACAGTTTTAAATTCATGTCGACCGCTCTGGAAAAATTAGTCGCTAACATGAGCAAGGATAAATTTAAAATCACGAGCGAACATTTCGGAGAACGAGTAGACGTTATGTTGAGGAAAGGAGTCTATCCTTACGATTACATGAATGATCTAAATAGATTCGATGACACTGCACTACCTTCAAAAGAAGATTTTTATTCAAAATTATACGAATCCGACATTTCTGACGAGAATTACGAACATGCTAAAAACGTGTGGAAATCATTCAATATGAAAACCATGAGAGATTATCACGATCTCTATCTGAAGACTGACGTTCTGCTCTTGGCAGACATGTTCGAAAATTTTCGAGATGTCTGTTGTCGAAATTATGATCTGGATCCCGCTTGGTATTTCACCACACCCGGTCTGGCGTGGGACGCTCTGTTGAAGACCACCGAAGTCCAATTGGAATTATTATCTGACGTGGACATGTTGCTCATGTTCGAAAGAGCTACGAGAGGTGGCGTCTCGATGATCTCCCACAGATATTCTGAAGCTAACAATCCCTACATGAAAGAAGGTTTCGATTCGAAACGGTTGAATAAATACATACAGTATTGGGAAGCTAATAATTTGTACAGTTGGGCTATGAGTCATCCTTTACCGATTGGAACTTTCGAATGGGTAACGGAACAGGAAGAGATGCAAAAATGGAGAGACTATCCTTGCATTTTAGAAGTCGATTTGAACTATCCGGAAGAATTACACGATCTACACAATGATTATCCGCTGGCTCCTGAACGAATGGAACTGAACGAAGGAGATGAGGAAAAACTCATTCCCAATTTATTTAACAAAAGTAACTACATCATCTACAGTGAGAATTTGAAACAATACGTCGATTACGGGATGAAATTAGTCAACATACATCGCATCATTCGATTCAATGAAGAGCCTTGAATGAAAAAATACATCGATCTCAACACGAATCTCAGAATTTGAGCCAAGAACGATTTCGAAAAAGATTTCTTCAAACTCATGAACAACTGTGTGTACGGTAAATCGATGGAAAACATCAGGAAGAGAACCGACGTTCGACTCGTCACGTCTGAGAAAAGAGCTAAAAAATTAGTGGCGAAACCCAATTACAAACACCGAACCATATTCAATGAAAATCTAGTGGCCATTCACATGCAAAAGATGCACCTGAAGTTCGACAAACCATATTATCTCGGAGCGACCATCTCAGATATCAGCAAGCGATTGATGTACGAGTTTCACTACGATTACGTCAAATGAAAATTTGGTGATAAAGCCAAACTACTGTTCACCGACATGGACAGTTTAGTTTATGAGATAGAGACGAAAGATGTTTACCAAGATATATCTCCGGACGTGGCCGCGTGGTTCAACACGAGCAATTATCCCATTGATCACCCGTCCAACATTCAATCGAACGACAACAAGAAGGTGTTGGGTAAATTTAAGGACGAGATCAGTGGTAAACAAATCCTCAAATTCGTGGGCTTGAGACCTAAACTGTATGCTTATCATCTAGAAGATGAAGAGATCAAGAAGTGCAAAGGGGTTAAAGCGTGCATGGTGAAGAAAAACATCTCTTTCCGAGAGTATAAAAATTGTCTGTTAGGAAGTGGTCTGGTGAATAAGACTATGAAAACGATTCGAAGCGAAAATCACGACTTGTATACCGAAATAGTCAACAAGATTTTGCTGACGACTGACGATGATAAGAGATTCGTGTTAGATGATAAAATAAGCACTTTGTCACTCGGACATTGGACTTTGGATCTAATTTTAGATGATAGGATTTCAGATATGATTGAGGATGATAAGATTCCAGATATGATTAAGGATGATAGGATTCCAGAAAATCAAGAGGAATTAAACGGATTCAAGATTATGGAAGTCGAGGAATTAGACGGATTCAAGATTATGGAAGTTGATAGAGTTAGTTTAAAAAAAAAAGAAAAAAATAAATTAAAAAAAATAACGTCATTTTAGTGAATTATAATAAAATAAATAAATAAAAAAAAAAAGAAAAGATATACACATTTATGAATAAGAAAATAGAGATATCCGTAGAAGGTGTCGTCTTACCTAACGAACCCCTATCCAACATTGATCTGTTGAATGCGGCGAGGATTTGAAAATCAAAGATTTTCTAGGCGTGTTTTCCAGAGATGCCTTGCCAAAGAGAAGACCTCGACAATCGGAATGCGGAATTTTAAATCTAGACGATTTATCGGGTGAAGGCACTCACTGGGTGGCGTGGTTCAAGAATGGGAAGAAGAATTATTATTTTGACAGCTACAGAATCTCGCCACTGAAAGAAATAAAGAACTATTTCAACAAATCGATGGTTCGTTACAACATGGAACAAGTGCAATCACCAGATCAAGTGTTTTGTGGTCACCTGTGTCTTTACGTTCTCAAGAGATGGTCTGAAGGAGATCGGTTTCAAGACATTCTCAATGATTTACATTAGAGAGAGAATTTTTTTTTTATAGTATATAAAGGTAAAAAAATTATTAAAAAAATTTTAATCGAATAAAAAATAAAATAAGTAAAATAATTCATTTTTAATAAACTGCGTTTGAAATATGTTTTTAAAACAAAAATCTCAAAACAACATGCCAGTCGATAAATTTGGTAGAAGTGACGACAAAAGTCAAACTAAAAAGAAGAGGAAGATGCTTGAAGTCGGCGATGGTTACGGCGTTGCCAACTTGGACGAACGTTACGTCCGGAGATACGAACCTCAAGAGGAACCTTTGAACATGAACGATAAGAAGCTCTACAATCTTCCTGAGCCGATAGATCTCGCAGATGCTGCGACTAAAAAATACGTTGACAGGGGGAACGTGGATTTCGAACGAATCATGCTAGATAATTACGTGGATAAAGCCATGACCGACGATCTCAATCTGAAATCTAAATGTTTGGTGAACGACGCGAATCCCATAGATTCCACCGATGCCACGACCAAGAAATACGTGGATGACTCTCACGCAAGATTCAGCGAACATCTGAGAAATAGATATGTTCAGAAAACGATGCACTTGGAATTGAACGCCAATTCTAACAAGATAACGAACGTGGCCACTCCCACGAATCCCAAGGACGTGGTGACCAAACACTACGTAGATCTGGAACAGAGAAAATCTGACAGACGAGAAATGAAATCGGATCTGAATGCAGGATTCAACAAGATATTGAATCTGTCAAAGGTCGACGACACGGATGCGGACTCAACCGCGGTCAACAAGGGCTACGTAGATTCTGCCGTGATACGATCACAAGAATACATAGAATCACAAGTGGACGATCTCTACCTGGACAAACAATCTGGTGGAACCATGGAGGGTGGTATCAACATGAACGGTGAGAATTTATTCGGTCTCAATCACGATCCCGAATTCGATTCCAGCGCAGTCAGCAGGAAGTACATAGATGACAACTTGGTTTGGAGAAAGGGCGACATCATGGAAGGTAAATTAGACATGGGTGGACGCACGCTCACGAATCTACCGGATCCTGTGAACATGGCGGATGCCTGCACCCTGATTTCGGTGGTGGAGAAAGTCAAATATGCTAGACAATTGATCACCGTGTGGGCTGAGGAGGCCGGCATGTTAGAGGAGGGAAAAACCAAGTGGTCTTTCGGAAACGGAGGTAGCGGATCGAAACATGGTCAGGTGGGATATCCCATGCCGTTAGGAGGTGAAATCATTCAAATGAGTCTGGCTTCCTCGGATTTGAATAACAGAGTGGTCGTCAATCTCGTGGTGAATGGAGTTGAGAGCGATAAGAGATACAGCATTGAAAAGACTGAGAATCAACGCGCGAATGTTAGCACGTTCGGCACGCCACTCAAAGTGAACGCCGGAGACAGGATTAATTTCGTTACGAAAACCAATAATCCCGAAGCCGTCACTTCTGTGGTGACTCTACTGATCGAACTAGATCCTTTGAACAAACAGTGAACGGAAATAATTAATTAAAAAAAATAATGTGTGATTATTAAAAACAAAAAAAAAAAAGTAATGAGATTTAGAAAGATGTTCAATCTCTCTAGATCTCATTACTTTATTTTTTGTTTTGTTTTTTTTTTGTTTTTAATAATTACTCATTACTTTTTTTTATTTTGTTTTTCATTTTTTTTCACACATGTCTCTCATCGAATGATCGACATCTTATTTCCATCCGATTCGAATTGTAATTCTCTGTCCGACAGGACTAGAGCAAAGGCTTCGGTTTTTCTCGGCACGTTCCTATCGAATTGCATCTTGATCTGAATGTCTAAGATGCTACTCTTGAGTCGTTCACTCTGTTTACTGACGTCGAATACGAACATGGGATACATCGACTTGTATTCGCCGGGAGATATATTAGGGTTGCTCCTCAATTCGTCTAGACTGTGATACTTCTTTCTAAAATCAGCGACGTCGACATACAGTCTGCAGAAATCGTTCTTGTCGAACGATGCATTGTAATCGATTGCTGGATATCTCGTGGCGTTCAGAAACACTTGCATGTTTCTCAAATGGCAGTGATCGAACAGCGACGCATTCTTTTCCTGAGACCCGTCCCTATCAGTCTGAAACGCAACCACGATGAAATGCAGTCTCTCAGAAGCGGATTTCACCGTCAATCTCCAATCGAAGTGATTCGTGGAGAGTGGAATGCTAGCCGTGTCGCACTGTCTCATTCTAAATCCCACAGGTAATTTACTCTTGGATTCTATGATCTTGTAGACGCGCCTTTTCCACGATCGAAGGCTCTACGTGCGGAACGAACCACGATATCTTGTGTAGAGTTAATTTACCCGCATCGGTCGCAGGGAGTCTCACTATTGCGTCGTCATTTCCTTTTCGAATCAACATCAGATTGTGTTTGAATCCGTACATGATCTTGTTGTAATCATCCGTGAATCCGAGGATGTGTTTCAAAGGTATCCTGAACGAAAACGTTCCTTTAGGTCTGGATGTCTTGACGACGTAGTCGAATATTGCAGCGGCGCCGCCGTTAGCAGGGCCAACGGTGTCTTTCACCCACAACTGATTAAGTCCTCTGGATTTCGAAAAATCATCCGGATACATCAAGAGTCTGAACATCGTGGTGGCCTGACCAGGATGAAACACAGATTCTATCTCTTGTCCGGATAGCATGTATTTTATATTACTGAATAGATGCATGATGCCATTATTGGCTAGAGTAACCATGTCTTCGTCGGCGTAGTCGCTCCCATCTTCCTTGGTGAGACATCCCTGCACCACAATGTAACTCTCGCTAGGATGGACGAATAGATCTTGAGTTTCGACGTTGATTCTTATCTCTCCCGCATTGTTCAAACTCGTTCCGGTTACCGGTTCGTATTCGTGAACCTCATATTCTTGAATACTTTCATCTTTCACTATGCTTTGTGCTATATCTAGTATATTTGCCATTTTTTAAAGGGTTTTTGTTTTTTGTTTATTAATTAGCTTGCTTTTTTTATCTAAAAATAGTTTTAATTGTTTTTTATTATTATTTTTCTCTCCTATATATATGTGTGTAAACAAGAAAATGTTAAAGAGAGTAAATAAAAAAAAATTGTTTTCTTTATCAAAACTTTGTCTTCTGTAATTGTTGTTTGTAAAACTTTCCAATGATCTCTTCTCCATCCAAAGCTTCGATTTCGTAAATCACCGGATCGGTGTGAAATATTTTGATTATCACGAAGATTTCCGAGGTCCATCGAGGAGTATAACCCTTTTCAAAGTGCTTCTTATAAGCGTAGATTCTCACTCAATCACCAACCGCAAATTTCGGCGTTCTGGACTTCTTCCTGATCTTAGATCTCTCAGGATATAGATTCGCGTAGACCCGTTTTTCGTTTTGAGGATCGCTAGCTTCCACGGGAGTCATCTTGATCGATCTGTGTCGTGTGTTGTTGTAATCTTTGACCAGACCGTTCAGAGCGTATATGTATTTCTTGATCGAATTCGCCGTGAAGTATCTCTGCATCTTTTCCTTCATCGTTCGATTCCAATGTTCCACCACACTGGCTTTCTCTTCGTTTTCGATCGAGTAGAGGTCAACCAATCGATGAACGTGCTTGTTGTAGAATTCCTTTCCCTTATCCACCCACAATTTATTTGGTTTTCGAGAAGACGAGTCGAACACGCTCTTCAGAGCCTCGGCAACGCAAGGTCCCGATTTATTCTTCAAAGCTCTGATCCAACCGTATTTGGAAAACAAGTCGATGACCGTCAATAGATATTTGACATCCTCGTTCCACCTCGAAAACGATCTCATGTCGACCAATTCGGCAGACCAAATATCATTCAAACCCTTCACGAACACCCTTCTCTTTCGAAATTTATGCACGATGGGTTTGTGTAACTCCTCGGCCAATTCGCTCATCAATAATCATTTCTTCTTCTTTTCAGATGCGCTTTTTTTTTGGAACGCCCCATCCGAATCAACGTTTCGCACCGATCAGATTACCAACCAGCGAATGTTCTATCTTCTCTCTCCTGGTCGGATTCGATATACCTCTCAATTTCGCCAACATGTTTTTATCGCAGACATCGTTGCGAGTCTTGGTGTTGGGATGTCCGTCGTAGCATAGATCGTGATCATACGCGGCCGCGTCCACCCTATTCACAGGTTTGCTCCAAGATTTAGGAGTCAGATCGGCGTTGAGTCTCTTGTTCAATTTCGTTCCAGGTCCCGTGAGACTGTGACCAGGCAGATGCATTTCGAAAGGTAGATTATTGATTATTTTATTCACGATGCCTTTACCTTTGCTCGCGTTCTTTATTTTGACCCATCGAGTCTTGATAGAACCACACACATCGCAAATTCCGCGAAGCATCTGTCTGTCGTTTTTAGTTCATACTTCTTGAGAATTACTCGTCTCGGTAACTCTCTTACACTTTACGCAATACATGTTTTGAGAGTTGTTTAAATTAATTTCGTTTTTATTTTATATATAAATTTAATATTTCTTTTTTAAAAATTCTGTTCTTATTATATATATATTTTTTTCAATCACTGCTCTTGAGTTCTATCATCTTACTGAATTCCTCCCTAGCCTCATTCCTTCCCTTTTCCACGAGAGAATCCTTCATCTCTTCCTTGATGATCTGACGAGTCTTGATTCTCACAGCTTCTTTCATGGCTTCATATTTCGTTTTCTCGCCCAATATCGTGAAGTATTCTCCGTCCGATATCCTACCGTCTTTCAACGCCATCGAGATCATTTCGGATATCGTGTCGATCTTGGAGTCGGCCAAGACACGAATCTTGTCGTGTGTCCTCGCCTTCAGATATAATTTCCTACTCAAAAAGTTTCCGAGCGTGCTAAACAATCCAGCGTCGAGAGCCACTCCTTCTATGGTTAGCACGATCGGAATACCGACCACAGTTGACAACAATCCGATGCCGGCCGCGTGTAAACCCATGGAAATCGTGATGAGTGTCGTGTCGATCGCGTTGACAAATTTCACGAAACGCGAATACTTCTTCTTGAGAGAACAACGAGAATCTATCTCTTGAGTTAGATACGCTTGGATTCTACTGATTTGATCGATGCGATACCTCTCTCCTCTTTCTTTTTCTTCTAGCGACGGTGCCGTCGGCAAAACACCATTCGGCTTCTCATCCTCGTCGTCATCTAACGTCGGATACAGTTTATTTCTGGTTCTCATTTTTGTGTTTTTTTCTTTCTAATATTAGATAAAAAATTTATGTGTGTATTTATTTTTATTTTCTATTCTCCCATATTGTATATCAACGAGAAAACTTAGACGTATACTTCATTGAACAATAATTTCATGATGCATCCCTTGTCTCCTAAAGTCAGACTTGTGCGCATCAATTTCAGTTCTTCCAAAACTGTGGGCTTGTCTCGATCCTTACAAAAGAGTAATATCTTCCAAAACGCGATCACTTCATCAATTTGAACGCGTTCGAACGGGGTAATACTTTTTGCCGGTAAACATGAGGGTATCCGGTAAAAAGGACGGTAAGTGTATAAAAACTACGTTTTAAAGTACTAAATGTACCTCTGAATGTGTGAAAAGTGATTATTTAAGGAAGCTTACGCAATATATAGAAGGAAGATTAAATATTGTTTTTTTTTAATGTAGACTATTTTCACAAAATGGCGTGTCGATCAGTGTCGATGGCGAAATGATCTATTTTGTCTTGAAAATAGTCCACAATAAAACAAACAATACTTAATCTTCCTTCTATATATTTATTATTGCGTAAGCTTCCTTAAATAATTCACTTTTCACACATTCAGAGGTACATTTAGTACTTTAAAACGTAGTTTTACCGTCCTTTTTACCAGATACCGTCCTTTTTACTGGCAAAAAGTATTACCCTTCGAACGCCGGTTCGAAATACTTGACGACCATATCTTCCCTTTCCATCATCAGACACGAATGATTCTCATGATCGAAGTCTAGGTGATCCCGACATCCGACGCATCGTTCTAACAAGAGGCGACCTAGTTGTTCGTTCACACAGAATGCGTAGGCTCTCATCAGCATTTTTAAAAGAAACCTTGCTCTAATAGTCTGGGAAGCGTTCAGGATTTACGTATTTTTTATTATCTATTCGATTTGATATATTTATTTTTTTAAATAACTATTTATTTATATTTTTTTTTCTCTCCATCACTTTTTTATTTCCTTACTATTTTTATTTGAATGAAACAAATTCTACAAAGTGTTTTTTATTAAGATTTATTTCACAAAATTCGCAGCGACAAAATGTAAACAAACGATTTTTCCCATCACTTTTTTATTTCCTTACTATTTTTATTTGAATGAAACAAATTCTACAAAGTGTTTTTTATTAAGATTTATTTCACAAAATTCGCAGCGACAAAACGTAAACAAACGATTTTTCCCATCGATTTTCTAATTTTCTAAAACTCAGTTTTTTTTGAAGAGCCTCAAAAACAATAGCCGATTCTGGACCACTGGACCAGAATCGGCAAACCGTTTTTTATGCTGGTCTGGAATCGGCAAAGTGTTTTTTGCTCGCGTTCACCAACGATAGATTGAAGGTCTTATCCACGATGGGAACGTCGACAAAAACTTTTAAAGAAATTGTACATGTACAATTTTCATACATTTTTCACTTTTTTGAGCGACGTGTACATTCGACACGTTCGCCAACGGGTATTTGAACGTGAAAAGTGCGATCTGTGAACCCTAAAAAAACAATAGCCGATTCTGGACCACCATGAAAAAACGACATGTTTGTGAACGTGCACGCGATTTAACACTGAATCCTACGATGGTAAACGCACCATGTACGTGTACGTGTACGGCACATGTACCAAGTGGTCTGGAATCGGCCTTTACTACCTACTTGTCAGTGTTGGTCACTGACACCATATCGAATACACCCACACCGTCCTCTGTCCAAACAGTCCTCTGCAATCTTGACGGTAAAATGGTCTGAAGTTTGCCGCTCAGAGCTTATGTTCAACCGAGAAGCAAACCTCAGACCATGTTACCGTCAACTCATCACAATAACGTATATGTTCCAATAAGGCACTACCAATAGCCCAAAACCTACATCGTGAAACACCAGAGGCTTATTTACTAAACTTGTGATCGTTAAAAGTTGCCTTGTTCAAGGCAACTTTTAACGATCACAGGTTTAGTAAATAAACCTCTCCAGTACCCCACCCCAATAATCAATAAACTAGATAAACTCATTCCATCTCAGTTCAAATCGTAAATCGTTTTGTAATTTAATCAACTCTTCATCCAGAACACCGTCTACTGTACGTGTGAAAAATCCAGAAAATGAAGCGGCACTTCGTTGATGAAGCAATTACGAACCGGGGGACGTCATTTCTATTATTTCTCGTGGTGACGTCAGACGGTAACATTTGCTACTGGAGCCATAAACATAAAAGAAACTACGCCAACTCTCATCCAATCAGAGGGCGAGAATTTTACTCTCATTGGAACATAACATGAAGATGAAGATTAAAAAATGAACAATTTCTGTTCTGTTATTTTTGTATTTGTTATCCATAAGAATTGCACCTTGTATAGAGGGCGGTTAGAGTCAAAATAATAGAGGACGGTTCAGCCGCTGGAGGGCGGTTCGGGTTAAATTAGCGGCCGGTTTGGGTCAAAATTCTGGAGGACGGTTTGGGTGTAATTCCACCATATCTGACACTTAGAGCCTGGGTAACTTGTGGCTGTAATTCAAAAGCTTTCCATATTTAGGAAACTTCAAACAATCACCAATCATTTAACCAATGTAAGATCTGTTTGAGAATCTGTTCCTCGTGAGAACGATAAAGGCAATTTCCTTGTCTTCCCGGCACAGATAATTACCTCCATTTGAACGCACATTTTACCTCAGATTCACTTTCAGAGCACTAGATTTTACAAAAAATATTTCCCGCCCCACCCCCACTCTAGGGAGGGAAACAACCCCTCTCAGACCCGCCACTAACTCGGCCCTTTGGGCCTTGAGTCTAGCCTGCGGCATGTCATGCCGTGCCCTTGAATATTTATCCCCCCCCCCCCCCCACCATTTGGGAATCCTCACTCCGACACTATGCGTAAATGTTCAACTTTCCAAAAAGGCTGAGCACTTGAATGCTTCCAGTTATTCAGATACAAAAGCATAAAAGCAATGTGGTTCCATAATTTAATAATTATACTTTGGAAAAGTGTTTTTTCCACTCCCTTTTCGTATATTGAAACATACGAGGTCCCTAACAAACACATTTCGAAAGCTGGTACTGTTCTTTAAATAGTAACATAGACAAATCGTAATCCATGCATCCATGCACGCGGTTGTATTAAACAGTTGCAATATACAGATTTTGTATCAGGGACCCCTGATACCGACTGCACTCGAGTAATTGCGGATCCAATACATACTTATTGTAAGATAACTAATTCATTGAACCCTGTGAAACAAGGAGTAGGGAATTGAATTTTTAACATGTTTACAGTTATCGGAATGCAGACAATTCAGAAGATGTGGGAAAAGAATATATTTTTACAGTCAAGATAGTCAGTTATTCAAAATGATTCTGCTGTAGTGACTTTTTCAGTACACATGTATAGTTTATATGACAAGACTTACCAGCGTGGGTATTTCCCCCACTACCAGTGTACTTATGCATATTTGATGAATCGCCGGTAAACACACGGAACGACACACGTATGTGAATGGGTTAATCGATATGACACGAGTGCCAGCGCGGAACGATAGAACGAGAGGCCACATGCCTCGAGTTTTATCCTTCCGCGATGGCACAAGTGTGTATGTCGTTCTGTGTTTATTACACGCCTTCAAGTCCATAAAAAACAATTATTAGAAGGACACCCAGAAATTCATTTGACAACTATCAACAAAAAGAACACATTTTATCGCCAACCAAATTTGCGAGGGGAATCCGTGTTACTATTCGTCCCCTTAGTTCCAATGTGTTCAATGTGCCTAAAGGCACATAGAACACATTGGAACTCAGCGGGCGATTTTTAGCTATCGCTAGCGATTTAAATTGTAATTGCGGTGAACGATTTGTAGAAAATTTCAGTGAAATTTCGCTTCTTTATAAATATAGTCCTTCAATGATTTCCTTTCCGCACATATGTGCGGAACAGATTTTCATTTTCCGCATGTTTAGTGTTGCCGTACATGTGGCTTTCGTAGAACAGACTTGTAATATATTATATCAGAAATTACCACACTGGCGACGATGGATTAAAAGAAGGTTGTGAGGAAAATAATATTCTTTCTTTCCAATTTTTCTGTTTCTCGGCTCTCAGTGACATGATTTCACGACAGGTTTTCATGAAGCAATTGTTGTTTGAGTGATCACAGGGTATACCTGAATAGGAAGGTTCTAAATCGCTTTCTTGCATGTAATATTGCTATCGTTCCATCAAACGCATATGTGGCGATGAATGGCTTTATGATAAAGGATGTTTATGCTGGTATGAAGTTACAGGTCAAATGGAATGGACCGCTACCATCGGTTATTGGCTTAAAACAAGGTGTACGCCAAGGTGGAGTACTATCGGCGCAACATTGCCAGAGGTTCAACAACCAATTACTTATAAAATTGGAGAAGTTTACAGGAAGGAAGATATGTCATATAAATATACCCCGGGTTACATGTACAGATGATGTAGCCTTCTTAAGTAACAATGCTACAGAATTACAGGTAATAGTTATGGAGGTTGAAGACAACATACACTAAGAGAGGTATAGGAATAAATCAAAAGAAAAGTGCTCTTATTGTATTTCAAACTAGAAGGAAAGAAGAGTCTCATGCCCCAATCTCGTCAACTTTCAGGACAAGAAGATTCCAACTACCAGCGCTGTTAAACATGAAGGGCTGCATAGGAGTACTAACAAACGAGTCGATCTCCAAAAACGATTTGTGACAGGAAGAAGATCATTGTATGCATTGATGGGTGCTGGTGTGTATGGTAGAAGTGGGCCCAACCCACAGGTTTCTGCCCATATTTGGAGAATATTCGTACTACCACGGATTTTACATGGAATCGAAGTGACACATATCAATAAAGAAGAGCTTGAATTATTTGAGACTTGTCAAAGGAAATTTCTTAAGCCGCTACAGTCTCTCCCTACCAGGACCCTTTCAGCGGCTGTATATATACTACTAAAAAGAAACAAAAGTTTTTTTTATGTGGTAAATATTTAAAATGTGTTGTGGATGATTATTTCATTGTTTGGGTTTTGATGTTATTTCTTCATTACTGATTAAATTTTGACGGGTTTTGTTCTCTTTACACAGAAAGCGTTTACTTGGATAACGTTCAAACGTGGGTACCCCACGCCATTTCCTGATCAAAATCTATAGCGGGTGTGCTTCAGTCGCTGCTCTAACTCACCTGACCATTGACCACATCAAGTTGTTATGGTCCTTTGTGGGATGTTATTCCACTCCAGAAGAAGGGTCTACGTGAGCTGAGCGACGTTGTTTGGGAAGTTGACGCGCGTCCTGACCCTCCTGTCCAGCTCGTCCCACAAATGCCCGATCGGGGACAAATCTGGACTGTAGGGTGGCCAATCGAGAACTGGGACATTGTTTTGGTTGAGGAAGTCACGACAAGCCCTAGCAATGTGCGGCCTCGCATTATCCTGAGGGAATGTAAGGTTTCATGCACGGATAAGTACACGCACGGTTAAGTGGAAGAACGTGAGTCATGAAAACCTGATTCCGATATCTTACGGGCGTAAGACTGCCCTGGATGACCAGAAGAGGTGTTTTCACGCTATGAGAACACTCCTTCCAACAAAAACCCATAACAAACCCTCCCCCGAATCTCTTGCTTTCCTTAACGCACGCGTCAGAATATCGCTCACCTTGACGTCGATAGAAACGTTGTCGTCCATCTGACCTGTAAAGCGTGAATCGAGACTCGTCTCCAGTGGGCCAAGTGAAACCGATTTTGTGCATGTGCCCGCAGCCATTGCTATCGACGTTGACGGTCGCCTGGATGTAAGTTGCGGACCAACATAGGGACGTCGTGGCCTTAAATTGAACTCCTGCAACCGATTCCTAACTGTTCTTGGATACATGCGGCGACCATGAGTGCCTACAACCGGACTCGCCGTCTCTGTCGCCGTCTGAAATCAGTTACGGAGGTGTGAGAGACGTATGCCTCTATCTTGGCGTGGCGACTTAACGTGCGGACGTCCGCTCCTGGGGCGGTCAGCTAATCTAATCGTGGCTCTGAGACACCCAACTAAACGAGTTATCGTTGACTCATGGACCCCAAATTGCTGACCGACGAAATGTTGCGATTGGCCCTGCATAATTAGAGCAATGGCCCTCCCCTTATCAACTTCGGACATTCGCGGCATTTTGCTTTTCAATCGAGTTGAAATGAAATGTGCAATCGATGTGTACTGTTCAAAACTTCGATTTGGTATGGTTTGAAGCCCATAGCACGTGGGAGTGTCCCGGATGCACGCTTTGTCGAAATATCTGTTGAAAGCATGCAGCGTCACAGGTGGTCATGGTTGACTGAATGTGTCAAATTTTACAACATTTGGTCTACGGATACAAAAATTATATTACCTAAACTGTACTTGCGTTTCTTTTTTCCGTCAGTATACATTAACTCAGGGACGTGGCTAGATGTTTCCGAGGGAGGGGAGGGGGTGTAGGGCAGTGAATGTCCAACTAGAGGAAGGGACCGGGAGGGGGAAACCCCCTCCCGGTCCCTGCCCCTAGTTGGAAATTCACTACCGAGAAAACTTTTGAAAATGAAGCCATGAAAGGGGGCATAGAATTTATTTTAGTAACGGAAATGCTAACACATTTATGGCAGAATTTTCAGGTTATTATTATTTGGTATTATTCTGGGAGTTGAAAATGTTCTGAACAAATGCTGAAGCTCAATCATGATGTGATTTTCTTGATGTGCATTGCGAGGATTTTTTTTATTACGATAAGTAAACGTACTATAAAAATCTAATTGGCCTACCGATTGACACCATGCATACTTATGAAGCTCGACATTGCGTACACTGTAGTTGTAAATGGTAACAGTTGGAATTTTTGCCGATTTGAAATCGAGTTGGAATTTTGGGAAGTAAAGCTATAAAATCCAGATAGATGGAACTTCCAACTACTCATGACTTGCCCTCCAATTTTCCAACTGGGGGTGAAACAGCCAGGATTGGGGGTGGGGGTGAAACAGCACCCCCCCCCCCCCCCCCCACACACACACACTCCCACACACACACACTGTCGCCACGTCCCTGCATTAAATAAACAAGTTGCGATTGGGATGATTATTCATAAACAATGCTGAATCTTTTTGAAAGAATTCTCCTTCAAGAATCATCGGTTGAGAGAGAAATTGCATTCAGACAACTTGCAATAAAAGATTCCAAGCCTCACAGCTGGTTCGTGAAAATCAGAAGATCAATCTGGAATTACATCCAGTCTTCCATTTTTGACATAACCAAATCACGCCAAGAGAAGACAGAGTGGAAGATCCTTATTGACGAGAAAGTCAATGCGTATACTCAGGTGGTATTGTTGAAGAAACAAAGTCCAAACGTTCTAGGAGGTATCTCAATCCAACTGTGAAATATATGGTCAGCAGTAAAGAATAACCAGCTTGACATTATGAACGCTGCAATTAAAACATGGCTACTGACTGGGACATGTGTTCTATAGAGTAATTCTTCCATTTTCTCAAGACCTGCTACTGTTACTGCAACCTGTCAACATTGTTTTACTGAAGTTGAAACCAGAGAACACTTTCTAACTCGCTGTCACGCTTTCACAAAGATTAGGAAAAATGCCCTGAAAAATTTGCAGACTCCAGTTCCAGCTGAACGAACGTGACAACCGTTACTTATTCCCGGTTCCTTATTCCACATTCGACACCCACCGATTTTCGCCAAATAAACTGCATTGTTGGGTGGCACAAATAGATTCATGAAGATTGCCACCAAAATTAGGTACCTCACCCTCCCAAAATTGGGCACCCTAGGATCCCAAAAGTGCTGAGTTGCTCCAAATCGTATTTATCAACCGATTTTCGCCAAATAAACTGCATTGTGGGGTGGCACAAATACATTCATGAAGATTGCCACCAAAATTAGGCTCCTCACCCTCCCAAAATTGGGCACCCTAGGAGCCCAAAAGTGCTGAGTTGCTCTATATCGTATTTATCAACCGATTTTCGCCAAATAAACTGCATTGTGGGGTGGCACAAATAGATTCATGAAGATTGCCACCAAAATTAGGCTCCTCACCCTCCCAAAATTGGGCACCCTAGGAGCCCAAAAGTGCTGAGTTGCTCTAAATCGTATTTATCAACCGATTTTCGCCAAATAAACTGCATTGTGGGGTAGAACAAATAGATTCATGAAGATTGCCACCAAAATTAGGTTCCTCGCCCTCCCAAAATTGGGCACACCAGGAGCCTAAAAGTGCTGAGTTGCTCCAAATCGTATTTATCAACCGATTTTCGCCAAATAAACTTCATTGTGGGGTAGAACAAATAGATTCATGAAGATTGCCACCAAAATTAGGTACCTCACACTCCCAAAATTGGGCACCCTAGGAGACCAAAAGTGCTGAGTTGCTCCAAATCGTATTTATCAACCGATTTTCGCCAAATAAACTGCATTGTGGGGAGGAACGAATAGATTCATGAAGATTGCCACCAAAATGAGGTACCTCACCCTCTCCCAAAATTGGGCACCCTAGGAGCCCAAAAGTGCTGAGTTGCTCCAAATCGTATTTATCAACCGATTTTCGCCAAATAAACTGCATTGTGGGGTGGCACAAATAGATTAATGAAGATTGACACCAAAATTAGGCTCCTCACCCTCCCAAAATTGGGCACCCCAGGAGCCCAAAAGTGCTGAGTTGCTCCAAATCGCATTTATCAACCGATTTTCGCCAAATAAACTGCATTGCGGGGTGGCACAAATAGATTCATGAAGATTGCCACCAAAATTGGTACCTCACCCTCCCAAAATTGGGCACCCTAGGAGCCCAAAAGTGCTGAGTTGCTCCAAATCGTATTTATCAACCGATTTTCGCCAAATAAACTGCATTGTGGGGTGGCACAAACACATTCATGAAGATTGCCACCAAAATTAGGCACCTCACTCTCCCAAAATTGGGCAACCTGGGAGCCCAAAAGTGCTGAGTTGCTCTAAATCTATTTATCGACCGATTTTCGCCAAATAAACTGCATTGTGGGGTGGCACAAATAGATTCATGAAGATTGCCACCAAAATTAGGTACCTCACCCTCCCAAAATTAGGCACCCTAGGAGCCCAAAAGTGCTGAGTTGCTCAAAATCGCATTTATCAACCGATTTTCGCCAAATAAGCTGCATTGTGGGGTGGCACAAATAGACTCATGAATATTGCACCAAAATTAGGTACCTCACCCTCCCAAAATTGGGCACCCTAGGAGCCCAAAAGTGCTGAGTTGCTCAAAATCGCATTTATCAACCGATTTTCGCCAAATAAACTACATTGTGGGGTGGCACAAATAGATTCATGAAGATTGCCACCAAAATTAGGTACCTCACTCTCCCAAAATTGGGCACCCCGGGAGCCCAAAAGTGCTGAGTTGCTCCAAATCACATTTATCAACCGATTTTCGCCAAATAAACTGCATTGTGGGGTGGCACAAATAGATTCATGAAGATTGCAACCAAAATTAGGCTCCTCACCCTCCCAAAATTGGGCACCCTAGGAGCCCAAAAGTGCCGAGTTGCTCCAAATCGTATTTATCAACCGATTTTCGCCAAATAAAAACTGCATTGTGGGGTGGCACAAATAGATTCATGAAGATTACCACCAAAATTAGGTTCCTCTCCCTCCCAAAATTGGGCACCCTAGGAGCCCAAAAGTGCTGAGTTGCTCAAAATCGCATTTATCAATCGATTTTTGCCAAATAAACTACATTGTTGGGTGGCACAAACAGATTCATGAAGATTGCCACCACAATTAGGTACCTCACCCTCCCAAATTGGGCACCCTGGGAGCCCAAAAGTGCTGAGTTGCTCAAAATCGCATTTATCAACCGATTTTCGCCAAATAAACTGCATTGTGGGGTGGCACAAATAGATTCATGAAGATTGCCACCAAAATTAGGTACCTCACCCTCCCAAAATTGGGCACCCTAGGAGCCCAAAAGTGCTGAGCTGCTCAAAATCGCATTTATCAACCGATATTCGTCAAATAAACTGTATTGTGGGGTGGCACAAATAGATTCATGAAGATTACCACCAAAATTAGGCTCCTCGCGCTCCCAAAATTGGGCACCCCAGGAGCCCAAAGAGCTGAGTTCCTCCAAATCGTATTTATCAACCGATTTTCGCCAAATAAACTGCATTGTTGGGTGGCACAAATAAATTCATGAAGATTGCCACCAAAATTAGGTACCTCACCCTCCCAAAATTGGGCACCCTGGAAGCCCAAAAGTGCTGAGTTGCTCAAAATCGCATTTATCAACCGATTTTCGCCAAATAAACTGCATTGTGGGATGGCCCAAATAGATTCATGAAGATTGCCACCAAAATTAGGTACCTCACCCTCCCATAATTGGGCACCCTAGGAGCCCAAAAGTGCTGAGTTTCTCAAAATCGCATTTATCAACCGATTTTCGCCAAATAAACTGCATTGTGGGGTGGCACAAATAGATTCATGAAGATTGCCACCAAAATTAGGTACCTCACCCTTCCAAAAGTGGGCACCGCAGGAGCCCCGAAGTGCTGATTTGCTCAAAATCGCATTTATCAACCGATTTTCGCCAAATAAACTGTATTTTGGGGTGGCACAAATAGATTCATGAAGATTACCACCAAAATTAGGTTCCTCGCCCTCCCAAAATTGGGCACCCCAGGAGCCCAAAGTGCTGAATTCCTCCAAATCGTATTTATCAACCGATTTTCGCCAAATAAATTGCATTGTGGGGTGGCACAAATAGATTCATGAAGATTGCCACCAAAATTAGGTACCTCACCCTCCCAAAATTGGGCACCCTAGAAGCCCAAAAGTGCTGAGTTGCTCCAAATCGTATTTATCAACCGATTTTCGCCAAATAAACTGCATTGTGGGGTGGCACAAATAGATTCATGAAGATTGCCACCAAAATTAGGCTCCTCACCCTCCCAAAATTGGGCACCCTAGGAGCCCGAAAGTGCTGAGTTGCTCTAAATCGTATTTATCAACCGATTTTCGCCAAATAAACTGCATTGTGGGGTGGCACAAATAGATTCATGAAGATTGTCACCAAAATCAGGCTCCTCACCCTCCCAAAATTGGGCACCCTAGGAGCCCAAAAGTGCTGAGTTACTCTAAATCGTATTTATCAACCGATTTTCGCCAAATAAACTGCATTGTGGCGTGACACAAATAGATTAATGAAGATTGCCACCAAAATTAGGCTCCTCACCCTCCCAAAATTGGGCACCCTAGGAGCCCAAAAGTGCTGAGTTGCTCCAAATCGTATTTATCAACCGATTTTCGCCAAATAAACTGCATTGTGGGGTGGCACAAATAGATTCATGAAGATTGCCACCAAAATTAGGTACCTCACCCCCAAAAATTGGGCACCCTAGGAGCCGAAAAGTGCTGAGTTGCTCAAAATCGCATTTATCAACCGATTTTCGCCGAAGAAACTGCATTGTGGGGTGGCACAAATAGATTCATGAAGATTGCCCCAAAATTAGGTACCTCATCCTCCCAAAATTGGGCACCCTGGAAGCCCAAAAGTGCTGAGTTGCTCAAAATCGCATTTATCAACCGATTTTCGCCAAATAAACTGCATTGAGGGATGGCCCAAATAGATTCATGAAGATTGCCACCAAAATTAGGTGTCTCACCCTCCCATAATTGGGCACCCTAGGAGCCCAAAAGTGCTGAGTTTCTCAAAATCGCATTTATCAACCGATTTTCGCCAAATAAACTGCATTGTGGGGTGGCACAAATAGATTCATGAAGATTGCCACCAAAATTAGGTACCTCACCCTTCCAAAAGTGGGCACCGCAGGAGCCCCGAAGTGCTGATTTGCTCAAAATCGCATTTATCAACCGATTTTCGCCAAATAAACTGTATTTTGGGGTGGCACAAATAGATTCATGAAGATTACCACCAAAATTAGGTTCCTCGCCCTCCCAAAATTGGGCACCCCAGGAGCCCAAAGTGCTGAATTCCTCCAAATCGTATTTATCAACCGATTTTCGCCAAATAAATTGCATTGTGGGGTGGCACAAATAGATTTATGAAGATTGCCACCAAAATTAGGTACCTCACCCTCCCAAAATTGGGCACCCTAGAAGCCCAAAAGTGCTGAGTTGCTCCAAATCGTATTTATCAACCGATTTTCGCCAAATAAACTGCATTGTGGGGTGGCACAAATAGATTCATGAAGATTGCCACCAAAATTAGGCTCCTCACCCTCCCAAAATTGGGCACCCTAGGAGCCCGAAAGTGCTGAGTTGCTCTAAATCGTATTTATCAACCGATTTTCTCCAAATAAACTGCATTGTGGGGTGGCACAAATAGATTCATGAAGATTGTCACCAAAATCAGGCTCCTCACCCTCCCAAAATTGGGCACCCTAGGAGCCCAAAAGTACTGAGTTACTCTAAATCGTATTTATCAACCGATTTTCGCCAAATAAACTGCATTGTGGGGTGGCACAAATAGATTAATGAAGATTGCCACCAAAATTAGGCTCCTCACCCTCCCAAAATTGGGCACCCTAGGAGCCCAAAAGTGCTGAGTTGCTCCAAATCGTATTTATCAACCGATTTTCGCCAAATAAACTGCATTGTGGGGTGGCACAAATAGATTCATGACGATTGCCACCAAAATTAGGTACCTCACCCCCAAAAATTGGGCACCCTAGGAGCCGAAAAGTGCTGAGTTCCTCAAAATCGCATTTATCAACCGATTTTCGCCAAAGAAACTGCATTGTGGGGTGGCACAAATAGATTCATGAAGATTGCCCCAAAATTAGGTACCTCATCCTCCCAAAATTGGGCACCCAAGGAGCCCAAAAGTGCTGATTTGCTCTAAATCGTATTTATAAACCGATTTTCGCCAAATAAATGGCATTGTGGGGTGGCACAAATAGATTCATGAAGATTGCCACCAAAATTAGGTACCTCACCCTCCCATAATTGGGCACCCTAGGAGCCCAAAAGTGCTGAGTTGCTCAAAATCGCATTTATCAACCGATTTTCGACAAATTAACTGCATTGTGGGGTGGCACAAGCAGATTCATGAAGATTGCCCCCAAAATTAGGTACCTCACCCTCCCAAAATTGGGCACCCTAGGAGCCCAAAAGTGCTGAGTTGCTCGAAATCGCATTTATCAACCGATTTTCGCCAAATAAACTGCATTGTGGGATGGCACAAATAGATTCATGAAGATTTCCACCAAAATTAGGTACCTCACCCTCCCAAAATTGGGCACCCTAGGAGCCCAAAAGTGCTGAGTTGCTCCAAATCGTATTTATCAACCGATTTTCGCCACATAAACTGCATTGTGGGCTGGCACGATTAGATTCATGAAGATTGCCACCAAAATTAGGTTCCTCGCCCTCCCAAAATTGGGCACCCTAGGAACTCAAAAGTGCTGAGTTGCTCCAAATCGCTTTTATCAACCGATTTTCGGCAAATAAACTGCATTGTGGGGGTGGCACAAATAGATTCATTAAGATTGCCACCAAAATTAGGTTCTTCACCCTCCCAAAATTGGGCACCCTAGGAGCCCAAAAGTGCTGAGTTGCTCCCAATAGTATTTATCAACCGATTTACGCCAAATAAACTGCTTTGTGGGTGGCTCAATTAGATTCATGAAGATTGCCACCAAAATTAGGTACCTCACCTTCCCAAAATTGGGCACCCCAGGAGCCCAAAAGTGCTGAGTTGCTCCAACTCGTATTTATCAACCGATTTACGCCACATAAACTGCATTGTGGGGTGGCACAAATACATTCATGAAGATTGCCATCAAAATTAGGTACCTGACTCTCCCAAAATTGGGCCCCCTAGGATCCCAAATGTGCTGAGTTGCCCCAAATCGCATTTATCAACTGATTTTCGCCAAATAAACTGCATTGTGGGGTGGCACAATTAGATTCATGAAGACTGCTACCAAAATTGGGCACCGAGCTCACCCCAAAATTGGCACTAGGGGTGCCAATGGTTCTGAGTTGCTCAAATTCAAATTTATTAACTAACGTTCCCCATTTCAATGCTCCTTTTAAAGCTGTGACTATTCCAGTGTCATTTGTAGACAGTTTATCCCAGAATAAATTTCGCATTCATTTTGAGTGGTTTATGTCACCCTCGATGCATGAGCCAGAGAGAACTGTGGGTTCGGAATAGAGAATACGAGAAAGTATCTAGGTTGTCTAGAGTTGCTCACATCATTAATAGCAGTTTTATTCCCACATGTGGAAGAAGCAGGGAATCGCTAGAGGAAGAGAAATATTCTCGAGATTTCAAAAATTAACACTGGAATCTTGTGATCTCTATTTGAACTATTTTCTGAATGTGTGTATGACGTTCGAACGGAATCACAAGTCCTTGAATTAAGCATGACGCTTAAATAATTAGGCATGATGCTAAATAATATAGCATGATGCTAAAATAATATAGCATGTTGTCTGAATAATACAGCATGATGCTTAGTAAATTAAGCATCATGCTTAATTATTTAGGAATCACGCTTAATTATTTATCCAGCATTCATGAAATCATACCAAACAATATATCATTCAAAAAGAGTTGAAAAATAATACAGCATGATGCTTAAATAATTAAGGATCATACTGAATTGAAATGCATGATCCTCTCGTAATTCAGCATGATGCTTAATTATTTCGGCATCATGCTAAATTAATTCAGCATCATACTAAAATAATTAAGCATCATGCTATATTAATTCAGCATCCTGCTAATCAGCACATTCTGCTAACCAATCAGTGGCGCCGATACACACACGCTGGTTGTCTAGTCGGATAGGAACAATGGAGCATGGTCCAGAAACAAGAAAATGTTGATGCAAACATCAGGCTGCAGAGTTAGAATCTTGCACAAGAAATCTTTTGTATACATATCATGAAATCGGTCATTGGATTCTCTTTTCATGATACATAATAAATTAAAAATTAAACACCGAGAATTTTAGCAGTGCTTGTTTACGTTTGTAAACGAGTTATGTTTCATTGTTGAATTATGACTCGTTAATTATTGTCTGGATTGTGTGCTCTAAAGTGAGCATGAAAGGTAAGAATGGTTTGAAAATTTTGACATTGCACTTGTGTGGTGACCATGATATAGCTACAGACTGAAAGCAGCTTTAAAAACCAATGAATAATTATAAATCTGAAAATGTACACGTATCAGAAAGCACGCAGTCCCCCGAGTCCTCAGTATCAATGACTGACTTTTCCATAGCCTCTCACTCACTATTTTAACCAGTTGAGAGTTTTGGTCTCCCGAAAAGGTGAAGGACTATCTTACACAACCGTAGTACAGCACGTATGAATCGGGCCCGGTTACCCGAAACTTTGACAGAGCAAATACAGTTTTGTAGGCTTGCTCGGTTGTTTGTGGAATTCAATTTCGAAGTTCGACCACAGATTCGTGGTCTCGACACGCTACCTCTCCAGATCTCATCAACATTTAATGCAAATGGTCTAAGATTTTTAGAGCGTTATTTTCCCATCTCATACTTGTGTTGAGGATGAGAATGTTCAGAAAGTATTCTTGTATAATTTGTAATTTCACTTTAAATCGAAAATACCGCGACACACAGCAGAAGTTTAACTCGGAGGCCCGCCTGGGCCTGATGTTCCAAATCATTGACGCAAGTCAAAGCTATGATCGTAATATATCCTCCTTTCATTCATAAAAAGTTGTATGCTCTGTTTATGCCCTTTGTGATTGATGTACAATTAGAGAAAAGTTTAACCCTCCCCGCGTCACTTATCCAAAGTACTCCAATATGTTCGCTTTGACAGGAGTTCCAGTTGAAAGTAAACATGAGATCCTGCTAGATCCTGAGAAAGATATGGCCAGTGGGAAGTTCGCATTTAAAAAGATTCGTTCACACTATTTGGTTTACATCTTCCATAAAAGTAAAAAAAATTGCACAAGCTGGAAATGCATATTTTTGGCGCACTCAAGAGACCCACCCACCCCCACGTCACGTCTTGCAAATTTTTGGTGCTCCCCCCCCCCCCCCCCCGATGATGTGTCAAATATTTGGTGCTTAGCAAACTTTGAGTAGTATAGAAATATATAAAGAGCTTTCTCCACCAGTGATGTAGTACTGCTGTTTAAACCTGGCCATACCAAACATAAGCTATTTATCTGTGGAGCAGTCAAAAGGCAATATTGTGGTTTATGCATCAGCTCACCATTGGAGAAGGGCGTCCATTTGTGTGATTCGATATTCTGCACTTATTGTGGTAAAATGATAAAGGAAAGCGTACTCAAATAACAGAGATCAGTGAAAATGTGTTTCAACTATTTATTCCACAATAACGTTTGAAAGAATACGTCAGGAAGCGTGTGCGTTTTCACGATGGCAAAGTTTTTATAAAGGACGAAGGCGCCGGAGGCGCCCGAGTTGAGACGGAGGCGAAGCCGACGTCGAAACTCGTGAGTCCTTTATACTAATTTCACACTTTTTTTAACGTAGGAAGTAGTTAACGAGATGAGACTTCACGAGAATGACTCTGGCTGATTAAACTTTTAGGGATTTTTCCCAAAGGAACCGGCGACAAATAAGGTTACATTTTTTCAAGGATACTCGGACGCTAGAACAAGTGATGGATCTCCACCATTGCTTTCACCCTCATAGGCTCAAGGGACCCTTAATATATTGAGTGTGGGGGGGGGGGGGAGGTTAATGGGTCACTTATTATGTCACGTGACGACTATAGCAAGTAAAGCACGCCCCTAGCAACGGACAAACTACTGGGCCAATTTTGACCAATTTTGATACATGGACCCAACATGCATTGCAAACGAAAACAGACAGGTCAATGGTGTCGCCACGTGACTTCCCTAGCAACCAGAACGTCCCCTTAGCAACGGGCTAACTACTGGGCCGATTTTGACCAAATTCGGTATACGGACCCAAAATGCATTACAAATAAAAATAGACAGATCAATGTTGACGTCTCGTGACTTCCCTAGCAACCAGAGCGCGCCCTTAGCAACGGTCTAACTACTGGGCCGGTTTGGAACAAATTCGGTATACGGACCCAAAATGCATTGCAAATGAAAACAGACAGATCAATCATGACGTCACGTGACTTCCATAGCAACCAGAGCGCCCCTTAGCAACGGGCTAACTACGGGGCCGATTTTGACCAAATTCGGTATACACACCCAAAATTCATTGCAAATGAAAACAGACAGATCAATGTTGACGTTACATGACTTCCTAGCAACCAGAACGTCCCCTAGCAACGGGCTAACTAGTGGGTCGATTTTGACCAAATTCGGTATACGGACGCGAAATTCTTTGCAACTGAAAACAGACAGATCAATGTTGTTGACGTCACGTGACTTCCCTAGCAACCAGAGCGCCCCCTTAGCAACGGGCTAACTACTGGGCCGATTTTGACAAAATTCGGTATACGGACCCAAAATGCATTGCAAATGAAAACAGATATGTCAATGTTGACGTCACGTGACTTCCCTAGCAACCACAGCGCCATCCTAGCAACGGGCTAACTACTGGGCCGATTTTGACCAAATTCGGTATACGGACCCAAAATGTATTGCAAATAAAAACATACAGGTCAATGTTGACGTCACGTGACTTCCCTAGCAACCAGAACTCCCCCTTAGTAACAGGCTAACTACTATGCCGATTTTGACCAAATTCGGTATACGGACCCAAAATGTATTTCAAATAAAAACATACAGGTCAATGTTGACGTCACGTGACTTCCCTAGCAACCAGAGCCCTACCTTAGCAATGGGCTAACTACTGGGCCGATTTTGACCAAATTCGGTACGGACCCAAAATATATTTCAAATAAAAACATACAGGTCAATGTTGACGTCACGTGACTTCCCTAGCAACCAGAGCTCCCCCTTAGTAACGGGCTAACTACTGGGCCGATTTTGACCAAATTCGGTATACGGACCCAAAATGCTTTGCAAATGAAAACAAACAGATCAATGTTGACGTCACGTGACTTCCCTAGCAACCAGAGCTCCCCCTTAGCAACGGGCTAACTACTGGGCCGATTTTGACAAAATTCGATATTCGGACCCAAAATGCATTGCAAATGAAAACAGATAGGTCAAGTTGACGTCATGTGACTTCCCTAGCAACCAGAGCGACACCTTAGCAACGGGCTAACTACTGGGCCGATTTTGACCAAATTCGGTATACGGGCCCAAAATGTATTGCAAATAAAAACATACAGGTCAATGTTGACATCACGTCTTTTCAGTAAAACTGCATTGGCATATTTTCATCGTCCTTCTTTTTTTGCACAGCACTGCTGTATTTTCTTGTTTTAACAAATTTCAGACATGTGCATGGGAAGTCGGATATAAATTTTGAACCAAAATTTCGCTCCTATGCATATCGACCCATTCTAATAAATTGAGTCAAACATGATCTTATATGCGTGGACAAATTATATTTTGCTTGAGGTTGTCAAGTAGCCTGGTGCAAAACACAGAAACAGTACATGGATAGCGGACCAATTTTGAAACACCCATCAAGTGTAAATTTCACCCAGATAATAGCTCATGTTTAGTGAAACTGCGCAAAAAACATTAAAAAATTAGCAAGGCAGCTCCCATATGTAATCAGAAGCTGTATGATTAGTGTTTTTTTCCAGCAATTAAACCAGTGGCAATGATCTCGCAATGAAAGAGACACCACACTAGCGTATTATTGACATAATCAAACAAATACCAATCATTGTATGAACCTGATGTTTTCAGAAGCCGTTTATTGTGGATATGTTAATTTGAAATTATCGTTCCAGCAGAATAAATTGACAATGTCAATAGCCTAACACCTCACCCATTTGACACAGAAAATTAGGGTTTTTTTTTAAACTACCATTCTCTCTCTCTCTCTCTCTCTCTCTCTCTCGCTCTCTCTCTCTCTCTCTCTCTCTCTTCTCTCTTCTCTCTCTCTCTCTCGGCACTGAAACTCGTAAGTTATTAAGGCAGGAAGACGAAGGGCACTGGGTTGGGGCATCCATGCGTCGCATGGGTGGGAAGGGGGCTGCGAGTCACAAGATTGTTTGGGAATTTAAAAAAAAAAATTGAGAGTGAGGAAGGTTAACCCCCTCATGAAATTTCTACTTCACCGGCTGTGGGGTGCATTTCACACCCAACATATACTTACATTTATAAGTAAAAGTTAAGGTACCGCTGGCATTTTTTTAAATACCGCTAGCGCTTCTACTACTCCCTTAAACTTGAAACTAATTGCTCCCTTCCACAGTGGTTTAGTGGTAATCTACTTCTCCTGTAATTATATGAACTCCAACAGGTGAATTTCAGTATCACGCATCGGCACGAACCAGTGACATGAATGTTCTTCGCGTTAGCTCAACGATTGTCTGGGCCGAACGTAATAGGGGCGATTTGTCCTCCAATTAAAAGCACATGATGAGCAGCGACCTTGTTACGAATCTAAAAGGCTGTGTTTTGACTTTGAATAAAGTTTAAAACTCTCGTATGTAACAATGTTATAGCGAATAAATGGAACAATTAAAACTCATTCTACCGTGTTTACTGCTGTTTTATCTTGTTATTCAATTCCAGTGAATGAAAGCGAACAGGATATTTAAATACCAAAAACTGAGGTCCTTACAGTAAGGGTGTCTGAAAACCTTGGTTATGAAATTTAGGCCTTTATTCGTAGATTCTTCAAGCGATAGTCGGTAGGGTGGGGATGGGGATGGGAATGGGGATGTCATAGACCGGGACTCACACCTTTATTCAGTGGTAAATAACACTTCACATAACACATTGTGAAAAAGGCGGGGAACTTGCACGTTTTGATGATGATCATATAGCAGGCCAGGGGCGGCGGGGCAGGAGGGGCACGCCCCCCCCCACACACTTTTTTCACCAACAAACGGCATTTTCTGACATAAGGTACATAACCCCTATAGACACAACACATTTCTTTCTCATCAATTCTCATTAGATTCATATTTACTGTATTTCTTTTCTCGTTTACTTTTACCCTGTGATTTTGCAAAATATAAATTTGCATTCAAAGGCAAAGAATTAGTTCAATTCAATTCAATCCAAAGTATACGAATTGGGGGGTGAGGGGGACGCCATATAGGTTGTAGTGTGTACCAAAAGGTAAGATATATAAAGGCGAATACTTCGAAAACGAAAAAAATAAATCCACCACCACTACCCTAATCTGTGGTAACACCCGAAGACAGCCGATGTTATACGAAGACACCTGATGCCACATGATTCACTATGGATCGGTCAATATCCAATATCGCAAAATAATAACAATAAGGTTGAGGTTGAGGTCGCTGAGGTTAGTGTCTTAAATAGGGTGTGAATAAGGGTGAGGGGTAGCGTATATAAATTTATATATTTTGCACGAATAAGCCGCCCCGCAACTATTGACCCCACCCCCCCCCCCCCCGCCCTGAAGAAAAATTATTTTCCAGCCTACACCCTAATGGTACCTATAAAGGTGTGACCCCCGCTTTTTGGTCAGACTCCCCACTTTTTTGGAGCTTCCGTCGCCTCTGTAGCAGGCCTATTTTACAGAGTTCAAAACAATATGTACTACCACACGAGCACATCTCGATAGGATAATCATACAGTTTCTTATATGCAAGGTACCCTAGCTTGCACTTGGTCAAGCCACTGTATAGACTGATACAGGCTTGAATAAATTGAGTGATCTGATTGAGTCTAGATTTGGTCAAAGGCAGATGTCAAGACAGAATCGGGGGGAGGGGAGGGGGGGGGTAGCCACTAAGCTTGTAGTAGTGCCACAAGTCAATAGCAATTGTACGAGGTAGTAATGGCAAAAGACTGCAAGGGTGATAGAAGACTGTAGTATTGGGTAAATACAATAGTACTGGATCACACGACAGAAGTAGGAGATGTGGTTTTCGACCCCTATCAGGCAGACCCCAGCTGGTGGACCACGGAAGTGACATCATACCGCAATGTATTATGGGTATCACGTGGTTGTCATGGTAGTCCAGGTGAGCAGCCATGTTGTTACGTCATTGTCATGGTGACGGGTGATATGAGTGCGCATGCGCAGCTCGTGTTGTTAGGGTGATATTTGTTTCCGTCGTCCATTTTGTTCGCAGGAGGCCGCCATCATTGTTTCTATGGTGGCACATGGTTGCTATGTTACCCAAATGCATCTTATAGGTTAGGGGTATGTTCGGATGGTATGTTCGCTTGTTCAAGAGTAATTTGCCGATTCGGAGAATTACCCAAATGAGCCCGAGAATGCCCGTAAATCACCGAAAAGTTCCCTTTTTAACCGAAACGCACCGGTCTGGGGTAACACGTAGTGCTATAGACCCTTGAAAGGTCGTGTTCCATTCAACTGGAGTATTTTTGGGAACGACTTCCTTAAATAATTACCTAAATAAACCCGACAATCCCTCCAAAGCACCGAAATCCACCGCAGACTACCGAAACCGACTTGGTGAAGCCTCATTTTGGACAGGGATGTTTTATGAAGGCTCGAATTTTGTTATTCCGGGTCAAAATCCTCGTTTCTCCGATCTGCTTCCATAGAGTACTATTCCGTTCTTCTGGAGTATGACTCGCTTTCGTCCGTCTGTTTTGTTACTACTTCTGATAAAGGAACCAATCAGATTACTTCTCCAGGATTACACAACCAATCAAATTGCTCTATTGACTTTAGTTCCCGTCCATCATCTTCTTCGTTCCAACGATTGTGATCTACGTACACAATGTGCGAATAGCACATGCAGCACATGCAAAATGTGGCTGTGTGCAAGTGCACAGTGTGCGCACAAGACATGCAGCACATGCGCACATACGGGTATTTGTGGACTAGTGGGGACCAGTGTTTGGGGACTAGCGAGGACCAGGCTTTGGGGACTAGTGGGGACCATGCTTTGGGGACCAAGGCATGGGTACCAAGGTTTGAGGACCAGTGTCAGAAATATTGTCTAACCACCGTCTTAACCCAGTACCAAAGTTTCTGCTACCAACAGTGTTACCGTTGTAACCAAGGTCTTGACTTATTCCGCCACTCTGCTAAATCCATCACTACTACTATGAAATGTGAGTGTACACAATGTGCAAATAGCACATGTAGCACACCAGCACATGCAAAATGTGCCAATATGAGCCTGTATTCAAGTGCACAGTGTGCTCTCAAAACATGCAGCACATACGCACATACGAGTATTCGAGGACCAGCAAAGGCCAGTGTTTGGGGACTAGTGAGGACCAGGCTTTGGGGACTAGTGGGGACCAGTGTGAGGATTAGTGACTACTATGAGAGGTGATCGTACACAATGTGCAAATAGCACATGTAGCACATGCAAAATGTGCCTGTGTGCAAGTGCACGATGTGCACACAAGACACGCAGCACATGCGCACATACGGGTATTTGGGGACCAGTGGGGACCAGTGTTTGGGGACTTGTGAGGACCAGGCTTTGGGGACTAGTGTGGGCCAGTGTTTGGGGACTAGTGAGGAGTGCACAATGTGCGCACAAAACATGCAGCACATGCGCACATACGGGTATTTGATGACGAGTGTTTGAGGGCAAGTGAGGACCAGGCTTTGGCGACTTGTGGGGACCAAGGCGTGGGAACCAAGGCTTGGGGACAAAGGTTTGAGGGGTATTGTTTGGGTTATGGGTAAAGCTTGGATTCTGGACCTTTACATCTCTAAGATCATTACTGTTGACTTACCAAAAGTCACCGTGATCTGTCCTATGGTCGACTTTATTTACCGGACACTATAGTTTTCTGCCGCGCCTACTGAAAAATAGGAAAGACGTGATAGTTACATCAGATCGCTCGAGCGACTCAGATCTCATCGAGCCAATGAAATATAGAGTAATTGCTCGAACGAGTGACTCTACTTACTGCTCTACGACTCATCTTGGTATTTGAGGACACATAGTATTGTACTATTTGAGGATAACTTTTGAAGATACTTTTTGAAGATAACTGATGACGATACCCTTTATAGGATACCTTTTGCAGGATATCTATCTGATGATAGTTATGGTTTCTAGTACCTGATTGATCCGTCTTTCTAGACCACCCACACCTTTCCAAGCTCCAAGGCCACCAGTTGTCCATGGTCACCACCATCTGTCGTGAGTAGTAGGAGATGTTGTTTTCGACCCCTATCAGGTGGACCCCGGCTGGTGGATCCTGGAAGTAACGTCATACCGCAATGTATTATGGGTATCACGTGGTTGTCATGGTAGCCCCGGTGAGCAGCCATGGTTTGACGTCATTGTCATGGTGGTGGGTGATGTGAGTGCGCATGTTTTTGGGGGTGATACTTGTTTCCGTCGACCATTTCGTATGCAGGAGGCTGCCATCTTTGATTCTATGATGACACGTGGTTGCTATGTTACCCAAAAGCGTCTTATAGGATAGGGGTATGTTCGAAGGGTATGTTCGATTGCACAAGAGTAATTTCCCGATTCGCAGAATTACCCAAAATGAGCCCGAGAATGCCCGTAAATCACCGGAAAGTACCCTTTTTAACCGAAACGCACCAGTTTAGACTAGCACGTAGGGCTATAGACCTTTTAAAGGTCGATTCAACTGGAGTATTGTTTTTGAAACGACTTCCTTAATAATTACCCAAATAAACCTGACAATTCCTCCAAAGCACCAAAATCCACCGCAAACTACCGAAACCGACTTAATAAAGCTTCATTTTGGACAGGGATATTTTATGTAGGCTCGAATTTTGTTATTCCGGGTCAAAATCCTCGTTTCTCGGACCTGCTTCCATCCATAGAGTGCTTTTCCGTTCTTCTGGAGTATGACTTGCTCTCTTCCGTCTGTTTTGTTACTACTTCTGATAAAATAACCAATCAGATCACGTCCATCATCTTCTTCGTTCCAACGATTATGATCTACGTACACAATGTACGAATAGCACATGCAGCACATCAGCACATGCGAAATGTGCCAATATCTGGTTGTGTGCAAGTGCACAATGTGCGCACAAGACATACAGCACATGCGCATATACGGGGATTTGTGGACCAACGGGGGCCAGTGTTTGGGGACTAGTGAGGACCAGGCTTTTGGGACTAGTGGGGACCAGGCTTTGGGAACTAGTGTGGGACCCAGGTTTGAGGACCAGTGTCAGAAATTTTGTCTAACCACCGTCTTAACTCAGTACTAAAGTTTCTGCTACCAACGGCGTTACCGTTTGCAAGCAAGGTCTTGACTTATTCCGCCACTCTGCTAAATCCACCACTACTACTATGAGATGTGATTGTACACAATGTGCAAATAGCACATGTACCACATCAGCACATGCAAAGTGTACCAATATGTGCCTGTGTGCAAGTGCACAATGTGCTCTCAAAACATGCAGCACATACGCACATACAAGTATTTGAGGACCAGCAAAGGCCATCCTTTGGGGACAAGTGAGGACCAGACTTTGGGGACTAGTGGGGACCAGTGTGAGGATTAGTGACTACTATGAGAGGTGATCGTACACAATGTGCAAATAGCACATGTAGCACATGAAAAATGTGCCTGTGTGCAAGTGCACGATGTGCACACAAGACACGCAGCACATGCGCCCAAATTCATGGTAGCCCCGGCCTGGTCCTCGCTAGTCCCCAAACACTGGTCCCCACTAGTCCACAAATACCCGTATGTGCGCATACCCCTGGGCCTAGCATTAGTAAACTACTTGTACCAACTGTGGGCCAGCACTAGAACACCTAAGATAGATATTTGTACTAAGGGCTAACAATAGGCATATGGGGTACAAAGAGTTTCTCCTATACTACTCTACCAGACGACCAAGCATAACACTGCGTGGCTTAGCATTACGTAGTATCCGTACTTACATAGGACAGTATAACGAGTAGGTGGATCAATAGTACTGTGGGCTACCACTGAACCCGCGGGAATACAGATCTTACATCATATCAGGGTTGGGGTATTCGTATTCGTATTCGGTATTCAGTCGTATTCAATACATTTTTTCAAGTATTCGAATGTATTCAGTATTCATGCAATTTTAAAGTATTCGTATTCGTATTCGAATACAGTCAAATTTGAGGTGTATTCATGAATACTTTTTGAATACTTTTTGAATACTTTTCTTGTTTTTAATACACACGTATACAGTATTTGTAAAAAAAAATGCGATTATCTCTATTAGAAAGTAGTAAAGAATTAAACTAATACTTTTGAAGTGCTTTTTTAACAGCAACAGGCTAATTCACTTTAATGGCTGTTTCAAATAGCTTGTTTGTTTCACTGTAAACTGAACATTGTAATTGTACAGATTATTCTTAAGACAAAGGATATCGGTCTGGCCAAAGTATTGATTTTTAATCCCTAAACAACTCCATTATCCAATTAATACTAATCTAATATTTTTCTACAGTAATAGTAAAAATAAGGTGTAGACTGATAGATCTATAAAATTATTGTGCTTGAATTACCACATTTTTCCAATAGTGCAGTAATTGCTTAATTGATTTTTGTGAATAGCACTGGCCAGTTTTTTTATTCTCACCAGCAATGTATGTTTAAATATTAATAAAAGACATGAAGCAAAGAGGCCACAATTAGCCACGATTAATAGACATTATTGGGGGTCATAAAATGCAGTTTAGAAGAAAAAAACTTTAAAAAATACCCCCAAAATTGTGTTAATTTCTCACAGTTCCCTATTTAATGATTTAATTTTCCATTTTTTCCTTCCAAACTGCATCTTATGACCCTACTTTGGGGTCATAAGATGCAGTTTAGAAGAAAAAAAATCCTGAAAAAATAGAAAAAAAATTGGCGTTGATAGTATGTATATGGCGATATATATATATATTTAAAACGAGCTCATTCCAATGAGGGGTCATAAACTGTTTTTCAGACAAAAAGTTAAAATGTCATGTAGAAAAATGGTAAAAATTGTTATTCTTGTTCTCTAATGTTTACATAGAAGTGTTGAAAAACTAATTCTTCACCTATAATCCCTTATACCCTTAATCCCAATAAGAATGATCAAATTATCATCCATTTACAAGAAATAATTTTAAAAAGTATTCAAGTATTCATATTTGTATTCATGATACATTGTAAAGTATTCGTATTCGTATTCAAATACATTTGAAATTTGTGTATTCGTATTCGTATTCATAAAATTTCAAAGTATTCGTATTCGTATTCAATACATTTACAATGTATTCGCCCCAACCCTGCATCATATACTACTACTTTATACAACCATGCATTACCCCCCCCCCCCCCCCACCCCCACCCTCCCCACAATACTGCTTGACCTTGCATTAGGTACCACCCCTAGCAGTTATATGATAATATAAAGCCTTAGATAGATAGCGGTATTGAGGACTAATAGTAGACCAACAGTGATATAGACCGTGCATCCTATACCACCACTCTAGACAACCACCCTGCATTACCCCACCTCACGTCACAATACCGCTTGGCCTTGCAAAACGTACTACCTATACACTCTGTGGACCAGGAGACCACCCTAAATAAATAATGGAACGAAAGGCTAAAATTGGACCAGTAGCGATGCAAACCGCACAACCTGTACTTCCACACTAGACAACCATGCATTACCCCAACCACAATACTGCCTAGGCTCGCATTATGTACTACTACCAGCTACAGAAATATACGAAGCATTAGGTCGATAAGTTGTACCAAGGATTAACAGGGATATATAGCATCCAGACTACACTACAGTTTTAAACAACCAAGGACAACCTCGCCATACTACACTGGACGACCATGCATTACCTTCACCCACCCCACGATACCACCTGGACTAGCATAACGTACTGCCTATACAGGTCAAAGCATTTGATCAATTGGTAGTACCAAGGGCTAAAAGGGGATCTGCATGGGGCATATACGGCTAGTGCCATATCAGGCCAGTTCGAGAAACCTGACACCCCTGACTCGAAGTAAAAAGCGGCCAACGTTTCTATGAAGTCGCGAGCGCATCGTGGCGTCGCGACGTCAATAGCAACATCAACCGTTTCACGGGGAAAACTTTCAAGAAAACTCGCCTTCCCCCATCGATATTCCATCACATAGTCATATTATATACCCACAGACCTGCGTGTATATGCATCACTATGCATACCTTAGCATACTATATATGCAGGACATACACCAATTGCAGGATAAAGACGGATAGGGTACAGGAAAGAGTTGCTCCTCCAAAAGCTCCGGTTCCTATGGTGATTTAACTCTAGCTGTTCCGACAAAGCTTCGGGTGGCCGAGCATGACTCACACGTGCTATACTGCTGGTTGTGTAAAGTGGACCTTCATCCTTGCGGGTAACAAAACTCATAAGTGGCTAAGATAGCGAGTGAGGGGGCTATACAAAAAAAATCGGTCTTTGACGATGGTTTCTGATGCCTGTGGATTTTCAGAGTTACATTTATTTATTGGTCTATAAGGGTGCTTTCAGTCTCTGTGACTATGCCATGGTCACCACGCAGGTGCAATGTCAAGTTTATCAAACAATTCTAACCTTTCATTCTCACTTTAGAGCACACACTCCCCAGACTTTAATTAACGAGTCATATTTCAACAGTAAAACGGAACTTGTTTACAAACGTAAACAAGAACTGCTCAAATTCTCCGTGTTTAATTTCTAATTTACTTTGTTTCATTAAAAGAGAATCCAGTGAAACGATTCGTAAGATATATTTGTTTTTTGGTCATGCTCCATTATTCCGACCCGACCAGTCACCCAGCGCGTATGTATCGGCGCCACTGATTGGTTAGCGGAATGTGTTGATTGACAGGATTTCAGCATGATGCTGAATTAATTTAGCATGATGCTGAATTATTTTAGCATGATGTTGAATTAATTTAACACCATGCTTAATTATTTGAGCATGATGTGAATTAATTAAGCAAAATGCTAAATTATTTTGCACGATTTCACGAATGCTACATAATTAATACACAATGATGCCGGATTAATTTAGCATGATCCTGAATTACGAGAGGTTCATGCATTTTAATTCGGCATGATGCTTAACTATTTGAGCATGATGCTTTCTTATTTTTCACTATTTTATGAAAACTGCAGAAATAATATAGCATGATGCTGAATTAATTTCGCATGATGCTGAATTACGGGAGGATCGGGCATATTAAGTTATCATGGTGCTTAATTATTTAAGCATCATGCTATTTTATTTTGCGCGATTTAACGAATGCTGCATAAATAATATAGCATGATGCTGAATTAATTTAGCATGATGCTGAATTACGGGAGGATCATGCACTTTAATTGAGCATGATGCCAAATTATTTAAGTATCATGCTATATTATTTTGCGCAATTTAACGAATTCTGCATAAACAATATAGCATGATGCTGAATTATTTTTGCATGATGCTGAATTGCGGGAGGATCATGCACTTTAATTGAGCATGATGACCAATTATTTAAGCATGATGCTGTACTATTTGGTATGATTTCACGAATGCTACATAAATAACATAGCATGATGCTGAAATCAACTGGCGTACTGGAGGGTCATACATTTTATTTTAGCATGGTTCTCTAATAATTAAGCATGATGCTATATTGTTTGGTATGATTTCATGAATGCTGCCTAAATAATTAAGCATAATGCCTGAATAATTAAGAACGATGCTTAAATAATTAACCATCATGCTATATTATTTAGGCATCATGCTACATTCTTTGAGCATCGTGCTATATTATCTAACAGTGTGCCTAATTCATGGATTTATGAGCCTGTTCGTACGTCATACCTGTGTTACAAGAATCACTCCATCAACTAGCATTGATATTGTTCGTGTATTTACGGTATATAAAACATTACAATTGTAATATATTTCTAATCACAGTGACACATGAATATGTACCGCAGGGAAATAACATAGCCAGAATGGCTGTCTACCTGTTATCTCCCGTTTCAAAAATATTTCATCGCTGCAACCGACTGTAAATGTTCATTTAGAGATTTTAGTGTTTTTCTTTCACGTGAAGTAACAATGGTGGGGGAAGGTGGGGCTGGTGGTGAGAAGGTTGATGTGTTTGGTGGATATTGGTACTTTCGTGCGTCTGCAGACTTGGCAGTAAGCCAAACTCATTTGTGGACGAGATAACCAGACAAGATAACGAAAGTAATCTAAGGTGCTCACAAGGCCTAAATTTGTTATCTATGCGTATCATATCACGGGTATCGCAATATACATTATTACTTTACATTTGGGATCATTTCTTGTATCCCCTGGCATTTCACATTAGTAGCATAAGGATAAGGTCAAGTATAGCTGGTTAATTATATATCTAAGCTGCCCACATTTGGCGAACTTTATCCCGTACATTATTTGTCAAGTCAATTCATAGAGTAGAGTAGTGAACAAAGCAGGTGGCTACTGAGGCGATGGTCTAGTCAGCCCACTGATAGACATTAGGTCAACAAGACAATCACCTCAGTAGGTTCCAATCTGACAATATGGGCAATATGGATTGTTACATTGGACATTAACTGGAAATGAAGATGAAAGCTTTGATATTAATTTTTTTTCAAAACTTGATCCAATTATTAATGTTACGTAGTTCAGATTCCAGCTCGTTCCATATTTTGGGGAAGTTTAAGATGGGTAACTTATGCAGTTTATTTGGCGAAGATCGGTTGATAAATGCGACTTGGAGCAACTCAGCACTTTTGGGCTTCTAGAGTGCCCATTTTTTGGAGGGTCAGGTACTTAATTTTGGTGGCAATCCCCATGAATCTATTTGTGCCACCCCACAAAGCAGTTCATTTGGCGAAAATCAGTTGCTAAATGCCATTTGGAGCAACACAGCATTTTTGGGCTCCTAGGGTGTCCAATTTTTGGAGGGTCAGGTACCTAATTTTGGTGGCAATCTTCATGAATCTATTTGTGCCACCCCACAATGCAGTTTATTTGGCGAAAATCGGTTGATAAATACGATTTGGAACAACTCAGCACTTTTGGGCTCCTGGGGTGCCCAATTTTGGGAGGGCGAGGAACCTAATTTTGGTGGTAATCTTCATGAATCTATTTGTGCCACCCCACAAAGCTGTTTATTTGGCGAAAATCGGTTGATAAATACGATTTGGAGCAACTCAGCACTTTTGGGCTCCTAGGGTGCCCAATTTTGGGAGGTGAGGAGCCTAATTTTGGTGGCAGTCTTCATGAATCTATATGTGCCACCCCACAATGCAGTTTATTTGGCGAAAATCGGTTGATAAATGCGATTTTGAGTAACTCAGCACTTTTGGGCTCCTGGGGTGCCCAATTTTTGGAGGGTGAGGTACCTAATTTCGGTGGCAATCTTCATGAATCTATTTGTGCCACCCCACAATGCAGTTTATTTGGCGAAAATCGGTTGATAAATACGATTTGGAGCAACTCTGCACTTTTTGGCTCCTAGGGTGCCCAATTTTGGGAGGGTGAGGTACCTAATTTTGGTGGTAATCTTCATGAATCTATTTGTGCCACCCCACAATGCAGTTTATTTGGCGAAAATCGGTTGATAAATACGATTTGGAGCAACTCAGCACTTATTGGCTCGTAGGGTTTCCAAATTTGGGAAGGTGAGGAGCCTAATTTTGGTGGCAATCTTCATGAATCTATTTGTGCCACCCCACAATGCAGTTTATTTGGCGAAAATCGGTTGATAAATGCGATTTTGAGCAACTCAGCACTTTTGGACTCCAAGGGTGCCCAATTTTGGGAGGGTGAGGTACCTAATTTTGGTGGTAATCTTCATGAATCTATTTGTGCCACCCCACAATGCAGTTTATTTGGCGAAAATCGGTTGATAAATACGATTTGGAGCAACTCAGCACTTTTGGGCTCCTAGGGTGCCCAAATTTGGGAGGGTGAGGAGCCTAATTTTGGTGGCAATCTTCATGAATCTATTTGTGCCACCCCACAATGCAGTTTATTTGGCAAAAATCGGTTGATAAATGCGATTTTGAGCAACTCAGCACTTTTGGACTCCAAGGGTGCCCAATTTTGGGAGGGTGAGGTACCTAATTTTGGTGGTAATCTTCATGAATCTATTTGTGCCACCCCACAATGCAGTTTATTTGGCGAAAATCGGTTGATAAATACGATTTGGAGCAACTCAGCACTTTTGGGCTCCTAGGGTGCCCAAATTTGGGAGGGTGAGGTACCTAATTTTGGTAGCAATCTTCATGAATCTATTCATGCCACCCCACAATGCAGCTTATTTGGCGAAAATCGGTTGATAAATACGATTTTGAGCAACTCAGCACTTTTGGGCTCCTAGGGTGCCCAATTTTGGGAGGGTGACGAGCCTAATTTTGGTGGCAATCTTCATGAATCTATTTGTGCCACCCCACAAATCAGTTTATTTGGCGAAAATCGGTTGATAAATGCGATTTTGAGTAACTCAGCACTTTTGGGCCCCTAGGGAGCCCTATTTTGGGAGGGTGAGGTACCTAATTTTGGTGGCAATCTTCATGAATCTATTTGTGCCACCCCACAATGCAGTTTATTTGGCGAAAATCGGTTGATAAATGCGATTTTGAGCAACTCAGCACTTTTGGACTCCAAGGGTGCCCAATTTTGGGAGGGTGAGGTACCTAATTTCGGTGGTAATCTTCATGAATCTATTTGTGCCACCCCACAATGCAGTTTATTTGGCGAAAATCGGTTGATAAATACGATTTGGAGCAACTCAGCACTTTTGGGCTCCTAGGGTGCCCAAATTTGGGAGGGTGAGGAGCCTAATTTTGGTGGCAATCTTCGTGAATCTATTTGTGCCACCCGACAATGACTTTATTTGGCGAAAATCGGTTGATAAATGCGATTTTGAGCAACTCAGCACTTTTGGATTCCAAGGTGCCTAATTTTGGGAGGGTGAGGTACCTAATTTTGGTAGCAATCTTCATGAATCTATTCATGCCACCCCACAATGCAGTTTATTTGGCGAAAATCGGTTGATAAATACGATTTGGAGCAACTCAGCACTTTTGGGCTCCTAGGGTGCCCAATTTTGTGAGGGTGAGGTACCTAATTTTGGTGGCAATCTTCATGAATCTATTTGTGCCACCCCACAATGCAGTTCATTTGGCGAAAATCGGTTGATAAATGCGATTTCGAGCAACTCAGCACTTTTGGGCTCCTAGGGTGCCCAATTTTGGGAGGGTGACGAGCCTAATTTTGGTGACAATCTTCATGAATCTATTTGTGCCACCCCGCAATGCAGTTTATTTGGCGAAAATCGGTTGATAAATGCGATTTTTAGTAACTCAGCACTTTTGGGCCCCTAGGGAGCCCTATTTTGGGAGGGTGAGGTACCTAATTTTGGTGGCAATCTTCATGAATCTATTTGTGCCACCCCACAATGCAGTTTATTTGGCGAAAATCGGTTGATAAACGCGATTTTGAGCAACTCAGCACTTTTGGGCTCCTGGGGTGCCCAATTTTGGGAGGGTGAGGTACCTAATTTTGATGGCAATCTTCATGAATCTATTTGTGCCACCCCAGAATGCAGTTTATTTGGCGAAAATCGGTTGATAAATACGATTTTGAGCAACTCAGCACTTTTGGGCTCCTAGGGTGCCCAATTTTGGAAGCGTGAGGTACCTAATTTTGGTGGCAAGCTTCATGAATCTATTTGTGCCACCCCACAATGCAGTTTATTTGGCGGAAATCGGTTGATAAATGCGATTTTGAGCAACTCAGCACTGTTGGGCTCCTAGGATGCCCAATTTTGGGAGGGTGAGGTACCTAATTTTGGTGGCAATCGTCATGAATCTATTTGTGCCACCCCACAATGCAGTTTATTTGGCGAAAATCGGTTGATAAATGCGATTTTGAGCAACTCAGCACTTTTGGGCTCCTAGGGTGCCCAATTTTGGGAGGGTGAGGTACCTAATTTTGGTGGCAATCTTCATGAATCTATTTGTGCCACCCCACAATGCAGTTTATTTGGCGAAAATCGGTTGATAAATGCGATTTTGAGCAATTCAGCACTTTTGGGCTCCTAGGGTGCCCAATTTTGGGAGGGTGAGGAGCCTAATTTTGGTGGCAATCTTCATGAATCTATTTGTGCCACCCCACAATGCAGTTTATTTGGCGAAAATCGGTTGGTGTCGAATGTCGAATAAGGAACCGGGAATAAGTAACGGTTGTCACGTTCCCAAAATCTATTTGCGTTCTGTGTGTCGGACTCTGCTTCACTAACTCAGCCCACGCTAGAGAGCACTGCTGTTCTACCCTCCTCTACCTCTTCATCTCAGTCCCATCTATCCAAGATAAAAGCTTGGAGAATGAAATTACATCCATCAACTTCACCAGTTTCAAACATTCAATTTGATGAAGTAACGACAGGAGGCGCTCTCTCATCGGTAACTTCTTTTATCTGACTTATTGACTTTTGTTTACATATATTTAGAAGAATCAATGTACATATGGTGATTGATTTATTTATTTATTGGAGTTTAACGACACTTCCGACAGGATCACATACGATGATTTACCCAATGAAGAATTACTCCAGTGGAGGTGCTGCGAAATATTAAAGCATGGAATTAATAATCAAGATTCAGGATTCAAACGTTATTTTGTTTTTTGTTTCATTCGTATATTTAATTGTTCATTTGTTTCGTAAAATATGTCTATGCCGTGTTTTTAAGCTTATGTTGCCATGTTTTCGTGGTTTTTCGCTAAAACATTGCAATACCTACTTTTATTCATTTATTTATTTTCTTTCAAACGGTGACCAACTAGGGATGAGGAGAACTGTTGTACTAACGGCCACAGTCATAGGCACTCGAAGTATTATCAGATTTGATCAATTTTAATAAAATATTTATTATATTATCAATACTAAAAAAAGTACTTTTTTAGTATTGATAATATAATATATATTTTATTAAAACTGATCAAATCTGATAATACGTCGAGTGCCTGTGGCCACAATTGAGCAATTTAAAACAATTGACGAAATGGATCGAGATAAGGACATCAGACTCGTGGAATATAGAGGAATAAATGGATTGTTAGGATTTACTAGGTTTGGAACGAGGAAACGACATTTCAATCGTAGATGGTCTGAGTTGTTAATGAACTGAAAAGTAACAACGAGAAGGCCAAAACGTCAGTCGAAATCCATAGAAACTGACCATGAACATTCCACTGAATCTGTGATGGGACATTTAAGTCAAATGTGCGAATTTCAAAAGAATGTAGCGGAAAAAGTTGACATGTTGCTTGACCTTCACGACTGTTGCATCCACAATTACAACAAGACCACTCCCATTCAGGATAAATGGAGGCCTGGACATAACGCGCGATCGATCGTTTTGGTTAGTGTGTGGGTGTGTGTGTGTGGGGGGGGGGGGGGGGATTGTAAAATTCGCGAACGCTGTACAGGTTACGAAAAAACATCACATTGTAAATTAACTTCATAATCCCACGTTTTGCCACAGATAGGGTTTTACATAACCAGACAGGGTTGTATGTTTTTAGTGGGTTTGGAAAATGTAGGCCTAATACAAGTTATGGGTTACATAACCAAGTTGAAGAATATTCGCATTTGAAGAGAATGTATGGTAATTCATTTTTGGAAATGCCTGGAAAACTGTGGAGCGGAACCTTAAATAGTAACGTAAACAGATCGTATCCAAGCACGCGGTTGTACGAAACAGTTGGAAGTTACAGCTTTTGTATCAGGGGCCCCAGATACACTGGGGGGAAGCGTGACCGTGAAAATTTGGTTGATTGCGTCGGTGTCCGGTTGATTGCCCTTTCTCTTCGACATCAAATTGTGGTAAGTGTACGATTTATCGTAGATTTCTCTAAATATCAATAAACTGTGAACCCGGGAATATACGCATAGGTTGTGTGAATGTATCCGGAACACGTACATATATTTTTATACTTAGATACCCGAGTATTGCCTGCTAGTGAATTCATATTCAATCCATCAGTGGGTCGTTTTCGTCAAATGTTGACAAAAATGGCTCGTACGCCTCAAACACTTTAACTACCTAATTTCTTCTTACCCTGCATGTAGATAAGGTGTAGAAGATCTTATAACCTGAACTACAGCAAACAATTTGCTAAATTAGTTGAGAGAACACGCGAAAACCGAGTGTCCGGTTATTTTGTTGATTGCATGTGACGTCATCTCCTTAGTGATACGCGGTGGTAGTACGCATGCGCAGTGCGTGTTGTTAGGGTGATACGTGTTTCCGTCGTCCATTTTGTATACTGCATCCATCTTGGTTTCTATGGTAGCACGTGATTGCTATGTTACTTAAACCTTCTAAGAGGACAGGGGTATGTTTGGAGGGTATGTTCGATTGAATTGGAGTAGTTTTCTGGTTCGGATTTTCCTCAGATCCTCGTTTACTTCGTAGAATTACCACAAACAACTCGGCAAGTTGTATTATTTCGATTTTTTTCAGAATTCTCGGCTTCTATCTATATATGCAATAGTTTTCCTCTATCTGACCATGTTCCTTTCTGCTGGAATATACTCCAGTAGCGTAGAAGAGCCCATTATTTGGAACAGCTTTGCTTATTATTACTATATTTAGCTATTCTGGTCTATTCTTATTAGTTCTGTCCCTATTCTAAGTACTCTTGTTGTTTCATTTATCTAGATCATTTATAACCAATCAGATTGCTTGATTTCCCATACTCTGTATGCAGGGTTATCTCCCTTGTGTATAACAAAAGCATTCCCAATGCCAATAAGCTAAAGAGCCAAGAGAGTAATTGCTCCATGAGCAATAGCTCGAACAACTCAAAGCTCATCGAGCAAATGAGCCTTAGAGCAATTGCTCGATCGAGTGACTCGACATACTGCTCGAATGACTCGAAGTCTATCGAGCAAATGAGCTTTAGAGTAATTGCTTGTTCGAGTGACTCCTCGAACGACTCTTCGACTCATGTCAGAAAAAGGGATTCTAGGACCTAAAAGGGATTCCGTAAGTAGGGCTTTTTCTCAAATAAGCCAAAGAGCTAAGAGAGTAATTGCTCCATGGGCAATTGCTCGAACGACTCGAAGCTCATCAAGCAAATAAGCCTTAGAGCAATTGCTCGATCGAGTGACTCAACATACTGCTCGAACGACTCGAAGTCCATCGAGCAAATGAGCTTTAGAGTAATTGCTCGTTCGAGTGACGACTCTTTGACTCATGTCAGAAAAAGGGCTTCTAGGGCCTAAAAGGGTTTCCGTAAGTAGGGCCTTTTCCCAAATACACCAAAGAGCCAAGAGAGTAATTGCTCCATGAGCAATAGCTCGAACGACCCGAAGCTCATCGAGCAAATGAGCCTTAGAGCAATTGCTAGATCGAGTGACTCCTCGAACGACTCTTAGACTCATTTCAGTATTTTAGGATACCTATTGTATTGCGCTATTGGGGGATACTTGTTGGACTTTACATCCGGGTACTTCTGTTGGGTAGCTGATAAAAAACAACAATATATATATATATATATATATATATAGGATGAAAGACTCTGACGCCGATGGGGATCGAACCACTGCCTTGATGAGAGTACACTTCTGCAGCACCAATCGCCTAGCGAAACTGGACCAGCGCCATAGACTACTCCACTACCGACAAGAGAAAGCAACTCTTTCGTAGTATAATATAATATAACATTTCATTTTTTATTCAAGTATACAATTCAATGTCTCAAGGCATTTGTCTTTGTAGTTCTTCTTTCATGGGTTAACCATTTCATCTTCTTGTGAGTTGGAGCTTCTTCCCATTGCATGGCTAGGTTCTTGATAAAACACATTCTCTCATTTGATAATTTGGCTTTGTTGGTTGCTTTAATTTCCTGTCTGGCACTTTTGGGTTCCTCTTTCTCTAGCTGTTTCATAGTAGTAACTTCCGTCTTCTGATTTTTAGTAGTAACTTCATTTGCGGTTTGAGTGGAACATCTTTCTTAGCTTCAGTAGTAACTTCATTCGTATTGGTAACTTCATTCTTTAGGGGAGCTGGAATCTTTTTCTTGACTTCAGTAGAAACTTCGTTCTTAGTGGAAACTTCATTCTTTACGGGAGCTGGCATCTTTTTCTTGTCTTCAGTAGTAACTTCGTTCTTAGTGGAAACCTTTTTCTTTATGGGAGCTGGCATCGCTCTCGTTTCTTCAGTAGTAACTTCGTTCTTAGTGAAAACATCTTTCTTTGTTTCTGTAGAAACTTTGTCAGTAGTAGTAACTTCATTCTTGTTTGTATTGGAAGTCAGTTCTGTCTTTATTCTTTTGTTTACTGATCGGCCAGTTTCCACACATCTTTGTTTCTTTCCACCAGCATCCATGTCTAGATTTTTTCTCTTGGCCGCAGATAGGATTCGCAGTGTATCTAAATTTCTCTCTAATCTTGTAGTGTTGCTCGATTTTTCCGTTTGTCGGTTTGGGCAAACTTCTTCTTTGTGCCTCTTCATGTTAAACTTTCGAGAAAATGTTTTTCCACAGTACTCGCAGTTATGTATCGCCATGTCTTCACTCTCTCGTGGTCATAGAACAAATGAGTTTATGCTCACACCAACACCCCTTTTATACCTTTTTCAGAGCTAGGACTGGGTTGATAAGCGCCGAGAGAAAGCAACTCTTTCGTAGTATACATCTTTTTATATCTGGAGAAATTCCATCATCTGTTAGCAGCTTCAATACATGTTCGTATTTTCGGAGGTCATCAAATTCAGCTAAAAAGGGGGCGCGGTGGCTCAGTAGGTAGAGGTGCAGGCTGCAAGCCGAGAGGTCCTCGGTTCGAATCCCACCTGCGGCAATCGCGTTGTGTCCTTGGGCAAGACACTTCACCCCCATTGCCCATGTGGGGGCACGATGACGCCGTGTACTAAGGCGTACTGCACGTCGATGGTACGCATGTCTTCAACCAATCTAACCCTGTCTGTGCTGCAGTGCGGAGTTACGATGTTGGGGAGCTGGCAGCTGCTCGTCGTTGCTCGGTGGTTCTCTCCGGGAACTCCGGCTTCCTCCACCCGTAAAACTGTCACGGTCATGATTAGCCATTGTGCATAAATATGTAGCCTTAAACATCAATAAATAAATAAATAAATAAATTCAGCTAAATTCAGTGGTATCTTATCTTCGAGGATGTTGGTAGCACATTTACATAAACAGGTAATCAACTCTTCATCAGCAGCACGTAGAACGGCATCGATTTCCACCTTGTCAGCATCCCGTAAAAATTCTAAAAGTGCTTTATTTTGGTCAGTCATGGAATCTCAGCATCTCTCTGCTCTTCTGTTCTTCTTGGACAGCAATGTTCTTCACGCCTCTTACGTGTGAAGCTCCTGGAGAATTCTTTATCACATTATCTGCGGTGGAGCCGATGATGGGTCTCGTCGTGTCTTCTAGCATTATCCGATCTTGAAAATAACTTGGAACAGTATCTGCATCCAACTGGTAACATGTCTTCACTCGACGACGGTCAGGACACAAATGAATTTATTTTCGTACCAACACCCTTTTTTTACCTTTCCCAACAGAAGTACCCGGATGTAGCACGAAGTACCTGGATGTAAAGTTTCCACAACTAGTATCCTCAAATAATACAATACCAGATATCCTAAAATACCCGTATGTGCCTATGTGCTAAGGCACATTGTGTCACATTGTACCTTTTCACATAAGCACATATAAGCACATATCGGCACATAAAGCATGTGCCTTTGTGCTAGGGCACATTGTGTCACATTGTGCCTTTTCACATAAGCACATCTGACAAAAAAGGGATTCTCCAGTAGGTATCTTCGAATACAACAATACCAGGACATAGGTATCCTCAAATACCCGGTTGTGCCTATGTGCTAGAGCTCATTGTGTCACATTGTGCCTTTTCACATAAGCACATATCGGCACATAAAGCATGTGCCTTTGTGCTAGGGCACAATGTGTCACATTGTGTTTTTTTCACATAAGCACATATGACAAAAAGGTATTCCATAGCCACAGGTGTTTTGCAAAAAATGGGATTCCATGGGATATGGCCATTGGATATAGGCTTTTATTATACAGAAGGGAGATAACTCTGTACGATTAAGTACAGGTTATGGGAAATCAAGCAGTCTGATTGGTTAGTTATATAAAGGATCTAGATAAATGAAACAACAAGAGTACACGGAATAGGGTCAGAACTAACAAGAATTGACTAGAATAGCTAAATTTAGTAATAATAAGCAAAACTGTTCCAGTTAATAGGCTCTTCTACGCTACTGGAGTATTCTCCGGGGCAAAGGAACATGCCTAGGTAGACATAAACTATTACATATATAGATAGAAGCAGAGAATTCTGAAAGAATTCGAAATAATACAACTTGCCGAGTTGTTTGTGGTAATTCTACAAAGTAAACGAGGGATTTAAGGAAAATTCGAACCAGAAAACTATTCCGATTCAATCGAACATACACTCCGAACATACCCCTGTACTATAAGAAGGTTTTAGGTAACATAGCAATCATGTGCTACTATAGAAACCAAGTTGGCGGCCTCCAGTATACAAAATGGACGACGGAAACACGTATCACCCTAACAACACGCGCTGCGCATGCGTACTAACACCATGTATCACTATGGCGATGACGTCACTAGATGGCCGCTCACGCGGGTTTCCAGGACAACACAACATAGCGCCACTGGGTCACGTGACATGACGTCACTTCTGGGGGTCCTGCACAGGGGTCCTGCAAACAATGCCCCAAAACCACATTACATACCACTTCCAACGCACAGTACCGTCCATTACACCGCAACGTTCAGTACAAAAATTAAAATGATAGTATTTTTTTTTTACTACGCTTGGCGAAAAAGGTGGAGGGTGTAAGTACCCCCCCATACCCCATAACCCCCCCCCCCCCCCCCCCCCCCCCCCCCCCCGCCCATGGCGCCGCCACTGGGGAGACGTTCTTTCGAGTTGTTACATTCGTGAAATTTCAACTGTTCTCTCTCTAGCCACGATTTGTACTCTTAAAATGTAAGATATATCTATACTTAGCCACAAAATATACTTTAAAGCAGACAGAGAAGGCGTGAAGTTTCCGCTTGTATCATTTGGCTCATACATAAGGGATGGTTATCTCCCTTGATACGCTGTTGTGTGAGACAGAGTCTGCTGTTGTCATTCATGAAAATGAACTCTGTATTGTCAAGACATCTATCGTTTATCTCCAGATCTCCAGTTATTCAGCATCAACTTTGGCCAAATTCTTCTTTGATACACTGGTAAATTATAAAAATTCACCATAATAGAGATTCAGAATTTTAGGTTCTAGAAGAAACGGCGGGGGTTTTAACGTTTCTAGAAATCTGAGTGTTTTAATTATGACACAGTTATAAAAAATATATAACGACTCCTCTGTCACGTTAACTAGCTATAGATGCTGAATATGACCTTAAACCCTGCTCTAAACAAGTTTTTAGGGACAATTAAGTCTGCTTGGGGTCTCAGCTCAAGTAGTGAAAATCAGGGGCGAGATTTCCTGGGACTTGACGGGACTTGACTTTATATCCATGTTTCGGTCAAAATTAGCCACAGTGCAGGAACATGTGACCTTAAGTGCCATTTAGGAAATAAATAAATAAGAATGCTGCAGATTGAAACTATTTGATTTAGCCAACAAGTTAAACAATCTTGAGCACTTAACCCCGATTGTCCACATGGGGGGCACGATGACGCCGTATACTAAGGCATACTGCACGTCGATGGTACGCCTGTCTTCAGCCAATCTAACCCTGCCTGTGCTGCAGTGCTGAGTTACGTTGTTGGGGAACTGGCAGCTGCTCGTCGTTGCTCGGTGGTTCTCTCCGGGTACTCCGGCTTCCTCCACCCGTAAAACTTCCACCGACACGATATGACTCTGGTTGTTAACGTGTCGTTAAACCCTAATAAATAAATAAATAAATAAATAAATAAATAAATAAATAAATAAATAAATAAATAAATAATCTTGAATCATATGGATATAATGGTTAAATCATTGCCATTATCACAGCCAGGGACGTGGGTAGAGGTTTCTGATTGGGGGTGTATAAGGTAGTGAAATTCCAACTAGGGGAGGGACCGGGAGGGGGAAATCTCCCCGGTCCCTACCCGTAGTTGGAAATTCACTACCGAGAAAGATTGTGAAAATGAAACCATGAAAGGGGGGCAATAAAATTGATTCTAGTGACCAACACATTTGTGATAGAATTATCAGGTTATTATTATTTGGTTTTCTTCTGGGAATTGAATATGTGCTAAGCAAATGCTCAAGCTTAGAACTTTGAACACAACTCATTTATGATAGAATTATCGGGTTATTATTATTTGGTATTCTTCTGGGAATTGAATATGTGCTAAACAAATGCTCAAGCTGAGAACTTTGAACAATTCACACACTGTCCTAATATTAAATCAGATCTTATGCAGGAATGATCGATTTTCGATGTTTCATCATTTTGTAACTGTGAATGATGGAAATAACTCAGGATAACGATTTTACATAAGTGATTTTCTTGAAGTTCATCTCGAGGATAAGTAAGCGTTCTATAGAAATCTTATACCGATTGACACCATGTATACTTATGAAGCTCGATATTGCGTACACCGTGGTTGAAAATAGTAACAGTTGAAATTTTTGCCGATTTGAAACCGAGTTGGGATTTTGGGAAATAAAAGAGACATCAGCATCGCCAAAGAAGCTCTAAAATCCAGATAGATGGAATTTCCAACAAATCATGACTTGCCTCCGAATTTCCAACTAGAGGAAATTTTGACACCACTCCTCCCACAGCCCCCCCCCCCCCCCCCCTATGTCGCCACGTCCCTGATCACAGCTGTTCATATAAATGATACTGAACGTTTATCTGCTATTTATTTATTTATTTGTAGGGGTTTAACGGCACTTCCAACATCCAGGATAATATCGTGATCATCAGTTTCTTAGGGAGGAGGAAGCCTGAGCACCAGGGGAGGACCAACGAGCAACTTTAGGTGAGTAACAGTAGGATTCTAAAATGTACTTCCGGCACATAACAAACTCTGCTTTACTGGTAAAATATGACCCGTTAACCATCCCCTTAACCATCGCCCGGGGATGGAAGTCCCCTAAAGTAGGCAGCATATATATATATAAACGGCTGGCGAAACTTGACTTCATACCAATGTCGCGCTCCTGATATAGCTATATTTGCGGAAAATGACATTAGACACCAAAAAAATAGATTATAACAGCACAAACAGAGTTAGAATTGATTAAGGCAAGTCCACCGTCGACCACCCGATCCTCAAAAAGTAACATGCTTAAAGCGTATTTCTGTTAAGATTGTTAGCGTGCTAACATGCGCAGTATCTGGATTGGGATTATTTATTTATTTATTTATTTATTGGTGTTTAAGGTCACATACTTTTGCACAATGGCTAATCATGACCACAACATGGGGATAAAGTCAAGGTCAGTCAATCGTTTATACCCCATGTTGCCTATTTTAGAGGACTCGCACCCCAAGCATTAGTGACTGGGTCCTATTTGGATTGGGATTAATGTTAACTCTGTTAACGCTGTTTGCGTCTGAAAAGTATACCTCAAGGTACAAAGTATAATCTGTTAACGCTGGTAGCGTGCTAACATTTTTGACAGAAATACGCTTTAAGCGTATATCTTTTTGAAGGTCGGGTGCTTTTAACTCCTAGATTATTGTTTCGTTTTCCTACTGAAATAATTTTCAAAGGGCATATCCATAGCCAACCAGTAGTGCAATTAATTTCCAGGCTTAACACGTTATTCGGCATGAATAACGACGATTCTTCTCGTCGCGCACATTGCAGGCCGCAGTGGCGTTGCTACGGATCGGGGGTCTTCGACCCTCTAAAATATTACCCCCAACATTAGCCCAATGCAAGTTTCACATATCATAAGGCCCCAGGATAGTCTCCAATATAGGGACGGGGGGGGGGGGGGGGGGGGGGGGGTGACAACACACGCTACAAATGCTTCAAATTCGCTCTTTGAGCACTAAAACTAGTCTTTATATAGGGATATTGGAAGGGGTGTACCCAACCTATAGGTGAAGGTCTGGGGAAAATTTTCAAAATTTTGATTTACTGAGAGAAATCCTTAGACAATTTATCTCCTGCTAAAAAGCAAGGCAAGTAAGGCCATGCTTGTGGGAAATGACTCCTAATTGGGTGCTATAAGCACATGTAGAAGAGAGAGAGAGAGAGAGAGAGAGAGAGAGAGAGAGAGAGAGAGAGAGAGAGAGAGAGAGAGAGAGAGAGAGAGAGTCATCATAATGCCACTTTCACTAGATGGGAAGAGTACGGGATGTACAGAATGAACGCCACGTCTGAACAGCGGCGTCGTGATCCCCTTCTACTGGCATTCCACTGCAAAGAATTAAGTCCACGAGGCCTCTCGTTTAACCCTTCACCTAACATGAAAAGCAGACAACAATTGCAAACAAAATTCTTGAATAACGATTTTTTTCAGTTTTTGTCTCAAAAACATAGATTATGACTCCTCTTTGGAACGAGCTCGATGAGTTCGTTCCAAAGAGGGGTCATAACCTATGTTTTTGAGACAAAAAGTGAAAAAAAAAACAATGAAAATTAATTGGCCATTTCGTTCAGTAAAGGGTTAAGGAAACGAAGTACAACATTGTGAGTAACTGTGGGCATAGTAGCCGGTGTGTCATTGGTAACTAATAGGGCGAGCAATGGAGGTACGTTTTTTTTAGTTCCAAACTATGGTTGGTATACACTCACCGGTCTGGGGTGGAGAAAATGATCAAACACTATGAAGGTACCCACAGTGCTATGCGAGGAGACGCCTTGGCTATAATAACTAGATATCTTCTTTAAAAGAGGACCTTGTTGAGTACAGTGATTTCATAAATACCGAGTGTACATTCTAAAATCAATTGGGTTAAAAAATCAACCCAAATCAACTGGATTGAGTTAAAATGAACCCAATTTGAGTGTCACAAATAATAACGACGCCTCATTTCCCAATGCCCTTGTATTGAAGTCTCTCAACTGTTTGAGTTCAATCGAAGAGAAATAACTCGTTCTTGATTTTTTCGTTCGTTCTTTTCCTCGTTCCGAGTTTAACACTACTACATGCTCTTTAGGATCACGACCTCCACCCTCGGCAGGGAAGTGGCGACAGGGAGGGGGTGGAGGGGTATGTCCCCCAATTCTGACCAAAATTTCCTATGGTTGGAAATTCGGAAGGTAAGTCATGAGTTGTTGGAAATTTCATCCATCTGGATTTTAGAGCTTCTTTGGTGATTCTGATGTCACCTTTACTTCCCAAAATTCCAACTCGGTTTCAAATCGACAAAAAATCCCACTGTTTCTATTTACAACTATTGTGTATGCAATATCGAGCTTCATAAGTAGGCACGATGTCATCCGGTACGAGATAACTATAGTACGTTTAGTTATCGTAATGAAAAAAAAATCCTCGAAATGCACTTCAAGAAAATCACATCATGTAAAATCGTTATCCCGAGTTAATTCCATCATTCGCAGTTACAAAATGATGAAGCATCCAAATTGATTATTCCTGCATAAGATCTGATGTAATGTTAGGACAGTGTGAATGGCTCAAAATTCTCAGCTTGAGCATTTGTTTAGCACATATTCAATTCCCAGACTAATACCAAATAATAATAACCAGAAAATTCTATCATAAATGTGTTGATATTTCAGTTACCAGAATCAATTTTATGCCCCCTTTCATGGCTTCATTTTCAATTTTTTTTTCGGTAGTGAATTTCCAACTAGGGGGATGGAACGGGAGAGGGCTTCCCCCTCCCGGTCCATCCCCTTGTTGGAAATTCACTACCCTACACCCCCCCCCCCCCAATCGGAAACCTCTAGCCATGTCCCTGACCCTCGGTCAAATCTTAGAAAGCCTATAAGAATACCCCTATACTCGACGACGGTACTAGAAACCAAGCATACGTTACACGACCAAATGACCTTGTCTTCCGAACTATCTATGGGATAGTGCAACCCATTAGGTGGTTTTGTTGTACCAAGAGATAACAGTAGACCACCAGGGTACCTACAGTACACGATATACTACCGTACCTGAGGAAAACATACCCCCATCATGCCACAAGTCTAGCAGAACAACATGGTACATACAGTAAGCCCTAAATTACCGCACTGGACAACCATGCATACCCCACAACACTGCATGACAAAGCATTACGTACAAAATTATACCATCTGTGGGCCAGCACAACGACTTAGATGGATAGTGGTATCAATGGCTAACTTTGAACCAACAGGGCTACAGACCGCACATCCTATACTACTGCCATAGACAACCATGCATTACACCTACCCCACGTCTCAATACCGCTTGACATAGCATAACGTACTACCTATACCAGTCATAGGATAATACAAAGCATTCAGTGGGTTAAGCGTACAAAGGGTTAAGATGATACTTACAGGGGTATATACCGCCAATAAAGCTTGTCCTAGCATTACATTCTACCTATACCCAACAGACTGTACAACCTATACTACCATTCTAAATTACCAAGGACTACCTCGCAATACCACACTTGACGACCACATATAACCCCCATCTACCCCCCCCCCCCCCCCCACCCACCCACAATACCACCTGGCATAGCATTACGTACTACCTATACCAGTCGCAGGGTAGTTTAAAGCACTAGATGGATTAGTAGTACCAATGCGCTGACAGGGAACACACGTGGGTGGTAACTACCACCCATACTGTACTACCGCATCAGTCCAGTAAGAGAAGCCTGGCACACACTGACCCGAACAACGTAATATCGGATTGTACAGCGGACAACAACGGTCAATTTTTATATGACATTGCGTGCGCATCAGGGCGTCAGGACGTCATTGACAACGTCAACCGTTTCGCTGGAAAACTTTCAAGAAAAATCTCACCTTTTCCATCAATTTTTCATCGCATACCCATACTATATACCCCAAACCATACCCATGCGTATATCACTATATACACTGTTGCATATTATATATGCAGTGTGCACAACACTTGACGGATCTAGCTGGATGGAGCCGAAGGTTTGCCCAGGAAAAAGTTGCTCACCCAAAGCTTCGGTTCCTATTGAAATTTAACACTAGCTGCTCGCCCAATGCTCCAGGTAATGAAGCCCAATCGGGTACATACTATACTATTTTATTACTTTTTTCCGAGTCAAAAGTCAAGAATTTCTTCTCGAAAAAAATGAAATTTATTTTAGAAGATTCAAATTTCACGTAAACGAATTGAAATTGTCAAAATAATGAGAAAAAATTACAATTGTGAACACCGCTCCCAAAATAAAAAAAAGATTTCTTAAGTGCGGTGGGTGGGAGGCACCGTCGGCCTCATTAGCATCGGGCCTAATCTATATGCCCTTGAAAGGAAAATGATAAAAGGAACTAGAGAAACAGAATTTACTGCCACCAGTAAATTCAAGTCTGTGTGAAAAGGGTTAAAGGACTAGGAAAAAAACTATATAGAAGAGAATTTTCAGGAGTAAAATATTTTTAAACAAATTAGAAATGAATTTTCGTTAACAGTATTTACAGATATTCATACAGGAATCAGAACAATTTTTATAAGAAACCAGAAAAGGCATATATGTGACCAGTATTTAAAGGATTCGACACACGAATCAGAAATGGACATTTTTGACTCGGCCAATTATTTGAATGATGAGATACATGGATAATCTTCAGCATTGCATTAGCTGTTATAAAATGTAATTCCTCATAGTTCTGAAAAACGTGCGCTTAATGAACTCCATTGCCCGCATTTAGGTGGACCACATTTTGAACCCCCAGAAGGTTTCAACACATTCGGTGTAGGTCCCATGTGTATAGGTCATTCCAAACCAGAAGTATAAGTGTATCCCACCTTAAAAATACTGGCTCCACCATCTCCGGATATGCCATGTTTAGAGATGGTAGCAAACATTCATATTACCAAGAAAAAATTAAGGTGCATGATACGTCTGGAAAATATATTACGCCGGGAGTAAAAGAATTCAGTAATGTCCCCCAAGAGCCTATGCGAGTTTAGAGCATCACTGTGAGAACAGAAAGTGTTATCATTATTCCTGCATTGGAAAAAGTAAATGTTTGGGGACGCATATTAAGATATTGAGATAGTTAAAATAATCCCTTTAAAAACTCCATTTTAACCCTTTAAAAAAGAGCTCATTCCAATGAGAGGTCATCGGCAATGTTTTTCAAGCAAGAACGAAATGAAAATTGACTGGAAATTCCAGTGAATAATGCTGGCTGGTTTTCGCTGTTATGTTGGGAAAGGGTTAAGAATACCTTACTTTGGAAAGTAAACCTGGAAAGGTGTCGCATTCCATATACAATTAAATGTTACAGAAAGGAAAGCGTAAAAACATGCTGTAGCAATGAGTTATATGAATGGTGTTTGTACTCACGCTGAAGTATTAAGAGGGTTAAAAACAAGCCATTCAAATATTCCATTTCATTACTTTATAATTGGGACGGGTGTGTTGAGAAAGCCACACACCACTCCATACCGCAATCTGTTGAGTTATGATTGAGAATAAATAAATCTTAAAAATGTTTTGAAATGTGAAGAATTTTATTTCCAACATGGTTAATTTTGTAACATGATATTAAATAAATATACAATGCAATTCGATGTAAAATGTACAGCATTCTCTTTGACCACTTTGTTTATGACAATGGCTATTGACTTCAGTGAACTCATTTGCAAATACAGTCTGTCAGTATAACAAAACATTAAGATAGAATTGATTGTATTAGGTTATCATGTTGATAAGTAGTGCAAAGAAAGCACAACTATTACAACACTATCAAGGCATGCCTTCTATGAATGTATTTTTTCATTTATTGGGCTTAACGACACTATTGACAGCCAGAGTCACCTTGTGTCGGCCAGTTTTATGGGAGGAGGAAGCTGGAGTACCCTGAGATGACCACTGAGCAAATGCGACCAACTCCCAGGCTCCCCAACAGACTGACTCCACACATGCAGGTTAGTATTTGTTGAAGAGAAGTACATCATCAACGTGCAGTATGCGTTAATGCACAATGCCACCATGCCTCCAAGTGGGCAATGGGGGTGAAGTATGTCAAGGTCACAATGGGGTTACCGCAGCTGGGATTCGAACCGAGGACTTCTCGGTGTGCAGCTTTCACCTCTATCTACTGAGCCATGGAGTCCCTTCTGTGAATGTAATTGGAATACTTTGGAGGCTTATTCTCGGGATTAAAATAGTTTTAAAGTAATCAGAAAGAGGTTTTCTTTTGCAGTATTTAAAGATAATCATTCAGGAATCTGATACATTTTTCTAAGAGACCAGAAAGGCATGTATGTACAGAGCAAAAAAAGTTTCAATCAAGGGAATGTATTGAAGGGTGGGGGGGGGGGGGGTCGTGGGGGGGGGGGGGTTCCAGCAATTCTGAAGAGTGCACTCAATGACCCCAAGGTGACCTCACCGACCTTGATCCATATTTCCCACCCCCCTCCCACGGATCGACACATTTGTTGTTGGACCCAGGTCCATTCATCACACTGTGCTTGAGATTAGTGTGTCCACTTTCAAAAATTTTGGCGACGTTTAATTTTTTCATGTAAAAATGCATGTATGAATTTTGGGAATGCATTAGGGGGTTCAAAATTCTGCTTTCAGCAATTTTGAGAAATGCATTCAATCACCCCTGGGTGGCCTCAGTGACCTTGACCCATATTTTCAATCTCCATTGAGGGTCAACTCATTTGGTGTTGGTCCCAGGTCCATACATTTTACTATGCTTGAGATATGAGCGTGGCCCACTTTCAAAACATGTTTGACCACACCCATTTTTTTCATGTAAAATGCATGTATGAAGTTCGGGAAAAGCATTTTGGAGTCCATGACCATATTTTGAATCTTCATCGAGTGTCCACTTAGTGGTTTGGTCACAGGTTTAAACATCCCACCGTGCCTGAGATATTGGCGTGACCCACATTCAAAACACCCCTACGGACACCCTAACGCCCCGGAAATCTGAAAAACATAGGTGGCCGAGAATTTCTGACTGTCTAGCAGACTGTCAGCGAGATAGGACAATTCGTTTACGAGTTATTGTGCAGACAAGATAGTGCATAGAAGAAGAAGAAGAAGAAGAAGAAGAAGAAGAAGAAGAAGAAGAGGAAGAAGAAGAAGAAGAAGAGGAAGAAGAAGAAAGAAGAAGAAGAAAGAAGAAGAAGAAGACCCTAATAATAACCTTTGCGTATCAAGTATCATAGAATGTGGGGAACGTTTTTTAGAGCAGCGACTCCACACTTTCGGCGTTTTGTTCTTGAAGCTCGACTGAACTCGGTTGCATTATAAGAAAGTCCCCAAACCAAGCACTTGCCCCGTGGGAAGCCCTGCACATGCGCATACGCTCTCTTGACATTCAACAAGATTTTATGTGAAATTGGTGTCTCTCTATGTGAGACGATGCGATAAATATTTGTGAAGAATGAGTGAAAATTTCATGGAAATCGGCCATGAATTGCCTGAGATATAATGTTTTTATTAGTTGGGGTAATTATTTGAATTTGGTCTTTTTCTAACGGGTGCGAGCTGGCGCTGGGTGGTTGTCTAAGGTTGTGGTTGTGCTCCCTCTCTGAGCTAGTTCCATTTGAAACTTCTAATTCACATTTACTGGTGGAGAGATGCTGATGACTGAAAGATGCATCTCGTACACTGGCGCCAAATGGGCCCCGTCAAACTGGTACGAGTTTGGTAATCTCCAGAAAGGAAAAGTTGACAGAAATCGCGCATGGGTTAATGGCGAAAAAGTGGTAATGTGGTTAATTTTATATTAAAATTGAACAGACACCAATACTGTCGGTCATACGCCCACTGTGTCCAGTCCGCTGAAAGCAACTACATGGAATCTCCCGAATTTGTTCTAATATACCCGCTCAACACTTTAGTATCTTTGTCCAGTGACGAGGCCCTGGGGGAAGAACGTGGATCGCGTGGAAACCGAGGCCACGATTCGTCCCTACTCGATTCTCAATGCAATGGCATTTCCATTCATTATTTACGTGTCATTAGTCGACTTTGGCATTAATTCTGTCTATTTGATTAACTGTTCAACTTTAACTACTCGTACCTTTATGAGGGCCGATAGTTTGGACTTGAACTGTTTGTTTTCGATCGTTCCAGTAGAAACTAACAACTCGACCCAGTGGCAAAAAAGCTGTCATTTGGCTAAGCTGACTTTAAAATTTAACAGACACCAGTGCCGGACATACGCCAATTGTAACCAGACCATCAAAGGCAGCCAATGGAAATTCTCATAATGTGTTCTACTATCCCCGCTCGACAGTTTGTTATCTTTCTTGAGTCCTGCGCCCGGGCAAAACACCGTGGATGTACCAATAAGGAAAGTCGCAAATCTGCCAAGGGTTAAAACGTTTATTAATAACATATAAAACTAGAAGGGTGCTTATGACTGCCGGCAGGTCATAAAAAGTATACACTCCGTTCCATGTACAGTAGCTTGTGGACAGAGATTTGGAGTAGCGGCTCGAAATTTTCAACGTTTGTTCTAGAAGCTCTACCAAACTCGACCTGTCCCTGAAAAATCCAAAAACCCGTGGAGGCCTCATGCGCATGCGCATATGCTCTTTTCGAATTGGACATGACGAAATGCGCAATTCGTGTCGCTTTTCCAGGCAACTGATGTAGCCACTATTCGTGAACGCTGAGTGAAAATTTCAAGGAAATCCGCCGAGAATTCGCTAACATAGAGCGTTTTTGAAGAGAGGAGGTAATTTTCTGAATTTGGTCCTTTTCAAGCCGGAGCGAAGGAAGAGGGCGGGGTGGGCGCAGTCTCTCGTGGTGCCCCTTCTCTGGGGTAGGTCCTCTTAAAAGTTACAATACAGTGTGACTGACTGAGAGATGGCTGTAAATCGAAGTAGCTTCTTTAGGAACAGCACCCAGGGATCCCATCGCAACCTTGAAACCTTTAAGAATCGTCAGAAGTTAAAAGTGAAAAGAAAACGGCGGTGAGCAGGCTTTTGGCGAGAGAAGATTAATTAAAATTTGCATATTAGACATTAAAATAGCACTTCAGACATACACAAACTGTGCCCAGACCGCTGGAGGCAGCGACTTGAAATTTCCAGAACTTGTTCTACGAAGCTTGGCCGACATTATGGCATAGAATCGAGTGTTCTAACCGCGTGGACAACGCCACGCCTCGCGTGGAAACAGTGAGAACGGTTCGTTCCCACTTTATTTTCAATGCAATGAAATTTCCATTCATTATTTACCTGTCAACGGCCGAGTGTGGCATTGTTTCTGTCTATTTGATGAACTGTTCAACTTTAACTATTTGCACCTTTATATAGGACCGAAAGATCACTGCATGCTACCAGTATTCAGGGACTGATTTCACTAAAATAACAGTTATTCTAACAGTACCCACTTGGGAACTCTCAACTCTGCCAAGGATTGGACTTTTAATAATAACATGTAAAACAAAAGTTGTCATACTTTGCTAGCCGCATGCACCCATAGACAACATTCAGCACTCAATCAATTAGGAATAGAGTAAATTGCGACTTGAACCTACGAAATTCTAAAAAAAAATGAAAGTTTTCTTTCGGCGGCGCCTATCTGTATGTAACCGAATCAGGGATTGGGTTAATCTTTACAGCAACCTTATAACAAAAAATATTATTGGAATTGAACAGTGAATCTGAGTATTGAAACGCTTTTTTCAGATATTCTATTCCAAACTACCGCCGAATGCTTACCAATATGCAGCGATTTTACGAAAATAACAATTATTTCGACAGTACCCATAAGGGAAGTCTCAAATCTGCCAAAGATGAAACTTTTAATAATAACATATAAAACAAGAGATGTCACACTTTGCTTGCTACATAGAAAACATTCAACGCTCAATCAATGAGAAATGGAGTAAATTGTCACTTAAACTTACCAAATTCTGAAAAATGGAGTTATTTTCGACGGCACCTGTCTTTATGCAACCGAAACAGGGATTGGGTTAAACTTTACAGCTACCTTATGACAGAAAATCTTCTTGGACTTGAACTATGAATCTGAATGTCAACAGAATTTTCACATATTCTTTTCCAAACTACCACTGCACGTTTAATATTCGGTGATTTTACAAAAATCACAATTATTCAGACAGTTCCCATATGGGAGTCTCAAATCTGCCAAGAGCTAAACTTTTAATACTCACATATAAAAACAAAGTTTTCATACTATGACTGCTGCATGCAACCATTGAAAACACTCAATCAATTAGGAATGGAGCAAATTGTCACTTAATCGTACCAAATTCTGAAAAAGCGAGAGTTCTTTTGGACAGCATCTATCTTTATGCAAAGAGAATGGGCATATGGTTAAACTTTACAACCAAACGTACAACAGAAAATATGCTCGATGGGTAATTGTGAATACGAACATGTAAATCATTCTTCTATATACCATTCGTAAATGGAAGAAAAATGAACTAAAAATGAGACAATTTTATGAAAAAGTTTAGGGTACTCGAATTCAAGGCCCGAAAACAGGGTGAAGGTTATCACTTTGAATAAAATATATAACAGCCAAATTATTCTTGGATGAATGCCCAACTTCCCATGGGAAACGTTTTGAAACAATGTGGCCGCAGTGCTGAGAAATCGCATGTGAAAATTGGCCAGTTTTGCCAAAATTGCACTTGCTTGGAATTTTGAGGTCAAGAGGGAGCAATGTCGGTAATACAGCTTATGTAGTTAGATGTAGTAAGTCATGCTACAAATATTACGAAAGCTCTAGCCAAACCGTCCAGGGTCTTGTTTGAGAATTGTGGCAAAACGTAATATTGTGACAATATTTTGCACGGTTTTGGCCGAAAACGAAAATGTCCTGAGAAACTTCCAATGAAGCTCTATATATGTGCCAAATTTTAGTAGAATAGTATGGAATCCATCAGACAAAAATCATTGAAATAAAAAATATTGTTAATACTAGAGAAAAAGAATTGACTGCATCCAGTAAATTCAAGCTTGTAAGAAATGGGTTAAAAAATCTATCGGGAAAAAACTATATAGAGAGAGCATTTATGGAGAGTTTTTTTTTCGGGAGTAACATATTTTTAAACAGACCAGGAAGGGATTTTCGTAAACAGTATTTACAGATATTCTGAAATATTTCGCCTGAGTAAATGAAAATGAGATTAAAATGGTGATAAAAATTAATTTTTGCTCAACTCGGTGCCGAAATGGCAGTGGCTTCGTGAAAAGAACGCCAAACTGACATTTATTTGTGAAAAATCGATAAATTATTCGCTATTTCCCCGTTTATTGAAAATCGCGGTCTGAAGAGTGTCTGGCCTTCCAGTATATTAGTATAGATAGTATAGACCTAATATTAATTTAAAATGTAAAATTTTGATAATACGACGAGCGCCTGTGGGCAAAAAAGTGCCATATCGATTAACCCATTTACACGCGTGTGCCGTTCTGTGTTTATTACACGCCTTTTCGTCTATAACAACAATGATTATAGGATGACACTCAGCAATTCATTTGACAGCTATCAACAAAAGAATCCATTTTATTGCCAACCAAATTTGCTAGTGGAACCAGTGTTACTATTTCATCCCCTGAGTTCCAATGTGTTCTATGTGCCCAATGGTACATAGAACACATTGGAACTCAGGGGACGATTTTTAGCTATCGCTAGCGATTCAGATTGTAATTTCGGTGCACGATTTGTAGAAAATTCCTGTGAAATTTCGCTTCTATTTAAAAATAGTCCGTCAACGATAAGTGCGGAACGGATTTTCATTTTCCGCAAAGTTTAGTGCTCCTGTAGATGGGGAAACACGTATCACCCTAACAACACGCGCTGCACACGCGCACTCACACCACGTACCGATATGGGGATGATGTCACAAGATTGTCGCTCACGCGGGTTACCATGACAAAAGAACATGACATCACTGGGCCACGTGAGTATGACGTCTCATGAGATCCTACATGAGATCCTGCTGAATTGGCCCCTCCGGGTACATGCTATACTATTCCCATTTGACACTAAATGTGTTGGAATTTCATATAAAAACTGAAATTTCGAAAAGTTAGCGACTTTTCATCATCGATCTACGCATCGTTGCACAAACTTCGGAGCATTTCCCGTCGAGCAGTACAAAAATACAGAAGCTGACTTTACCTAACACGAAAAGCAGACGACACTTGCAAACAAAATTCTTGAATAACTAATTTTTTTCATTTTTTGTCTCAAAAACATAGGTTATGATCCCTCTTTGGAACGAGCTCAAGGAGCTCGTTCCAAAGAGGGGTCATAACCTATGTTTTTGAGACAAAAAATGAAACACATAATGAAAATTAATTGGTCATTTTTGTGAATAGCGCTGACCGGTTTTGGCCGTTCCGTTGGGGAAAGGGTTAAAAATAAGAAAATGTGTTTCACCATCTTTTGATGTCCTGTACCTTTTTTCTGTTCATTATATCAATAGTGTGCTATCGTGACATTTATACAAACTCTATCCTTTCTATTAATATAAAAGTCTAGAAGATGATATTTGCTAAATTTATCCTGGGGAGAATAAAAAATTACTGTTAAACACATTCGCTAAACAAAAAGCCAAAGTGGACAGTTCTAAGTTGCTTCTAATTAACTTGTCCTATGATATCAGTAAAGTCTCCTCTAGGAGCTGTCTGTGTCATAGAACAGTGACAGATTGGCGGCGGGGAAAAATGTTATTATAATACAGAGTATCCTTTCCATTAATATAAATGCCAAGGAGATGGGATTCGCTAATTTTTTTCCTTGATCCGTATGCCTTAGTGGTGTGGTAGAATACAATAAACAACGCTATTTGTGGGACTCACGCACCCCTTCTACGTAGAGAAAAATGTACAGTGAGCAGTCGGTCGGGCACGCACGCAACGTCTTGTTTAGCCATCGTTGTGGGGACTTGTTTTTTTTTGTTCTCGGCGGAAAACAGCGACAAAAAGTCCCCACAAAATCTGTAAGAACATAAAACCCAAACACATTTTCTTTGTAAGGACAAGGAGAAAACTAAGGAAATCCTTTTGAGGACGCAAACAATATTGGGTGGGTTCTCACGAAGGCGGGGAGAGAGACCCATACTAGCACTTCGGCTGATATGAAGACTTAGAATGCAGGCGACTGTTCGGGGACCTCTATTTCTAATAGTCGTGCAGGTTTAAAATTTTAGGGAAGTACATTCCACTGCACCCCAAGTAGGTATATCATCTAATTTATTTGAAAAGTTCAGTTCTTTTCTCAAAATTGTCGGGTTTTACAGCTTTTGAGAGGACCTAGTGTAGACCCTTCCTGTCACACCCACTTTTCATACTCAAATAGTACTCTCCGACTAACGTCTACTCATTTATTTTTTCATTGGTGTTTAAGGTTACATATTTCTGCACAATGGGTAATCGTGACCGCAACATTGAGATAAAGCCCAGCTTAATCAATCGTTTACACCAATGTTGCCCATTTTAGAGGACTTCCACCCAAAGCTGCTTTGGTCCTATTTTGCCAATAAACAGAGCTTGTTTACCACAATAAACAAGCAACGCTTCACTTCCCGGGGTTCTCGCGAAGGAATAACGTCTACTGTACCAAAACGCACAGGCGTTTAACTCCCTCATATTTTCAGCGTTTGTTCAACATGCCCCACCCAACAACCTCGTGGCATTTCCGACTCCCGTGACTGCGTAGGCGCGCCGTGGGAACCCCTATACATCTCGCTTTCATTCTATTTTCTTGTTTGCTTGTAGCAGTACGGGGCGATTGTGAAATCAAGTATCCGCGTAATGTGTAATAGTGTGCAATAATTGCCAAGTAAACTGCGTGAGCTAATAACGCAATAATAACACGTTCATTTACAGCCAAAAAGAATGATGTTTTTTCGAGGACTTGAGCCTCGAACAATGTATTGATCCTCGAAGTAAAGTCGTGTTGTTAAACCTAGGTGCGTAAGGTGATTCTAAACTGAAGATTGTAGTTTGATTGGACAGGTGGAAAACATGATGTTTTTAATCATTATTTTTCAATAGCAATGGTTATTTAATACATGAATGATTGCTTCCTACCTAATAGATTACAAAAATGTGATAAAAATTAAAAAAGAATTTACTCACCAAAAAAATGCTTTTGAAAATCCCGAACTCACGGTTAACTTCCTGCCACCAAAATTTAAAATATGAATCTCACATTGAAGCATATGTTTTCTATATGCACTAGAGAACAACAGTTGAGCCATAACTTTTTAAAAAATAAATCCAATTGTATGTTAATTTAAATTTTTGAAGGACCACTGCATGCACTGGTCCAGCCATTTTTTCACAGGGAACTATTTACAGTTCAAAAGTATGGCACACCACACTAATCAGTAATCTAGTTTACCCCCCCCCCCCCTTCCCCCCCCTCCCTGCAAATATTAGCCATACACGTGATATATCTGTTATGCCCTCTTCCACAAGTAAAACTGTCTTGACATGAGATGACCCTGTTGAAAGTGTATCGCCAAATCCCAATAATAGAAAATAGAAGATTGTGTGGCCACCCCTCCCCCCCCCCCCCCCTTAAAATTCTGTCAAGTACAGCTCAAGTTATTGGTTGGAAACTAAAAAAATGGAGATTTCAAAGTTGAAAAAGAGTCATAACTTTGGCAAAAATTGTCGGACTGCACGATTCGAACTGGATCTGTATTTTACATTGATACGCCTGTATACCAAATTTCATTTGATTTGGTCAACTATAACTAAAGTTATCATAGGGAAACCACAGTGGGACGGATACACGAACGGATGGACACCGGCTATTTTAATTGTCCTCGAAAAATTTGTACAGGGAAAAAATGTACGCATATTGCCTGCAACAGTAATAGGCCAACTCAGCATTTGATGTTGGTTCACATCCCATCCACAATAGAGACCCCTTTAACAGTGGCACATTTCCAGATTGGACTGGAATCATGCAGCATTCCCAAGCCACCTTCAATTTCCACCTGTATTCAGCATTTTTGTCATAAAGGTTTTCTCTTCATTCTTATGCCCTGTTACTAGTATGTACACTGTGAAACCTGTGCAGTAAATATTGTAAACAGTGAGTTCAGGTTTTAGGCTATAGTACTGACATACTATATTATTCTGATTCAGTATGTGACCTGCAGACTTGTACCACCCACACCCCCAGTAGTATGATACAGTTATGCATTCTTCTCAACCATTTTGCTTGACATTATGTTTTCATGAAAACATTTTGTTTCCGCAAAACACCCATTCAAGATGTCGAAGACTCCCATGAAATGACAATCTATTACCTCTTTATCACTATGTACTTGTATTTAATATTACTGGAAGACAATATTTATGACAACTTTCTTTCAAGTATTTATCTAATACACTGATCAAATCACTATTGTTTCACAGATAAATGACCATTCAGATTTCATTATTTGTACAAATTTTGCAACACAAACATAGCAAGTGATTTTGATCTTCAACGGTAACTGATAAGCTTACTTGAGCCATTCCAATGGGAGGTTATGAGCTCTGTTTTTAAGGCAGAAAGTGTATATATTCTGTGATACGAGAAAACATCACAGACAGAAGTGTCACCTTTCCTCTGCATTATTGAAAGACTGAAAATGTTAATCGTTTGCCTCCCATGAGCAATCCTTACCATTCCAACCAAAGCTTGTTCACATGAGTGTTGGTTGAGTTGAAAAAATAAAAAAAGAAAACCTTTCAATTATATGTTGGGGAATGGTGCTGCTTTGATATGCCCACTACATCAGAGATTCGTGTGGCCACATTCTGTGGCCAAATTGAGGCCTCATTCCCACTGGGGTACATGCAATAAAATTCCTAATATCTGGCACAAAATATTATAACTCCTTAACTTATACAGCATTATCAGGTTACAAAACCAGTGTTTTTCTGACAGTTGATTCTAATAAACTGACCTCACCATTTTTCAGCCATCACTATTATGAGGCAAGTAAGAGTGTAATGCAAAAAGTAAACCAAAGGACAGATGGGCGGACATACTTTGCCTGAAAATATATTGCTTGATTTATGGAATGTATAATGTCTTGTGAAGATTACGTAAATTTATTTTGTGTGTGTGTGTGGATGTCTTAGACTCTTGTGCTATTCAGAGTGGCCGAGCCATTGACAATGAATTCGTATATAATCCTCGTGGTATTTTGTTTATCTAATTACTGTTTTTTATTTCCGTTTTCTGGATTTTTGATTATTTAGAGACCCTATTTGTAACTTTGTCCAGAGTTTTTTTTTGTGAAAAAGAGGATTTATTAGCCAATATTTCGACAAGGCAAAGCACTCAAAAATTTGAAGCTCGATTGTGCCGTATGTGTGTTGCCATACTTCACTTTCGTTGCGAATTTATATGCAACGACTGATAAAATAATTTCCTAGAGAAAAATGGCATGTTCACACTTCTGTCATATTTTAATTTGTGATTAGGAGGTCTGGTGGGGTGGAAAGAAAGAAAAAATATTATTTTTCACACTTTGAACAAGCGACTTACCAACGCATGTGACTTTCCAGTGACAACAACTTCGATCAACAAATACTTGCAGACATGAGTCTAATAGCCCACAGATTATTCGAAATTATCGATGATCTTTGTGGATTGCAAACAAATATAACGAAATACATCGTTTACAATGATTCGCAATGCAAATCACACCAGATCGCCAAATTAGGAGCGTTATTTCTGGAACTCGCCGAAACCAGACCGAAACGGGACCGAATGTCAGACCAATAAGGTTATACCATCAATATTACTTGAACAGTAGTTCCCCGATTTGCGATTAAAAGAAGTGAAAAACAACCAGTTTACGAATATTTCAACAACGAAAGAATACAACGTGGGTTTCTAATTCCACAATGTGTCACAGTTTTAATTAAAGATAACTGAAATTTTTGTTCTCTATTGGTTATTTTGGCGCATGAATACAAACTAATGGCAAGGTCGATCTATGTAAACAAATTGATTGCTTCAGTTGGTGAGGGAAGAATTTTTACAAAGAACAGACAATCAATGCAATTTGCCTCTATTAGTCTGCTTCCCTTGAGATATATCGACAATCAGAATTTCAGCAGTGGCATTGTCATGAGAATTTACGGGACATATGGCGAGTTCTTTCGTCGCAATGTTGCTCACAACCTTCAGTGTTTTGAATTTCCCACCGTAAACATGGCGGACACTTTTGAGACTGAAACGACCCAGGTTGACAACGTGCTTAGTTCTATCTTCGAGGTGTTTTATTCAAAATTAAGACTCAACTGCTGCACCACATTACTGACAGCTCATTGGAAGGTGAGGCGTCTCGCTATTTTTTGAAAACCTGACCACGCCATTTCCGACTTTTTGACAGTACACATTTTCTAATGTCTCCAAATGACTCGTTAATCTGTTAAATGCATATTTTGCGGGTCCCTTCCCGTTCTATGTGACATGACCATTCCCTACAACCCTGGTATCCAAGGGCAAGGCTGATTCGTTGCCAAGTTATTCTTCAATGAAATGTTCACATTGTTCAAGGTTTCTGGCTTCCATGTTGGCATCCATTACTTTAGAATCACCTTAAAGTGTGTGCAATGGTTTACTCTAGTGGTTTAGGTGTTGGACTCCTGATTGGCAAATGGGATTGACGTGAGTTGTATTTCCGGCAGGGGATCAGAAACCAATATTCTGAATCCAACCAAAACAAGATTGTGTCCTTCGAAATGCAGCCACACACTCCTCCTCTCTCCCTCAACTATTTCTGGAAAATGTTGAGGGCACGTGACCCTGTGCCCACTCCCTCCCATTCTTACGTTCCTTATTGGTTGCAAATTCAATAATAACTACTCCCTGACATGCAGTTTCGTGAAAAAGAAGAGGAAGCCATAGATCACATTTATCATTCGCGATGCAACAAAACATTTTGGAAAGATTTCACCGATTTTATGCAGGAAATGGGTTTTGATATCAACTGAAGAAGACGCACCCGTTAGGGTTTAATTCCGGTATCGGGAATTTTCTGGTTCTCATTTTTGAAAGTCAGCCACAATATCAGGAATATTCCGGTTCTCAATTCTGAATAGCTGCCCGATATCCGGGAACTTCATGGGACATTACGTAAATTTATAGACTAAAATCGGGAATCGAAGGTTGCGGAACGCAACCTTCGATTCCCGATTCTAGTCTATGAATTTTCCTGGCATCATCACAGGTTTTCGAAACCGGTAAACGGGAAATTCCCGTTCGCCAGATTAAACCGTAGCTCCAATGGCGGTGTTGGTGTTGGAAGAAACTGATATTCGCCGTAATCTAATAAACTATAACACGCAATCATTGATACCATGGTCTATGAATTTTTCGGGTATCCTGTTTGACTTTCAGAACTTGGAGCCTCAGAGCCGTGAAATTCCTGTTCCGGGTTTTAAACTTTACGGGTGATTATTTTCGCAGTGAAAACACTACAGATGTGATCAATAGTAAATCGATAGTAAGACAATACACTATAAATTAATTGATTTTCAGGCAATTTCTTTTTTCGAATCAGTGAGGGTGGGGGAGGGAGGGAGGGAGGGAGGGAGAGAGGGAGGGGGTATTTTTAATTTTTATTTTTCTTTTGCAGAAAGTGAGCAAACGTGGAGAGAATTTTGGATATCTTTTTACATATGGAAATATAGAAAGTGCATATTTATACAAATAAATTCATTTTTAATTTGAAAAATAAACCATTCCTCTAAACTTAAACAGTATGTATTGCAATTCAAAGGCTTCAGATTCTTTCGATGCTCTTCATATTATCTTTGAAATAAAAATATTTAATCTATGGGAATTTGCCACGTTACAATAGGCACTCTCCCATAAACTGCGACAATGCAAACATATTGGAGACGCAACAAAATAAATATGCATCAATCGACAAAAGAAAAAAGTTTCGGGTCTCCCTGAGTTTGTACTATTATCGGAAGACACTGAAAGGCAAAGAAATGTCCAATGAGGGGGTTCAAATTCAACGAGGGATTGCCTGAGAATCAAAACACTTTTTTCAGCCTAACAGTTTCAAAATAACAAAAATATCAATGCAAATACAAAAAGAGCTTCCTAATTTACCTTTTATCAAAGCAAACCTAAAAAATTCTACAACGCTCAGAGGTATTTATCTAAAAAGCAACCCTGGAAAGCGAATTCACAGACAGATGGAGCAGTGGGGTTCTACATGAGGAATTTGTGCAATATTAAACATTCGTTGTATTCCAAAGATAGAACAGATAACATCCCAAGTCATAAATGACAGATTGCGAATCCTACTGGTTCTGCTATTCTGTCATAAATGCGATAGAAGATAGGCTGCAATGCCAAAAAGTTGTCGGTATTTATTTATTGGTGTTTACGCCACATCAGCAGCTAAGACAATATCGCGGCCATGAAGAGTATGTATTATAAAATAGGTAAGTATTTTCCATGACGTAAATAAAAACGTGTCGAAAAACGTGTCGATGAAATATGAGGAATAAAAATTAGTAGTGAACTCAGTAATGAGAAAATGAGACCATTTGTGTACATAAATAAATAAAATCTAACATGCAGTGAATGCAATACAGAGACCGATAAACATTGTCTAGAATTTATTGCAAGACAAAAGGTATATTTTGGGGTGGGACTCACTCGCCCTGTACCACTCTAATACATACTCTATATTCAAACCTTCTAGCCAACTTTCGACATTTTCGTGGCAAGAAGGGCATGTCTACAGTCCAACTTAAACGACCCCTCATTATGTTAGTGGTACATCCCAGCTGATGACTCCTGTGCAACGGTTCACGCCGTGTAAGTATGTTACATACTCACTTATGACCCGTAAAATAATGTTTATTGATAATACACTCCCCACATCCTATCCGATAAGTCAACGGATGGGGCGTTGGCCCCATTCGTTGCCTGCTCGGGTGTCTACCATCCTGTTTGTCTAAATGTTAAGTCAAGAATCTAATTTCTTTTAACGAACCATCCTATCAAAATGTTTTTCTGACACGAATGCAAAGCTTCTAAACACTCTCTGTTTTATCTCAGCCATTTAATTTATACCCGCCTATATCCCACATGAGGGGCATGTCTGGGCCAATTTAAATGAGCCCTCATTATGTTAGTGATACATGCTTAGCTGAAGATTCCTGTGTAACCGTCCACGCTGTGTAATCAATGTTAAACACACATTAATGACCCGCACCTAATGTTTTTTGATAAGCACTCTTTTCAGTACACCTGGTCAGACAGTGGATGGAGCATTGACCCCCACCCACTGTCTGCTCAGGCACCTGGGACCCGTGTATCACATTCTACTCATATGTCCGTCAAAGTATCACTTCTACAGTATACAGTTTCTTTCAACGAATCGTCTCATCCAAATGTTTTTCGGATACAAATTCAAACCTTCTGAGCACTCTCTATCGGCCATTTACTTTATACCTGTTTATATACCACACAGACAAGCTTGTAAGAGAACCGTATAGTTTCGCAGGTACTAATACCAGTAGATGGAGTTTCCTGTCAGATAAATTTTATTTTTATTTTTTTAACCCTTGAACTCGACCAAGAGGCATTCACACGATATCAATAGAATGCAAAACAGCAATCCTCTACATATTATTTTCCATTATTTTTTCATTGTATTCTATGTACTCTCCTGTTCTGAACACACTTTTACTTTACTTCTCCCTATCCACTATCTCTTCTCTCTCAAAGCCATTTTGAACACAACTTGCCTTCAATACAAAATCATCCTGCTATATGAAGCGTCATGTGACACCTATATCCGAGTTGTTTGCTTACATGTATATTACCATCCGCATATCAAATAATGTGTTGTCTTGAGATTTTCCGTGCTCGGATAGGTGCTTTCAATTGCATGGCTTTTGTTCGCCGCTTAAAGCATTCCTTGTCGAAAGATCAATATGCGTGTGTTCTAATCTACCTGTACTTGCGCCTCAGGACTGTTGACCTGCACAAAAGTTTTACTACCATGGCCACGTTTTTTTTATTTTCCTATCCTGTTAGTCCGTCACTCTACAGCGAGATGCCTTTAATATCGATTTCCTGGTAAAGAGTATTTCAAATCCTTATCCCCAAGACCCTGGATGTCCTGAAAGCAACCCTCGCCCTTTGGGGCAATACCATACTGTTTGTCGTTTTCCTGACCTTGTTCATTCTGGTTGTAATTTTGTTGACGTTGGGTGACATCGAAACCAACCCTGATCCCAAATCTATTAGCTTAGCGCATAACAACGATACTTTGAAAATTCTCCACCTTAACATCCAGAGCTTAAAACCTGAATTATATTTTGTTCAGAGTGAATTTTCAGGCCACGTATTTCTGGCATTCACAGAAACCTGGCTTAACAACACAGAACCCACACCAGATATCTTGCTTCATGGTTTCCAGGAACCATTGAGATTTGACCGTCTAACCAGGGATGGTGGGGTTGCCATCTATATCAAAAACGGGATCCCATTCCGACATAGACCCGATCTCGACACGCTGAACACCGAGTGCGTATGGGCAGAAGTATTTGCGAAAGGGAGAACGCCCCTTTTATTAGGAGTGTTCTACCGCCCATCCAACAGCCCTCCGGATACTTGGGATGCCATATCAGCCTCCACTGAAAAAGCCCAAGATACATTAATTTCAGACATTGTTGTTACAGGTGACTTTAATGACAACCTAATGGCATCCTCAAGAAGTGCCTTTTCTGAGATCATTAATTGTTTTAACCTACGGCAGGTTGTACATGATGCAACTTCCTTTACTGAGACATCTGCCTCGTTAATAGATCTTTTTGCGGTCAGTAATACGGTGAACGTTCAGGAGTGCGAGGTCCAAGGACCATTTTTCCAGATATGATCCGCTACCATTGTCCAGTTTCCATCGAAGTCGAATTTACGAAAACGATACCTCTTAGCTTTAAAAGGTGCATATGGTTGTATTCACAGGGCAGTTTTAGGGCATTGAATGAAGCCTGTACCAGTGAAGACTGGGACTCACTTTTTGACAACCCTAGCCTTGATACCATAGTGTTTAACTTCACAAATAAACTTCTCGACATTGCATCCAAGCATATGTCGAACAAGTTTGTTATTTCCACGCCCCACCAACCGAAATGGATGCACAACGAGATAAGACGTCTGATAAGACAAAGAAAACGCCTGTATCGAATAGCCAAACGCAAAAACAATCCGACCTCGTGGGCAAAATACAAACTCAAACGTAACGAAGTTGTAACAGCTATAAGAAACACCAAAGCTTCATATATAAATAAAGTACAATCCACCCTGTCGAGTAATGAAACATTCTCATCACAGTGGTGGAAGACCCTAAAGACGTTCCTCGGTAACGACTATGTAGCAGAAACTCCTTCCATAATTTACTTGAACAATATATACTCCTCGTCGTCGGAGAAAGCAGAAGCGTTCAATGAATACTTCTGTTCTATCTCTTCGGTTGATGGCTCAAATATTTCACTCCCTGACACACCAGCCCAAGCTTCTCAGAAAATTGATAGTATTACCTTACACTGCAGTTAATTATATGATGCAATGAAGACGATAAAGATGTCTAAGGCGTCCGGGCCTGATCTTATAAGTCCTCGTCTCCTTAAGGAAAGCAAATCGTCACTATGTGAGCCACTCTCGGTATTATTTAACATATTGCTAAATAATTCATACTTTCCGCCGTTGTGGAAAAAAGCCAATGTTTCCCCTATTCTGAAGAATCAACCCCCAAATTTATTCATTAATTATCGCCCCATCTCACTGCTCAGCTGTGTTGGTAAAGTATTTGAAAAATGTGTTTTAAGCGTTTATGGCAGTTCTTGAACGAGATTAATGCCCTTAGTCAATTTCAGTCTCGCTTCAGGCCAGGTGACTCAACGGTCCTACAACTGACCGATATATATGATGAGTTCCGACGAGCGCTTGATGAAGGAAAAGAAGTAAGGGTGGTCTTCTGTGATGTTAGCAAGGCATTTGACAAGGCATGGCATGCTGGTCTCCTCCACAAACTTGAGCGAATTGGCGTTTCGGGAAGACTACTATTGTTTCTGAAGTCTTACCTTTCGAATAGGTTTACAAAGGATAGTCCTAGCATCGGAGTCTTCCTCCTGGAGACCCATTAACGCTGGAGTTCCACAAGGGTCGATACTCGGACCCTTGTTGTTCCTGATTTACGTCAGTGATATAACTGAAAATTTACACAGCAGTATCCGGCTCTTTGTAGACGATACATCGTTATACCTTATTGTAGAGAACCCCGAACAAACCTCGTCCCTAATCAATCAGGACTTAGTCAAAATAGAACATTGGCTCAGACATGGTTGGTTGAATTTAATTCCAATAAAACAGAGAGTATGCATATTTCACGTAACAGTAATTCCTCTGTCCACCCTCCACTACTTCTTGGTAATACCCAGATAACGGACGTCGCCAACCACAAACACTTAGGAGTGATTTTAAATAGTTCATGTACGTGGAACGATCACATTGACCATATATGCTCAAAGGCCTGGCCACGTTTAGACCTACTTAAGAGACAGAAATTTAATCTTGACCGTAAAGTATTAGAAAAAAATGTACTTTGCCTTTATTAGACCTCTCCTTGAATTCGCGGATGCAGTTCGAGATAACTATTCGATATCCAAAATAGACGACTTGGAAAAAACACAGATACCTGCAGCCAGAATAATTACAGGTGCAACTGTAAGCGCCAGTAATGCCGCTCTATATTCCGAAACACACTGGGAGACATTGCAAAAAAGACGCCGCAAACACAAGTTAATTAAGTTTTTTAAAATGTATCATCGCCAGTCTCCCTCCTATATTTCCAACAAAGTTCCCCCGCTTATCTCTTCCATGAATCCTTCACTTAATCTTCAATCACTTCACAATAATAAAGTTCCATTCTGCCGTACACAGCTGTACCAGTCTTCTTTCATTCCTAATGTTACTGACCAGTGGAATAACTTGCCTGTGTCAGTCCGAGTAGTGAAGGCTGACACTACAGCGAAAAACATTTGACACTGAATTCCCCATACCCCAAGACTGACACTATGGCGAAAAAATTAACATAGGATTCTCCATAGGATTTATTCGCTATAGTGTCATTTTTTCGCCATAGTGTCAACATTGGTTTTCCTGCTTCCAATGTTGACACTATGGCGACAAAAATGACACTATGGCGAAAAAACCCTATGGAGAATCCTATGTTATTTTTTTCGCCATAGTGTCAGTCTTGGGGTATGGGGAATTCGGTGTTAAATGGAACTTATGACATCGCGGATGGATATAACTCGAGGACAGTGGCCTCTCGTTCTATCTTTCCGTGCTGGCACTCTTGCCATATCGGTTAACCCATTCACACGCGCGTGTCGTTCTGTGTATTTATTCTATATTTTCAAAAGGAGGATATTTCAAAATCAGTAATAACAGCCTTAGGGCCAGGATCGAATCCAGTACTGTTACATATAGACTGCACAACCCCTAACATCTCCTCATACATTGCTTGCGACTTTACGGGAATTAAAGAATAAACATATGAAACTCTGGTATCTCCTAAAGGAACACGCATCACATACATAAATGCTCCATCCATATGCCACTGCTCTGACCTTGCCAAGAGTCGCAAACTGATGTCTGAAGCGAAAATGATTATCCTACTGATAGTGTCTATAATTGTATATGAGGAAAAGTTTTGGAACCTCCTCTTCTGTCTGCGGTATACAGAGCGGGGCGGGGTAATTCTAATCACTACATAAAAGGCGGCGCGAATGAAAGGCAGCCATTACAAAGTAGTTGTAATTGTTATAAAAATAAGACAAGACAAGCATCCAACACAGAGATCTGTACATTTGAAATTGTTAAAAAAAGGAAACAAAAATCGAAGAAGAAAAATAACGTCGAGCTCGTTCCAACGAGGGATCACATGATATGGTTTTGTTGAAATATTTTGAAAAAATGATATTTAAAATAATAAATTTTGATGTAGTCTGCGTTGGATAAAGGGTTAAAAGCACTTGGAAATGGACACACACAGTTGGGTAAAATGACTACTGCAGTACCTTTCCGCGGTCTGCCGTTTGTCGACTTTAGTCGCCTGTCGCCCCAAAAGAGTTAAATAAAATTACAAACAATAATTGGGAGTTTGCGATTTCAAACGTGTACGGGTACCCGTACACGTTGGGATTTGAGAGAAATTGAGTTGCGAAACGACTTTTTAATTAACGTGTACGGGTAACGGGCCAGTAACTCTGTGAGTTCAGGGTCATTGGTAGTAGTGTATGTTCCCCTACAGGGATAGTTGGCAGGACCTCGGTGCAGGACCTCGGAAGTGACGTCATGTCACGTGACGTAGTGGCGACATGTTGTGTTGTCATGGTAACCCGCGTGAGCGGCCATGTTGTGACGTCATCTCCATAGTGATACGTGGTGTGACTGCGCATGCGCAGCGCGTGTTGTTAAGGTGATACGTGTTTCGTCGTCCCTTTTGTATACTGGAGGCCGCCATCTTGGTTTCTATGGTGGCACGTGATTGCTATGTTACCTAAGGCCTACAATAAGACGGGGTATGTTTTGAGGGTATGTTCGATTGAATCGGAGTATTTTCCGGAACACCTTCCCTGGATAATTACCACAAACAACCCGACAACTTGTATTATTTCGAATTCTTACAGAATTCTCTGCTTCTATCTATATATGTAATAGTTCATGTCTACCTAGCCATGTTCCTTTGTTCTGGAGTATACTCCAGTAGCATAGAAGAGCATATCAACCGGAACAGTTTACCTTATTATTGCTATATTTAGCAATTTCTGGTCTATTCTTGTTAGTTCTGACCCTATTCTAAGTACTCTTGTTGTTTGATTTATCTAGATTATAACTAATCAATCAGATTGCTTGATTTCCCATAATCTGTATGCAGGGTTATCTCCCTTGTGTATAACAAAAGTATTCCCAAACCCAATAAGCAATCGAGCAGTTACTGATAAACCATTGCTCGAATGACTCGAATCCCACCGAGCAAATGAGCTTTAGAGTAATTGCTCGATCGAGTGACTCGGCATATTGCTCGAACGACTCGAATCCCATCGAGCAAATGAGCCAACGAGCAATTGCTCGATCGAGTGACTCCTCGAACGACTCGACGACTCATTTCAGAAAAAAGGGATTCCATAGCCACAGGAGTTTTCGAAAAAAGGATTCCACACATGGGATTCCAAAAAGGGATTCCATAAGTGGGATTCCGTCTTATTTCGAGTGACTCGCAACTATTGCTCGAACGACTCGAATCCCATCGAGCAAATGAGCCAACGAGTAATTGTTCGGTCGAGTGACTCCTCGAACGCCTCGACGACTCATTTCAGTATTTGAGGATACCTATGACATGGCTACGTATCAATTGAGAATACCTTTTGAGGATACTAAATTGAGGATACCTATGGCCTGGTATTGTATTATTTGAGGATACCTATCGAGGATACCTTTTAAAGGATACTTATCTGAGGATACTATATAGGCTGTATATGTCCTTATAGGTCTCTTGTTGGCCCTTAGTACTATTAATCCACTTGATGCTTTATGTTATCCTATGACTGGTATAGGTAGTATGCAATGCTAGGCATAGGGGTATTGTGGGTAGGGGTTCTGCCTGGTAGTTTAGAACGGTACTATAGTATGGCGGTATATACACCTATAGGCCCCTATTAGTGCCTGGTACTATTAAGCAACCGATTGCTTTGTTTTATTATATGGCTGGTATTAGTAGAACGTTATGGTAGACCTAGTGATTTTGTGGGGGTGGGGGTAATGCTTGGTAGTTTAGAACGGTAGTATAGCATAGGCTGTACATATCCCTGTATGTCTCTTGCTGGCCCTTGGTACTGCTGATCCACCAGGTGCTTCATATTATTGAGCGGTATTCTGGGGTGGGGTCAATGCCTGGTAATACAGAACGGCAGCAGAGTATGGTTGGTATATTCCCCTATAGAGCCCATCCTAACCGTTGATAGTATTAACCTACCAAATGCTTTGTATCATCCTGTTACTGGTAAGGTGGTACGTAATACCAGTAGTTCCTACCTTATTCCGAGTACTCTTGTTGTTTCATTTATCTAGATCATTTATATCAATTATAATTAACCAATTAGATTGCTTGATTTCCCATAACCTGTACTTAATCGTACAGAGTTATCTCCCTTCTGTATAATAAAAACCAATTTCCCCGGCACCCCAATTTCGGCACCCCTTTTTTGAAAAGCATATGGCCTTCGGCACCCCTTTTTCTGAAATGAGGATAAGAGTCGTATTGAGGGATTTTTAGAAACCATAGAAACCAAGATGGTGGCCTCTAGTATACAAAATGGACGACGGAAACACATATCACCTTAACAACACGCGCTGCGCATGCGCAGTCACACCACGTATCACTATGGAGATGACGTCACAAAATGGCCGCTCACGCGGGTTACCATGACAACACAACATGTCGCCACTACGTCACGTGACATGACGTCACTTCCGAGGTCCTGCACCGAGGTCCTGCCAACTATCCCTGTAGGGGAACATACACTACTACTGTCATTATGTTGTTGACCAACAATGGCTTCCTCAGATCTGCTGGTGTTCAGTGCGATTGAAGAAGACGTAGAATTAGTGTTGTTATCCACAAGTGATGAACGTTCAGCTTCTAACATTAGGTTTCATTACCCAAGCTTTGACTTGTCACGATTTACAAATGCCGTCAAATGTTTAGGTTTGACAAAGACGGTTTAGCCAAGTTTACACCACATTCCAATTACCCCAATCAATCGTTTGTGAGAATGGCACCGTTGTATCTGACACAGAAGGGGTGTACATCATGCTGCGCAGACTTGTATATCCAAATATTTCATAACACCATGTGGCAACCCATGTAAAAACCGGTTTTTTTTTTTGCCAGTTGGATGCTACCCGCTCCAAATATGCTCCATACCAAATATCAATGACCTGATACGTACAGATTTAGAAAAAGTTGCGTTTGATTTTTTTTTATTTTGTATTTTGAGGCCCATGCATGGGCCACATTTTTTCCCGCTAAATGTGCCCCAAAGGGATCAATTTAAATAGACCTGAAAATCCTACTTACAATGATGCCATATATCAAATATGAATCATTTGAGGCAGTGGTTTAGAAAAAAACAGATTTTTAAATGTTTTTTTCTGTTATCCACAGTGTTAAAAAATGCGGACTTAGCATTTTTTCAAAGTCCAGAAGCTGTATTCTACGACAAAACTAATGACATTTTTTTACTATTCCTTTCTGTTGGTTGGTTCCAAGGAAGCTTCACACCAAATAAGAAATCTCAGTGCATTGTGGTTTTGGAGATATGGGCTTTTAACAAAAAATATTTCTATTTTTAGCTGCCGCGGTTCCCACGGGGCTACTGGAAATTGTTGGGGGCATAAATACTTATGACCCATTAATATACTTCATAATAAATTTGGTTCAAATCGGCCGCACGGTCAGAAAATATAAAATTCTTGCCCCTCCCATAACGACGGTGAATATTGCCCCTCGAACTTCTCTTAAACAAATTGGGTTCTACACCCCAAAGGGAAGCAGCATAACGGTCTCTGCTACCGCTGGTTCAAGAGAAGATGTTTTACCAATTGGCGCATTTTGGCCCCACACCACCCCACCCCCCCCCCCCTCCTCAATACGAGCAAAAATATTATTTAAAAAAATGCCCCTTTATAGCCGCTACTCAAGTGAAATTCCATTAAAGTGTTCCCAAACATCACCTTCACGACGGACGCGCGACGGGCAAAAAGTGATTAGAATAGCTCACCCTGATTTTCAGTCAAGTGAGCTAACACGCCACTTGCCAACAGCCACAGAGAATGACTAAACGCAAGCCAATGATTGAAACTTGTCTGGCTAGGACAAGTGTTTGACTCTCTTAATAAGGAAATAAATATGTACACAACCAGCCTGCGACAATGGCATGTGGTGTATGTGAGGGGTCATAAGGTGGGCGTGTGATTATTTTTTGGTTGCTGTATTTAGTCAACGGTTCTCCCATAGGGAGACCGAATTGCCAACCTTTCATTCTGTAAGCTAATGGATGATTCCAGCTTTTACAAACCGTCATATTGGTCTGTTGTGGTGGCGTTCTTTCCATTTTGTAGCCGCTATGGAAATCATGCTGGCGCTGCTCCCAAAGCAGCGTTCTGTTTGTGTTTTTCTTCTCTCTTTAACGAAGATTGTTTTGCGGCATTGATTAGATGCCATGACTTCATCCCAATAAACGCATCACACCTGTGTGTGCCTCAGCACCTAGCAAATGAACCACTGGTCGATTGGAATCCTTATGGTAGCTTGGTGAGCCAGGCTGCATAAATCTCACATCCTAGAATAACGTGGCTGGTGGGGGCTGGCCCTCCGGTAAACGCATTCAATGCAATGTGCAATCTCTTTTCACGAGCTGGATCTTGGTTGCTATCCGGCCTCCTTGGTTCTGACTGACATTATAAATCCAATGATAGCCATTCGGTTCGCAATGGTTTTAAAATCTCACGTCGTACCTGCGCCCCTTTGGCACGTGAAAACTATTTTTTTTTTTGTTTTGTTTTTGGTTTGCTCTCCTTATGCTTATGCCTTGCTCTCTACCTTTCAGCAGGTCCCTGCTACAAACACCTTTCATCGGAAAGCCATTCAGTGACGTAGCCAGGCCTGGGAGAGCCCCCCCCCCCCCCCCCCCATACACACACAAACCCACGTCATGACCCGCTCCCATTTAAAATGAAGCGCGCATTTAAAAACACAAAAACAAACAGGGTATAAATAATTTTGAAACAAACAGGGTATATAAAATAATTTTCAAAAATAATTCAGTAGTTCGATTGTTATCAATGGGGGACTTGAATGTCCCTGGGAAGAACCTCCTGATTATCCACATTGGGAGGAGCACCCTTCCCATACTCCTCATCTCAGTGTTGTGCACTTTGGGATCTGCCTCCGGCTCAGTAATCAACTTACGTGCCCCCCCCCCCCCCATATTGTTCCTAACCCACAACCATCGTAGTAAGCCATCTGATTCAATCGAACTTCCCCACTACTAAATCAATTCCCCCCCCCCCCCCCCACACACACTCACACCACACACACACTCACCCCGTACACGAAAATAAATAAATTAAGAATAAAATAATCAAATATATAATTGTGATCGTTCATAGGCGTAGTGGCAACGTAACAGAAACATCCTCGTGTGATAATTCATCGTTGGAAGAAAGGGAAAATATGTTCTCCAAGACTGTTCGAGAAAAACAGCTGCGTTTTAGATCTTAAATATTCAATCCACAACAAACACAACAATTTCCCCTTGGTATCCGCGAAGAATTCTTCCAGAACACAAGGATTACAACTAGAATAACCTATTATATTATATATAGAGAGAAAATGAAAACATTATTTTAACAAATCCCTATCTACCCGTTCGTCGAAACTTGTAAACCTACTTCTACACGTTGAATAAAAACGTGTTCGTGTGGAAGTAAGCGAACTTTATGATGTTGTCGACAAGATTTTCGTCCACCCGTACACGTACACGTAATGACTTTTCCTGACCAAAACGAATTATTTCGTGATTAATGCCAGTGTTGACATGTCTTTGTCACAACAAAATTAAACTAATTTGTTTCACAAACACGCTCATTATTTCGATTGTTGCAATTAGAAAGCTTCTGGGAACCACGGGATTGTAGCTGGCACGAATTTGTGCATTCAACTGAAACACATTTTGTCTTTTTAAATCACTGGAATTTTCAAATTTCAACCCGGCAGTTTTACGTGTAGCAAACGTGTAAGCGTGTGCAAGAAGTGTGACGTACTTCACAAATTATCTGCTACACGTACCCGTACCCGTACACGTTTGAAATCGCAAACTCCCTTATGGTGCTTGAACGAGTGCATTGAGTGGAGCGAACTGTCCGTTGTGATTACTTGATGTATGATATCTTTGTGACTGCATAAACTTATCATATCTTATCCCAGGGCGGGTGATAGCCTCTACTCAAACCTCTCCGTTTATTCAATGTATTTTTGAAAGGACACACATGGGCCATGCTGGATTACCGTACAGTATATAAATGATATTGCTCGTTAGGTTCTAAATGCTTAGATAAAAAGACTGACGCTGGATGCGAAAGTTAGGACACGATTAGATGAAGTGAGCTGCATCCTGATAATCGTTTCCATAAGAACATTTAATGTAGTTTGTTAAGAAGCGTTTGAATTAATGACGCTTCTTAATTCTAAGTTTGCTATGCAGTACTTTACCCCTTCTACAATCAGCCTAGTAATACTCTGGAACCACCCTGTCATTTCTTCGGGAAGGGAACTTTTCAGAGACTCGAGAAAATCACAGGAACGCACGTCCGCGCCCAGGCTGTTCCACAATTTCACGGCCGAAGGAAGAAATGGATCAGAAAAGAGTCTGGTGCGACTCTGTATTTCACGCAACTTATCTGAAGAACAGAACTGTAAAAATGTTTTCTTTCATAAGTAATATTTCTTACAATAACAAGTGAACTGGAAATGAAACAAGTTGGGTTTTTGAAGTTATTTATATATTCAACTAACTGTTTACCTTACGACTAGCAGTCGACATTTGAAAAATATCCCCTGAATAATAAAGTTTTTTCATTTTTTTTTGCCTTGAAAACATAGTTTATTTATTACACGCCTGTTTTATGTAATCACCATCTACAGCAACACGAAACCATGCGGAAAATGAAAATCTGTTCCACACATATGTGTGGAACGGAAATCGTTGACGGACTATTTTAAATAGAAGCGAAATTTCACAGGAATTTTCTACAAATCGTGCAACGCAATTACAATTTGAATCGCTAGTGATAGCTGCAAATCGACCCCTGAGTTCCAATGTGTTCTATGTAGGCACATAGAACACATTGCAACTCAGGGTACGAAGTAGTAACACGGGTTCCCCTTGCAAATTTGATTAATGATCTTTTTGTTGATGGTAACTGTTGTCAAACGAATTGCTGAGTGTTCTTCTAATATGCGGCCTCGAGTTTTATCCTTCAACGATGGCATATATCTATTAACCCATTCACACACGCGTGTCGTTCTTTGTATGACCCTCAATGGAACGAACTCGATGAGCTCGTTCCAAATAGGGTTCATAAGTTATGTTTTGGAGGCATTGTGACTTTTGATGTTATTTTCTAAACTCAGGAGATTACACCCATCTCTGAAGATTAAAGTGAGGGGATGAAATCCTAAGAGAATTTTTGGCGGGGTTTGCATCCTAAGGGGATTCTGTGGAATGGAATTTTTGTCCCACAGTCTTGGTGCTATGTGTATTCTAACAAAATGTACTCTTGACAAACCCAAATAGTGTAAGAATAAAAATAATATAACTCTCAATTGACTGTGACTGCCAACTATAATTCTTCAGTGCTTTAAATGGGTGTTTCTATGTTGTGAACCGTTGCGTGACGATAAATCGAGAGAAAATACAAGGCCGGACCTTTTGTGAATGTAAATTATTCCATTGGTTCGTGTACTGAGATTAGTGCATAATTTAAAGAGTCCAACCACTCGCCACAGTGTTTGGACTGACGTTTTCATTTTTGATGGCAATGTTAGGAAAAGACCATTCTGTTGGAATAAAACTCTTCAAGTGGGTGGAACTGGGTCTCATTTTCAGATACTAAAGCAATGGAAACCAGGTAAATTAATAAATAGTTGCGTTTTCGTCATTTAAGCTATAAAACTTTACAGTATGAAACAAAAGCTGATAAGTGAAGACAGATTTATTGAAAAAATTATCGAGATATTTTGACGATTTACATTCTTCTTAACCATTTACCTAACATGAAAAGCAGACGACACTTGCAAATAAAATTCTTGAAGCACTAATTTTTTGGATTTTTTGAATCAAAAACATAGCTTATGCCCCTCATTGGAACGACCTCATTGAGCACGTTTCAATGAGGGATGATCATAAGCTGTGCTTTTGTGACAAAAAATGAAAAAGTAGTAAAAATTGAACGGTGAATTTTGTGAATATCGCTGACCGGTTTTGGCAATTACGATGAGAGTATCAGTTAATAAAGTGCAACTGTTTGGTGCGACAACAAATTTAACATCAACTCAGCCAGTGATGAACTATCAGCTCTCTGCTTTGAAATATCACTTTATTTATTTATTTATTTATTTATTTATTTATTTATTTATTTTATATTAGGGTTTAACGACACTTTAACAGCCAAGGTCATATAGTGTAGGTGACAATTTTACGGGTGAAGGAGTACCCGGAGAGACTCACCGAGGAACGACGAGCAGCCGCCAGCTCCCCATCCGCACTGCAGCACAGGCAAGGTTAGTTTGAGTGAAGTCATGAACACCATCGACGTACAGTACGTCTTAATACACGGCGTCATCGTGCCTTCATGTGGACAAACGGAGTTAAGTTCCTTGCCCAAGGACACAACGCGAGAGTCCAAATAGATCGCTCAAACGGTTACCCATCCAATGACTAACCGAGCTGACGTTGCTTAACTTCGGTGATCAACTCATCAATTATGTCCGGAGATAACGCTGGCTGTTTTGACCCTGACTATAACCTTCGCCCGGGTGTTCATTAAAACTAGAGGGCTGGGTGAACAGGAATAACCCGAAGAGGACAGGCAAACTATACCCACGCTTCACAAATACATTGTCGTGAAAATCTATACCTTCAACAGGGCCATGCGATCTCAAATTGCGGGTCGAATCGAATACCGAATTGAATCCATTGAATTAATTATTAATTATTTTTTTGTAAAAAAATTCCAAATATTTCAACAAAACCATATTATGTGACTCCTCATTGGAACAAACTCCTCGAGATCGTTCCATTGAGGAGTGTACATGATCTGATGTTGTTGTTGGAAAACTAATGTTACTTCAACTGATCAGTTTGCAGATAACATTGGAGCATGCGGACGATTCGTTGAGTAAAAGATTAATCAAGTTATTACAGTTGAGAATTGTAAGATAAATCTATCGTCACCATTATGTTTTTGTACAAAATATATATCAGAGCCTCGTTCTTGATTCTAAGGCTATATCTTGACTCCTCTGCGACTCGTCGAGATATGCCCCTAAAAACAAGAGCCCCACTCTGATACAACATTTTGTACATAAACTGATTGAAGAATGATCTTCAAGAAAGCTATATAATTTTTTCATTTTACCCTTTGAACTCTAGAGGTATCTTCCACGCCAGTTCAACGGCAGCAATTAGAAGATTCCATATTCATTATTTGGGGTAGACCAATCAATATTTTCAACGTGCAGCCTCGGGGCTGCACGTTGAAAATATGGATTTGTCTATCCCACATATTTATTGAACAGCCATCCTATATAATGACGTTATGACGTATTTTGTTCCTTGCTGGAAAAAGGGCCGCTAGGTTTCAAAGGGTTAAAACATTATTGAATGATTTGCTCATGGAACTGCTTAAGGCTATCGCTCCCTAGTTACTCGTACTTGTCGCCTTTCTTATAGATACTGGGAGTATAATGGGGAAGTGGGATGGGAGAATGAAGGACAAATGTGGTTAGTGAGTGACTCAAAGGAGAGGGTTAATGTGCTAATCGGAGAGATTGGGAAGAATGGGGCAAGAGATGTCATCAAGCAGTTCGTCTCCGAGTGTTGGGAAGAGAGAAGAAACGTGGGAATAGGGTGGCACATGGGGGCACCCGAGAACCGCGACAAATCAGCGGCCGGCCAAAGTGTTATTATTAATACCGAATTACCCCAAGAGGATAAGGATTACACGCAAATACGAAGTTATCCCTTTACCTGACATGAAAGGAATGCGACACCTGAAGACAAAATTGTTGAATAACTAATTTTGGTTTTCATTTTTTCGTCAAATACACAGCTTATGACACCTCATTGGAACGAGCTCAACGAGCTCGTTCCAGTGAAGGGTCATAAGGTATGTTTTGGAGACAAAAAGAGTAAAATAAAAGTTGAATGAAGATTTTTGTGAATAACGTTGGGCCGTTTTGTCCGTTACGTTGGGTAAAGGGTTAAACAATCTAACTATTAAATGAAGCAGAGAAGGGTTAACTGTTTTCAGTAATTCATTCTATATTCAGTCGCATCCTAAGAGCCTTTTTTATTTTTGAGGCATTTAACAGAATCCATTATCTCATTAGCCGTAATATGACCGTTGTTCAGTGTATATTTAATATTTGGATTATGGGGAGCACGTTGGCTCAGTGGTTACGTCATTGGACATCAAACCGACAAGTCCACTGTTCGATCCCCACCAGGCGTAACTGTATTGTGTCCTTGGGCAAGGCACTTAATCCTGACTGCCCACGTTGGGTCACGAATTCGTTGTGAACTAAGGTGTTCTGCACGTCGATGGTGCTATAACCGCGGGGAAATGTCGGTATTTGCCCAAGCATTGGTGACTGGTCCTATTTTACCAGTAAAACAGAACCTGTTTACCGTTGTGAACAGGCACTGCTTCACTTCTCGGTGTTCCCGCGGGGAAATTCGCCATCAAGAATACTTATTAGTATCACACCCACGACAAATTGTCCACGTTAGCACTACGTTTTTGAGAATATGTTTTTACAGTAATTTACATGTTTTTATTCTTCGCACCCCCCCCCCCTCCCACCCCCCCCCCCCAAAAAAAAAAAAAAAATTAACAAATCTCACATCCTAGAGTTTTATATTACATGAATGGAAAGATAGTGCCTGTATTATATGTCACGATGCACACACTGTTGATATAATGAACAGAAAAAGTTACAGAATATCAAAGGGTGGTGAAAACGTCGTTTTCTTATGTTTAAATGGATTTGAACAGAGAAAAATAGTCAAACGTTCAAATTGATTGGGGAAAATTGTAAAAAGCCAGCTTTGGTATTTTTGTGTTGTCCAATCAATCTGATACGTAACCCACAAGAAATTGCGATACAAAAGATTTTGCTTTTGAACGAAGCATATATGTCTAAATAACAACTTACTAAAAATCCCCCAAAATCCCAACAACGGGAAATTATGTTTTTGATGACTTATTTCTTCGCGAGAAAATAAAAATATTCAAATTATACCCCAACCGCCAAGAAACTGCTGTACAAATGTTTGTATTGTTTTGGGGAAGGAATTAGTATTCAAAATAACATGAAAAATCCGCATTAATCCCATCACGGGAAAATGGTTATTTTGGGGTGAAAAGATTGAAAAATTCAATAAAATCAGCGAAAATTGGAATTTGCTCAATACTCATTAAACGGGTTCAAACAACAATAATTTCCGTGATACTTAGATCAAAATAACCGTGTACAATATTATACCTAAAATCCCAATTACTGAACACAAAAAATGTGTAATTGTGGGGTGAAAAATGTAAAAAAGTAAATAAAATGTACGAAAATTGGAATTTCATCACTACTCCTTCAAATAGATTCAAGCACAAATACTGTCATCGTATTATACATTAAATCGGCAAATAACCTCTCTTAAACTCCAAATAAAAGGTAGCAAGATAAAAGTGTCAATCACACTGCAGCTCAGCTTGTCCAAGAAAGAACTAAACTAAGAAGATCCAGTAATGCCAACTCATTTAACCCTTTACCCAACGTAACGGACAAAAGCGGCCAGCCCTAATATAAAAAATCGCCAATTAATTTTCAATATTTTTCCATATTTTGTCTCAAAAACATAGATTATGATCCCTCGTTGGAACGAGCTCGCCGAGCTCGTTCCAACGAGGGGTCAAAACCTATGTTTTTGAGACAAAAAATGAAAAAAAACAGTTATTCAAGAATTTGTTTTGCATGTGTCGTCTGCTTTTCATGTTAGGTAAAGGGTTAATCAAGTTTCTATAAAAACGTCATCATACCAAAGCTATATATGAAATCTGAAAAAAGACTGTGTGAGAGATGAGGCCTGTAGGGTGTGCTAATGGATTTTTTGAAAATTTATGTGCCAAATCCAATATGCCTGCTGGCAGCCATGTTTTCAAACGACTTTCAGAAACAATTTGATTGCTCCCGTCTGGACATCACACCAAAGCTACAAAGGAAATCTGTAAAAGATCGAATGAGAGATGTGGCCTGCATGGCGTGCTAATGGAATTGTTGATAATTTATATGCCAAATCTAAGAAAGCCGCTGTCAGCCACGTTTTTCAACAAAATTGGAAGAATTTTATAGCTCTCATCAAGACATTTCCCTGAGGCCACGTATGACATTTGAAACTGATCTGTTGAGAACTGTGGCCTGTAAGATGTGCTAAAGGAATTGTGGACAGGTAAAGTAAAATGTGATTTTAGGGGTAAAAATGTTTTAAAATTACCGTTTTATATCAATGTTATATACAAATACTAAATATAAAATAATAATTCTGCAGTGTCAATGCAGATATTCTGAAGATCTGATAGACGGTTCTGCCACAATGCGAAATCAGATTTCCAGATTATCTGCATTGACATTGCAGGAGTTGTTATTTTTCTGGCATTTCCCACAAGCCTTTTCACAGATGAGTCTGGTTTTTTTTTTTCAACTGCACCTTGACGTCTCACAACCTGTGGCACAGATGCATAATTTTATCTTTTGCAAGGACTTCGGTACAGATGGTTGGTCACTGATTATTTTGATCAAATTACCACGGAAATGATTGTTGTTTGAATTGTTTTAATAAGTATTGAGAAAATTCCAATTTGCATTGATTTTATTGAATTTTTCAATGTTTGCCCTCAAAATAACCAGTTTTCCGTGTTGGGATTAATGGGGATTTTTAATATGCTAATTTGCATACTAATTCCCGCCGCAGAACAATACAAACATTTGTATAACAATTTCTTGGGGGTTGAGGTATAGTTTGACTTGCTTGACTGGACTAATACTACTCTAAAAAAAATGCCTGACTTTTGTGAAATGATGCACACATTGGTGGTACAAATTCGCTTACATTTCGAAATTTAAATTTTTATATGAAAGTCCAATACCCTTACTGTTAAATTTACTGACAGCGTTAGGAAATTAAGGGGAGATAAATTCCTGTAAACCTCTTCCAGTGACGAATATTGTCAGCCGTGGCTAACATTGGACACCATGTAATTAACCGATCAATCAACAATTAGTGACACAGTTCATACATACATTGGAAGAAGAGTCGTACCGCATTCCTGAAGTATATGTGATCGGCATAGATTTATGCTCCATAAATAGAGGGTATCTACGCAATTTTAGTGAAGAGTGAAAAATATTCTTTTTAGGTCCACACGAATCAATGAGATAATTCCTGATATTCACCAAAACAGCGTTGATTTTCTTTTTATTATATGCTACTTGACATTTTACTGCGCAATATTCAGCCCAATTCGTCTGCAAACAGTTTCAAGACAATAACAAAAAGCTGCCGGTCGTTCCTCCAAGGCGATGTTCAAGGCATTTATGAAGCTATTGGAAAAATTCACCATGTAAACCTGAAAATATTATTTTTCACTCGCGCAAGCGCTCGTGGAAAATAAAACTTCAGGTCCACACTCATGAAATAATTCAAGCTACTGACTAAAATAGGGTAGATTTTCTTTTCCATTATATGCTACGAGACATTTTATTGCACAATATTCAGCCCAACTCGACCCCAACTGCGTACGTTTCAAAATAATAACAAATATCAGCTGATCGTTTCTTCAAGGCGGTGTCATGCGCCGAAGCGTGGCGTCATTCAGGAAGCTACCGAGGAATGTTTCTCGATATCTATCGAGTTGATAGATATCGAGAAATATCTTTTAGATAATTTGCGATAATTCACAGGCTAGTGTATAATAAAAGACTATTTTTTACAAATCTGGTTTTCTTTCACAGAACTGCCCATTATCGAGACCGGTTGGTATGACTTTAAACTGGGCTGATATGACGCCAATCTCGGCGGATATGAACCAAGCTAGAGTTGTACCCCTTGACACGTTACTGGGCGCAGACATTTTGTTTACAACGAAATCATTCATCGTTATTTATCGAAAGCATAAAATTAGCGTTACCAGGCAAAGGTGAGTACTTTTGTATGGTGAGAAATTGATGGTGGCAATAAGTAAAATTAGGTGGAAGAAGATGAAAAAGAAGAGAGTTGTACACAAAATACAACGCAAACTAAAGGGCGATTTACATGGCAGAAAATAATCCTGGTTTATATTTATTCGAGGAATAAGCTCTAATTCAGGAATAAATTTCCGGAAATAATCTGCGTTCACATGTCATTTGAGAAATCGGGAGTATTAATATGACGAAAAATAAATATTCAGAATTATATTTTTTTTATTCCTAGAAATGAAATATTCCAGGAATATATCTCGTCATGTAAATTAGTAGTAATAATCCTAGATTATTTTCTCCTGCGATTTACATGAGCGCGGAACTGCATTTTATTCCTGGGTTATTTGATTTTCGACCACCTCCCGAGGTGCAGTATTTTGAAAAATATATTCCCCGAATATATAAATATTCCCGGAATAATTACGTTCACATGACGAAAAATAAATATCCAGGATTATTTTTTATTCCTAGAAATGAAATATTCCAGGAATATATATATATAATAAATAAATAGGTTATTACTTGCTTAGTTCCATATCGATCGAGGTATCAGCCCCCCGGCAACTTCACATCAGCTTTCGACCATCGGTCTCAGGCTGATATGAAGTAACCTCGGGCTGATATCTCGGCTGATATAAAACCAACCAAATAATAACCTTTAACCCTTCCCCCAACGTAACGGCCAAAACCGGCCAGCGCTATTCACAAAAATCGCCAATTAATTTTCATTCTTTTTTAAATTTTTTGTCTCAAAAACATAGGTTATGACCCCTCTTTGGAACGAGCGTGCCGAGCTCGTTCCAAGGAAGAGTCATAACCTATGTTTGTGAGACAAACAATGATAAAAAATAGTTATTCAAGAATTTTGTTTGCAAGTGTCGTCTGCTTTTCGTGTTAGGTAAAGGGCTAAATATAGAGTTCTCAATCTTTTGCAACTGAATGTCAAGGCGATACTATTTTGTAATATCAAGAGTTGAGAAATTATTCAACATCGGTTTGATAATAATTATTTTCCCCTTTTCAGCGAGACCAAGAAGTCACAAGTAGTATGGACAGTTTTGTCGATCATTGCCGTTATTTACAATATTGTACTGTGCGAAGTTATATTGATGGGATTAAATGTTATTTATGTCGAACTGATCAAATTGTTTGACGTCTCAAGAACGGAGGCATCTTTCTTAGTTTCGGCCTTCATGGTGGTTAGAACGCTGACATGTGAGTATATATTCAAAAGTGTATTGGAATTACCTTTTCTGGAACCGTATGGATCTAGGGAAACTTGATACTGAGTTGACGCGACACTTAAGCGTGGGTACCGTCTATCTACGACACCGGAAATGGCAACCAAAACAAAGGAAACCAAGCTCAATACTTCACAAGAATCAGTTTATTACTTATTTTTTATTCTTTATTATTTCACATTACTGAAAACTTTCAAAAACAGTTGTAATAACTTCGGAAGCGGAGGAACGGGGATGATATGGGGCACAGGGAGGAGGGGGCAAATTTCTCACAGATGATCACACGCTGCATTTTAACACCGAATAGCGTGCAAATTAGTGAATACGCAGGCATTCCTGTAATACATTATCTGTAATTTAATTCAGTTGAATTTGGCCAATGATTTCCACCTTCAGTGGTTATGGTCCACTTCTTATACATCAACCATCTTTCAAACCGAAGGCTCACCTTCCGCCTGAAAGATGGTTGACGTGTAACAAATAGATCAAAATATACATACCAAAAAGAGTGGCAGCGAGTATTTGTAAGTTTGCTGATATGAGACTATAACGGTGGCTGGTTTAGGACCTAGGAAATATTTTTTTTATCTCGTGCGCACGAGATACTAAGTCGTGCGCACGACATAATTATCTCGTGCGCACGAGATAATAAGTCGTGCGAACGAGATACTAAGTCGTGCGCACGACATAATTATCTCGTGCGCACGAGATAATAAGTCGTGCGAACGAGATACTAAGTCGTGTGCACGACATAATTATCTCGTGCGCACGAGATAATAAGTCGTGCGAACGAGATACTAAGTCGTGCGCACGACATAATTATCTCGTGCGCACGAGATACTAAGTCGTTCGCACGAGATAATAAGTCGTGCGCACGAGATACTAAGTCGTGCGCACGAGATAATTATCTCGTGCGCACGAGATAATTATCTCGTTCGCTCGAGATACTAAGTATAGCTTTTCATTGCCACGTGATTAACTGATGTTCACGGGAAAATACCTCCAAGTAACTCCTTGCAATGATAAATTTATAGAATAAATCTTCAGCCGCGGTGTACATATTTCTCGATCAAGGGACTGAATACAATCTTCACAAGATTGAAACAAATATTTTTTTAAAACATATTCTGACATGTCTTCTGTAAAAAAGTGTTTTGCAGATCATACGATAATCTTGCTTGCGTAGTGATCCTAATTATTTCAAACATTCGCCAAAGAACAATTTTGTTATAATCCATTGTTTACAGGGAACTATTTTATTAAAGAATTTATACACAGTAAATGCTCTTATGATTTAATTAACCCTAGTTAAACTGTGACACACTGGATGATTTAATTTTATAAAACTTTGTCGACCGAATAATATGCGAATCCATTTGGTACTACTGTGGAAGTTCAGTAATTAATTATTCAGTCCTTAGGCATACTACTTGGTAAATCTTCCCGACGGACGATGGTCCAAATTAATGTTCCAAAATATTTGGAATTCAAACACAAAGACGGGGTGGATAGACCAATGAGGTAGTCTATTTATTTATTTATTTATTTATTTATTTATTTATTTATTTATTTATTTATTTATTTATTTATTTATTTATTTATTTATTTATTTATTGGGAGGGGTAACGACACTTTCGACAGCCAGGGTTACCTCGTGTCGGACAGTTTTACGGATGGAGGAAGCTGGAATATCCGGAGAGAACCTCCAATCAACGGCGAGTAACTGTCAGACACCCCAACGCACTAACTCTTCACAAGCTGGGTTAGCATTGGCTGAAGACAAGTGCACCATTGACGTGCAGTACGCCTTAGTACACAACACCATCGTGTCCCCACGTGGACAATTGGAATTAACCCTATCAACACTGACACCCTGGAAGGTATCATTTCAGTCAAAACTGTCAACGGCGAAATGGGCGAAACCAGTCTGGTTTGTTGGGAGGATCAGTAAAAATTTAATACAACAGCTCCGTCGAGCTGCTGGATTAAATTATTACCGAGCCTCGCTTCAGATTTTTTGCTCTTTACATCGTCTGCTCGTCCACTACCATTTTTTTCTTCACGCAAACATTTATGCGCAGCGGGTTGAAAAAGGGTTAAGTGTCTTGCCCAAGGACACAACGCGGTTTCCGGACCTGCATCTCTACCTACTGAGCCACCGCGCTCCCGAGGTAGTCAATATAGAACTATGCAATGGAGATATCTGACTTAGAAGTGACCGCAACCCAGGATATAAAAATCGACAAAGAAAGGGTCATGGTCGATTGTAACCCGAATTGGCGAGAGGGGGATCAAAGCAAGTAGGTCTTTGGGTGGCCTGTATAATAAAGAAAAGCCAGATTTTGAAGAGTACCTTGATGGCACATTGGGGGGGGGGGGGGGTACTGTTGTTCAAGATGAGGGCGCAGTCGCTGGAGCTTTGGTGGAAAAGTAGGAACAACAGTGAAAAGGAGTGTCAAATGTGTAATGTAGACGTAGTGGAGACCCTAGAACACTTTCTATTTGAATGTCCAAAATACTAGTCTAACAGAATAAGATTCACCGGGCGTATAATGGGGAAGTGTGATGGGAGAATAAAGGACATGTGGTTAGTGGATGACGCAAAGGAGAGGGTTAGTATGCTTATCGGAGAGATGGGGAAGAATAGTGTAGGGGATGTCATCAAACAGTTCGTCTAAGAGAGTTGGGAGGAGTGTAGAGCCGTGGAGATAGGGAGGCATTTGGGAGCACAGGGCAAATAAAATCCTTCTCACCCGAGAACCGCGGCAAATCAGCGGCCGGCTAATTACTACTAGGCTGTAACAAAATATACCATTAAAAAAAGTAGGGGATATCCAAATTGATGTTGATATTTTCAGACAAAGGTTGTTGGATTGGCGCGTGATTGGACACATGAATATGTTACCAAGTTTAATGTGGATCATGAATGTCACCACCTCACGAAAACTTCGTGCAGGTTTTTCGCACGAGCGCCGTGTCTGTGGGGTACGTTTTGAAGTTTTCATTTGTACTGGACGGGCTTTTTCGAAGGTGTCATCGTTCTTTTCTTGGTATAAACTCGTTCATCAATAGTTTCTGGTCGAAACGTAACTTTTGAGGTAGGCAAAGACTGACAGATGACGAACGTTTATGTGCCGCTGGCATGTTGGAAGCTGGCAGCAGACATACTGCAGTGACTCAAATTCAAAACGTTACTCAATCGGTGATTAAAAGGTTGTGGTCACGCTACCGTCAGAAGGCAATATTGATGACAGACGGCAATCGGGTCATCCAAGGGCGACAACTGATAACCAGGATCGTTTCATCTGAATCACAACGTTACGAAACCGCCATCAAAGTGCCTCAGAAATTGGACAGCAGGTGTATCGAGCTACAGATGTGCGAGTCAGTGGTCAGACTCTCCGAAATCGCCTACACAGCTGGAATTTGTACGCTCGACGACCTCGAATAATTCAACCTTTGACTGAATGTCACATCGCAACAAGGCTTAATTCGTATGGAGCAGGACTGCGATGGAACAATAGTCGGTGGAGCAACTTCATGTTTTCCGATGAATCGAGGTTCACTCTCGATTTCCACTACAGGCGAAACAGAGCGTGGAGGCGGCGGAACGAACGATACCATGACGTAACCGTTAGACAGCACGATCGTTTTGGTGGTGGCTCGGTTTTGGGGAGGCATAACCATGACAAGCAGAGCAGTATTAGATGTCATCCAAGGGCGTGTCACAGGGCGGTATTACCGTGACAACATGTTAGTAGCTCATATGATGCCATTTGCGCGACGTCACAACCGTCGATTTATTTTTCAAGATGACAATGCAAGAGTACGCAGGGCCCGTGTCGCTGCAGAGTCCCTACAGGAACAGAACATCACTACACTCCCTTGACTAGCACTAAGTCCAGAACTTTCACCAAACGATCACGTCTGGGATATGCTTGGCAGGCGCCTGCAACAACGCCAACAGCCAACTACCATTGTCCAGGAACTCGCCTCCGCACTCCAGGAAGAATGAAATAACACCAGTCAAGCTGATATTGGACGGTTGGTGAGGAGTATACCACGTCGGATCCGCACTTGTCTCGCGAACCGAGGAGGATTTACAAGGTATTGAGGTCTTGGACTGAATGTGGTAAATTCTCTGACCGACCGTCCATTCTTCTACAGCTCAGTGAGTGGAACGTGTGCTTGTCAGACACCCAACTATCGTTGAAATCTTTGAACCAGATGTCACAGTGCAATGCCTCAACTGTCTTTTTATGAAAATATAAATATATTTCTTCATATATCTCACTTTTATCAAATATCCCCTTCTTTTTTTGAATAGTATACTTGGGCTCAATACAGGAGCGCGGATTTTAACTTTGTGCAATATGAGAAACTTTCTTTAAAAATCTTCTTTTTCAGATCCACCAATCAGAATCCTTTCATATTTCGTATACAGCATCTCTTGAGTGATCAGATCCAAGTTTGGTCAAACTGCGAACCAGGGTTAATATTTAGGTTCCCAATTGAATACCGAATTTTAACTTGGTGCAAAATGAGGTAATTTCCGTAAAACTCATCTTCGGATTCACAGGCAGAATCCTTTCATATTTGATATACAACATCTCGGGGGGTGGGGGGGGGGGGGGGGGGGGCAGATTCAAGTTTCTTCAAATTGGGTTCCTTGGTTCATATTTTGGCTCCCTATGGTAGCCCAAATTTTAACTTAATGCAATATAAGGAAATTTCTTTAAAAATCTTCTTCATATCCACCAGATAGAATCCTTTCATATTTGGTATACAACATCTCTAGTTCACTATTCAGAACAGAATTCTGGGATTCGGTGCGTGCTAAAAATAGAAACTTAATTCCAAGTCAATTTTATAAGGAGCCATGTTTATTAAGTACCCTCAAGAGGTGTGTAACTGTGATTAATCCACATAGGTTGTATATCAAAGGGGCTCCGTAGAGGAGCTCCACTTTGGACATTATGATTAACTGAAGGAAAGGCATAATGCTTGGACTATTTTAGTCACTACTGAGGGGCTCATGGATTGACAATAGATCCTATGGAGATTGATTTCTTAATGTAGATTCATTCTTGTCCTCGGTTTATATCGGGTTCTGTTCAAGGTGAGAGCTTCAGGCTCCATGGGGTCTCTTGTTTATCATCAGGTCTGCTGTATAGGACGGGTGGGTAAGTGGGTGGGGTATCTGGGGTCGTTGGGCGAACGGTTCGGCGAGGGCTGGTAGATCCTCGGGCAGTGGGGCGGGCAGGCAGGCGGGTTGGAAGGCAGGCAGTCACGATAAAAATCGCGATGCCATCTCCATGTGTTCAAGTGCGTCCGTGTGCCAACCCATTCGAACGACGTTTTGTAGACATATTGGGACGGCGTACAATCAGCCTTGCGAATCTATAATAATAAACCATCAGCCTTCCGCTGATTTGTCGCGGTCCTCTAACGAGGAGGCCTACATTAACCCAGTGCCCCGCCGGGGTATTCCTACCCCACTTTCCCTCATAATCTCCCAGCATTCATTCAAAAACTGTTTCACAATTCCCCCACTAGCCCCTTCCCCAACTATAAAATTTACCCTTGTCCTCATCCAATTATCCTTTATGTTTCCATCCTATTTTTCCATTAGTTTCACAAGGAGCCTTGTTCTTCTTAGCACATATTTGGGGCTTTCTATAATGAAATGTTCCAGGGTCTGCGTTACACAGAAGTCACTCATTTGGCACACTATTTCCTCGCCTTTACCGATTCTCCCCCTCAGCTCCAGTGACTTAGATCTCACTTTGAACAACAATGATCCCCAAACGATCCGTCCAGGTACTCCGCAAAAGCTGGCGTATCCTTTTTATATAACCCGTCTAAACAACTCTTGGTCCAAATTCCAGCTCGCCAGTTTCTAATACAATCATCAAGCACCCTATCCCTTATAAAGCTCCACCTCCCCCCCCCCCCCCCCCCCCCCCCGCCGCAGTTCCCCCCTCTAGATCTTCAGTCTTTATAGAGTAGCTCTCCATCCCGTCTGAATGTTAATCAGATGAAAAATTCTTTCCGGTTCATTAAGCATTTTCTTTGACAAACCAAACGCGCTCAAAGAAAACGAAACAACCAGCCGCAGTTCCAAATAGATATTATACGGCACTGGTAGCAAAGCGGTCTCCTTTCTCGCTCGGATTGCGATACGGTTGCGACACATTTACACCGGTGGGTCAGTGTTACATGAAAAAGAAGCATCTTATATCGTCATGAAATCGACTTTCGACAAAGTTATCTGTTTTTCAAATTATTAGATGAGGCGAGGATGGTCCAACTAAGTATCAAGTGATTATTGCGGAAACACCCGTGACATCAGTAGAAAATTAAACAAGAAAATTATAGTAATGCTATACAAAAAAGGGCGATGGGAAAAATGGCAGTGATTCTCCACTCCACCGTGTAGATACAAATCCGGCTTCGTGTATATTTCAGTGGTCTGAAGATGAGTTTATTTCGTGTCATTAACCTCGTTATTATCTTATTATTACCTAATACTTGTGGGACACAACAGCGCTTGTATGAAAACATAAACACGAAGAAATTCCTTTTGGTAAGATTTAAACACCAGAACAGGGTCGACCTCCCAATGTATGTCACGTAACACCCATAACAACCGGCGCGACTCCCTAGCAACGGGCAAACTACTGGGCCTATTTTAACCAAATTTGGTATCTGAGCCCATAATACATTGGGATGTCGACCCATTGGGCCATTTATCATGTCGCGTGCCATACATAGTAACCAAAGCGACTCCCTAGCAACGGGCAAACTACTGCACCGATTTTACCCGAATTTGTTATGTGGAACCACAATACATTACGAATTCAACCTATTGGGTTATTGACCATGTTGCATAACTCCCATAGCAATCGACCCGATGTCATAGCAACTGGCAAACTACTGGGCCGATTTCATCCATACTTGGTGTATGAAACCATAATGGCTCGGGAATTCGATCTGTTGGGACAATGACCGTGTCACGTCACACCCACAGCAACCGGTGCGACTCCCTTGCAAGGGGCAAACTACTGGACCTATTTTAACTAAATTTGGTATCTGAGCACATAATGCATTGGGAGATCAACCCATTGGGCTATTGGGTCTACCCACGGGTTTAACTGAACTGATTTTTTTTATTTATGCGCACAACGTATTCAGTGACTGGACAAACCTCTCGATAACCAAATCACGTTGATCCGTAGCAATCGCCTGCTCCCTTACATGTTAGCTTAATTAATTAATGGTGGATATTTCTGCTATTTCAAAGTTAGGACTGTGAGTGGACCAGAAAAAAAAACTAACAGTGCAACAACTTCATTTTATCTCCACCCCATTTCCATTGCAATGAACTAAATATTCACTCGATTTCTACTAAATTTTATATATAGTACCATGAGCTACATAGAAACCAAATAAACTACGCGGCAAACTGGCCTGGCTCTATTTAATTTAAATACAGAATTTTATCATGCATATCTCTTTCTGTGATATGTATCAACGCAAACGCAATTCTGGGTATGCCTTAAACCTTTGAAGCATTACGGTATTTTTCATTAGAGGTACAACAATAGAAACATAACCGGTACATCTGTTCTGGTATTTAAATCTTACCAAAAGGAATTTCTTCGTGTTTATGTTTTCATACCTGCGCTGTTGTGTCCCACAAGTATTTGGTAATAATAAGATAATAACGAGGTTAATGACACGAAATAAACTCATCTTCAGACCACTGAAATATACACGAAGCCAGATTTGTATCTACACGGTGGGGTGGAGAATCACTGCCATTTTCCTCATCGCCCTTTTTTGCATAGCATTACTATAATTTTCTTGTTTTATTTTCTACTGATGTCACGGGTGTTTTCTCAACAATCACTTGATACTTAGTTGGATCTTCCTCGCTCATCTAATAATTTGAAAACAGATAACTTTGTCGAAAGTCGATTTTCATGACGATATAAGTAAGTTAAGAGATGCTTCTTTTTTCATGTAACACTGGCCCACAGGTGTAAATGTGTCGCAACCGTATCGCAATAGGAGCGAGAAAGAAGACCGCCTTGCTACCAGTGCCGTATAATATCTATTTGGAACTACGCCTGGTTGGTTCGTTTTCTTTGAGCGCCTTTGGTTTGTCAAGGAAAATCCTTAGTGAACCGGAATGAATTTTTCATCTGATTAACATTCAGACGGGATGGAGAGCTACTCTATAAAGACTGAAAATCTAGAGGGGGAACTTCAGCGAGGGAGGAGCTTTATAAGGGATAGGGTGCTTGATGATTGTATTAGAAACTGGCGAGCTGGAATTTGGACCAAGAGTTGTTTAGACAAGTTATATAAAAAGGATGCGCCAGCTTTTGAGGAGCACCTGCACGGATCGTTTGGGGGTCATTGTTATTCAAAGTGAGATCCAAGTCACTGGAGCTGAGGGGGAGAATCGGGAAAGGCGGTGAAATAGTGTGCGAACTGTGTAACTTCGGTGTAACGCAGACCCTGGAACATTTCATTATAGAATGCCCCAAATATTTTCCAAGAAGAACAAGGCTCCTTGTGAAACTAATGGAAAAATAGGATGGAAACATAAAGGAAAATTGGATGAGGACAAGGGTAAATTTTATAGTTGGGGAAGGGGCCAGTGGGGGAATTGTGAAACAGTTTTTGAATGAATGCTGGGAGATTATGAGGGAAAGTGGGGTAGGAATACCCCGGCGGGGCACTGGGTTAATGTAGGCCTCCTCGTTAGAGGACCGCCACAAATCAGCGGAAGGCCGATGGTTTATTATAGATTCGCAAGGCTGATTGTAAGCCGTCCCAATATGTCTACAAAACGTCGCTCGAATGGGTTGGCACACGGACGCACTTGAACACATGGAGATGACATCGCGATTTTTATCGTGACTGCCTGCCTTCCAGCCCGCCTGCCTGCCCGCCCCACTGCCCGAGGATCTACAAGCCCCCGCCGAACCGTTCGCACAACGACCCCAGATACCCCACCCACTTACCCGCCCGCCCTATACAGCAGACCTGATGATAAACAAGAGACCCCACGGAGCCTGAAGCTCTCACCTTGAACAGAACCCGATATAAACCGAGGACAAGAATGAATCTACATTAAGAAATCAATCTCCATAGGATCTATTGTCAATCCATGAGTCCCTCAGTAGTGACTAAAATAGTCCAAGCATTATGCCTTTCCTTCAGTTAATCATAATGTCCAAAGTGGAGCTCCTCTACGGAGCCCCTTTGATATACAACCTATGTGGATTAATCACAGTTACACACCTCTTGAGGGTACTTAATAAACATAGCTCCTTATAAAATTGACTTGGAATTAAGTTTCTATTTTTAGCATGCACCGAATCCCAGAATTCTGTTCTGAATAATGAACTAGAGATGTTGTATACCAAATATGAAAGGATTCTATCTGGTGGATATGAAGAAGATTTTTAAAGAAATTTCCTTATATTGCATTAAGTTAAAATTTGGGCTACCATAGGGAGCCAAAATATGAACCCAATTTGAAGAAACTTGAATCTGCAACCCCCCCCCCCCCCCACCCCCACCCCGAGATGTTGTATATCAAATATGAAAGGATTCTGCCTGTGAATCCGAAGAGTTTTACGGAAATTACCTCATTTTGCACAAAGTTAAAATTCGGTAACCAATTGGGAACCTAAATATTAACCCTGGTTCTCAGTTTGAACAAACTTGAATCTGATCACTCAAGAGATGCTGTATACGAAATATGAAAGAATTCTGATTGGTGGATCTGAAAAAGAAGATTTTTAAAGAAATTTTCTCATATTGCACAAAGTTAAAATCCGCGCTCCTGTATTGAGCCCAAGTATACTATTAAAAAAAAGGAGGGGATATTTGATAAAAGTGAGATATATGAAGAAATATATTTATATTTTCATAAAAAGACAGTTGAGGCATTGCACTGTGACATCTGGTTCAAAGATTTCAACGATAGTTGGGTGTCTGACAAGCACACGTTCCACTCACTGAGCTGTAGAAGAATGGACGGTCGGTCAGAGAATTTACCACATTCAGTCCAAGACCTCAATACCTTGTAAATCCTCCTCGGTTCGCGAGACAAGTGCGGATCCGACGTGGTATACTCCTCACCAACCGTCCAATATCAGCTTGACTGATGTTATTTCATTCTTCTTGGAGTGCGGAGGCGAGTTCCTGGACAATGGTAGTTGGCTGTTGGCGATGTTGCAGGCGCCCTGCCAAGCATATCCCAGACGTGATCGTTTGGTGAAAGTTCTGGACTTAGTGCTAGTCAAGGGAGTGTAGTGATGTTCTGTTCCTGTAGGAACTCTGCAGCGACACGGGCCCTGCGTACTCTTGCATTGTCACCTTGAAAAATAAATCGACGGTTGTGACGTCGCGCAAATGGCATCATATGAGCTGCTAACATGTTGTCACGGTAATACTGCCCTGTGACACGCCCTTGGGTGACATCTAATACTGTTCTGCTTGTCATGGTTATGCCTCCCCACACCAAAACCGATCCACCACCAAAACGATCGTGCTGTCTAACGGTTACGTCATGGTATCGTTCGTTCCGCCGCCTCCACACTCTGTTTCGCCTGTAGTGGAAATCGAGAGTGAACCTCGATTCATCGGAAAACATGAAGTTGCTCCACCGACTGTTGTTCCATCGCAGTCCTGCTCCATACGAATTAAGCCTTGTTGCGATGTGACATTCAGTCAAAGGTTGAATTATTCGAGGTCGTCGAGCGTACAAATTCCAGCTGTGTAGGCGATTTCGGAGAGTCTGACCACTGACTCGCACATCTGTAGCTCGATACACCTGCTGTCCAATTTCTGAGGCACTTTGATGGCGGTTTCGTAACGTTGTGATTCGGATGAAACGATCCTGGTTATCTGTTGTCGCCCTTGGATAACCTTATTGCCGTCTGTCATCAATATTGCCTTCTGACGATAGCGTGACCACAACCTTCTAATCACCGATTGAGTAACGTTTTGAATTTGAGTCACTGCAGTCTGTCTGTTGCCAGCTTCCAACATGCCAGCGGCACATAAACGTTCGTCATCTGTCAGTCTTTGCCTACCTCAAAAGTTACGTTTCGACCAGAAACTATTAATGAACGAGTTTATACCAAGAAAAGAACGATGAGATCTTCGAAAAAGCCCGTCCAGTACAAATGAAAACTTCAAAACGCACGCCACAGACACGGCGCTCGTGCGAAAAACCTGCACAAAGTTTTCGTGAGGTGGTGACATTCATGATCCACATTAAACTTGGTAACATATTCATGTGTCCAATCACGCGCCTATCCAACAACTTTTTTCTGAAAATATCAACATCAATTTGGATATCCCCTACTTTTTTTAATAGTATATTTTGTTACAGCCTAGTAGTAATTAGCCGGCCGCTGATTTTCCGCGGTTCTCAGGTGAGAAGGATTTTATTTGCCCTGTGCTCCCAAATGCCTCCCTATCTCCACGGCTCTACACTCCTCCCAACTCTCTGAGACGATCTGTTTGATGACATCCCCTACACTATTCTTCCCCATCTCTCCGATAAGCATACTAACCCTCTCCTTTGCGTCATCCACTAACCACATGTCCTTTATTCTCCCATCACACTTCCCCATTATACGCCCGGTGAATCTTATTCTGTTAGACTGGTATTTTGGACATTCTAAAAGAAAGTGTTCTAGGGTCTCCACTACGCCTAAATTACACATTTGACACTCCTTTTCACTGTTGTTCCTACTTTTCCACCTAAGCTCCAGCGACTGCGCCCTCATCTTGAACAACAGTACCCCCTCCCCCCAATGTGCCATCAAGGTACTCTTCAAAATCTGGCTTTTCTTTATTATACAGGCCACCCAAAGACCTACTTGCTTTGATCCCCCTCTCCCCAATTCGGGTTACAATCGACCATGACCCTTTCTTTGTCGATTTTTATACCCTGGGTTGCGGTCACTTCTAAGTCAGATATCTTCATTGCATAGTTCTATATTGACTACCTCGGGAGCCCGGTGGCTCAGTAGGTAGAGATGCAGGTCCGGAAACCGCGTTGTGTCCTTGGGCAAGACACTTAACCTTTTTTCAACCCGGTGCGCATAAATGTTTGCGTGAAGAAAAAATTGGTAGTGGACCAGCAGACGATGTAAAGAGCAAAAAATCTGAAGCGAGGCTCGGTAATAATTTAATCCAGCAGCTCGACGGAGCTGTTGGATTAAATTTTTACTGATCCTCCCAACAAACCAGACTGGTTTCGCCCATTTCGCCGTTGACAGTTTTGACTGAAATGATACCTTCCAGGGTGTCAGTGTTGATAGGGTTAATTCCAATTGTCCACGTGGGGACACGATGGTGTTGTGTACTAAGGCGTACTGCACGTCAATGGTGCACTTGTCTTCAGCCAATGCTAACCCTGCTTGTGAAGAGTTAGTGCGTTGGGGAGTCTGACAGCTGCTCGCCGTTGATTGGAGGTTCTCTCCGGATACTCCAGCTTCCTCCACCCGTAAAACTGTCCGACACGAGGTGACCCTGGCTGTCGAAAGTGTCGTTACCCCCCCCCCCCCCAATAAATAAATAAGTAAATAGACTACCTCATTGGTCTATCCACCCCGTCTTTGTGTTTGAATTCCAAATATTCTGGAACATTAATTTGGACCATCGTCCGTCGGGCAGATTTACCAAGTAGTATGCCTATAGGACTGAATAATTGCTGAACTTCCATAGTAGTACCAAATGGATTCGCATATTATTCGGTCGACAAAGTTTTATAAAATTAAATCATCCAGGGTGTCACAGTTTAACTAGGGTTAATTAAATCATAAGAGCATTTACTGTGTATAAATTCTTTAATAAAATAGTTCCCTATAAACAATGGATTATAACAAAATTGTTCTTTGGCGAATGTTTGAAATAATTAGGATCACTACGCAAGCAAGATTATCGTATGATCTGCAAAACACTTTTTGCATAAGACATGTCAGAATATGTTTTTAAAAAATATTTGTTTCAATCTTGTGAAGGTTGTATTCAGTCCCTTGATCGAGAAATATGTACACCGCGGCTGAAGATTTATTCTATAAATTTATCATTGCAAGAAGGAGTTACTTGGAGGTATTTTCCCGTGAACATCAGTTAATCACGTGGCAATGAAAAGCTATACTTAGTATCTCGTGCGCACGAGATAATTATCTCGTGCGCACGACTTAGTATCTCGTGCGCACGACTTATTATCTCGTGCGCACGACATAGTATCTCGTGCGCACGAGATAATTATGTCGTGCGCACGACTTAGTATCTCGTTCGCACGACTTATTATCTCGTGCGCACGAGATAATTATGTCGTGCGCACGACTTAGTATCTCGTGCGCACGAGATAAAAAAAATATTTCCTAGGTCCTAAACCAGCCACTGTAATAATGTGAGGCTTCAGACGAAACGACGTTGTTAGTAATTTCGAATACATCGCACCCCTGACTTATCTCGTCATGAAAATCGATCTTCGATCAAGTTTTCTCCCCTGGAATTATTGGACAAGCGAGGAAGGTCTAATTAAGAAGCAAGTACTTGTTGAGAAAAACACCTTTGACATTAATAGAAAAAAACGAAGTTTCCGTTTGTTACTATTAATAAACGAAAACAACAGACAACCCTCTGAGTTGTCTGATGTTTTCGTTCATTAAAAGTCACAAAAGGAGGAAACTTGGCTTTTTATGACTAGTTAATTAGAAGCAACTTAGTAACAGTCCACTTCGGTTCTTTGTTTAGCGAATGTGCAGTCTGAGGAACGTGGAATATGAGGAATAATCCTTAAAAATCTTCTTCTTCAGACCCACCTGTCATAATCTGTAATGTTTGGTATACAGCATCCGTGGCAAAATGTCAGGATGTCAGAATCAAGTTTCTTCTAAGTCCCTGGGTTCATCTTTGGACTCTCTATTGATATAGCCCGAATTTTTACTCGGTCCAATATGAGGAAAACTCTTTAAAAATCTTCTTCGTCAGAATGTCCAGGAGTCGTATTCATGAAACTTACTTATGACATAGCTACAACTTAAGATGGTCCTAAGACCATCATATGTCTTAAAGTGCGATTCACGAACAATGTCTTAGCTAAAAGATCGATCTCAGCTAAGACTAAAATGCTGAGCCTGGTTGGGGTATGTCATAAGATGATCTTAACTTGGTTTGATGGTGTTAAGATGGACTTAAGACGGTCTGAAAGTTAAGTAGTAACTTTTTGTTGACATTTTTTTTATTAGTGTTTAACGACACCTTAACAGCCAGGGTCACAGGCAGGGTTAGATTGGTTGAAGACATGCGCACCATCGACGTGAAGTACGCCTTAGTACACAGCGCCATCGTGCCCCCGTGTAGGCAATAGGGGTTAAGTGCCTTGCCCAAGGACACAACGCGGGAGCACGAATCAGTCGATGAAATGGTCACCCATCCAACTACTAACCGCGCTCGACGTTGCTTAACTTCCGTGATCTGACGAGAACCGGTTACCGCGACGCCACCGCGCCCCCTTTTTGTTGACATGAAAGGCGAGATAACTCGCAAATATGAAAACTGACAAATATGGCTGCCGTGTTTATGGTTTTCCAAGCTCGAAGAAGTTTAAGGCGACAGAGGGTTTTCAGGGACAGGAATAACCCTTTGGACTATATGGATGACGAAGAGATCATATCCAAGTATCGTTTGAACAGACAAATGATTCTCAACCTATGCGACATAATACGGGATAGACTAGAACACCCGACAAAAACATCACGGTCACTTTCTACGTCACAGCAGTTACTTTCGACACTGCGTTTTTACGCAAATGGCAGTTTCCACGCGGTTGTAGGAGATATTCAAGGGGCGAGTCATTCAACGAAGTCTCGCGTCATCAATTCAACAAGAGCGGCTTTGTGTGACCAAACAAACCAGTATATCTATATGTCTAGGGATGAGGCCAGTTTCCGACAAATTAGGGCTGCACGGTATATCGATAAACCGATACATACCGGTATTTAAACCAGTATCGATTAAATACCGGTGTAATTGCAAAAATGTTGGTTTATAGTCATTATTTATTTACCCACAATTTAATTTTCAAGATGCCTTTAGTTTTTTATCTGTAGTACCAAACAAATAATAGTATCCATCTACCTAACGCATCGGCCGCATTCGGTATCGCCCGGGTAATACACAAATTGTGCGGGTGAAGAATATTATTTTTCAAAACATTTCACAAAACTATATATGTGACCGCTCGTTGGAACAGGTAAAGACAAGAAACCCCATTGAACGTGCATTCGGTGTGTTGAAAATACGATTCCAGTGCCTTGATACGTCCGGAGGGGCTCTTGTATATTCACATGATAAGGTGTGCAAAATCAGGATTGCGGCAGCGATCTTGCACAACATGTGTGTAACAAATGGACGGCCATTACCGGATGAAGAAATTCCAGTGGACGATGACATGGGTACCGTGTACGAAGGCGGAGCAGGACAAACCAGTGCGATTGTTTTGAGGACCCGTCTGATGGAGGGGAGATTCAGATAAAATAATAAATCTATTGACACTCCTTTTTTTCACTGACCATTTGACAATGAAGCCCGTGCTTTTCAATCGATCACAGATTTTCGGTGCTTGTTCTATACGAATTCCCTATTTGACTCACTTATAGGCAAGTTGACTTGGAAGCAACTAGAATGCGGAGAAAATTAAAAAAAAAAAAAAATAACGAAAGAAAGAAAAAAGAAAAGAAAAAGGAAATAGGAAAAATAAAGTACAAGTTGAACAAAATAAAATAAAAAAGAACGAATTCATAAAAATTACATTCCACCCCACTCCACCCCTATCCCCGTTGCGTGTTTCTATTGTGGTGATAAGAGAGACAACTCTACTTATAACCTCCACATCAAGCAGCTTCAAGTACTCAAAATCCAACTTATTTTGTGGATAACTATAACGTGAGGGCACGAACCAGTCTAGGGAAAGTAACATCTCAACTAACTCCGTAAGATGGTCTTACGTCCTTTTCCTGAATCGCGTTCATGAATAAGAAATATCACAGCTAAGTTGGATCTTAACTCTTAGATTTCACGGCGTCTTAAGGGGTCGTCCAACCTAACTTTGATCAATTTTTTGACATTTTTCCCAATGCCTCAGAATCAGATAAGAGAAGTAAGGAAAGGCAAATTATATATCAAAATAATGAGTAAAGTGCATAGAAAAGGTACATATAATTTTTTTCAGGAAAAAAAGTGAATTTTATGATTTTGAAGAAGATTAATTTGCAAATGGCATAAGTAACGAACCGGTAAAACTACAAAATAATCGGTAATTCGAAAGCCTTGTCCTCAATATAATGATAACATACTACAGACTTGGAGAAACCATTTTTTTGACACACACTCTGGTGGGTTTTGACGTTTGAATGTAATAACATCAACACAAATTTTTGATGTTCCGGATGTGGCCATGTTTCAACGATGTTTTTCCGGTCATGTGATTACGATGTGGTTCTTGTAGAAATACTCAATTTGGGCAATCGTAAGAATGCAAGGACGTGATCAGACCCTTTATTTGTTCGAGACAATGTATAAGCGGATTTGCAAACAGGTGACAGCAAGTACTTGAGCTGTTAATGTCATAACTGCAAAATATGGTTCGAAATTCCCTCTCGTGTTTACAGGCCGTCTGAACTTTTTTGTTGACAAAAAATCTGAATTATTGCGCACTAGAAAGACAACATGAACCACTTGTAAAACAAATAACCGAGTGTATAAAATCGGGACGATACACATAAAATAAGGCAATATTCATAACAAAGTAAGCAGGATGCTTCAGAAATCACTTTTTCACGAAGTATATTCCAAGTGACCTGGAACTATATTGAGCGTGTTAATTTCCCCCTGTCGCTGCGAAGTTTTTTACTTCCTAGTAACCATGGAATTTGAAGGCGGGCATGTTTGATGTCTGCAAAGGACCGATTGAAGATGGGTTGAAAATGATGCATTCGTGCTTTTAAATAAGGTGCGCTTGGACGATGCTGAGAATTTAGTTTTTTCTTGCAACCAACCATAGTAATACAAGCGTCGATCAGTGTCTTTTATGATCGTTTTACACTGACAAATGTAACAAATCTCCTTCACCGGAAACCATCCCCCAATTTGCATATCACAATAAACATAACCGCTGTCACGGAGTGTCAGCGTGGCCGTGTGGTCAAAACCGAAACGAATTATCGAATGCACGGTCAATATTAGCTGCAATTGGCTTTTAAATAAATGAAATACACGAAATATTCGCAATTTCTTCATTATTCATGCCGAGTTACTTTTTAACCAAACCACATTCGTTCAGTTTCGTTTGTCGGCATCAAACTGATATTGTTTGTGGTAATTAAATAGTACGAGAAGGCGAAGGAAGCCAAATATTTTCCATCATCTATTATTTAATTCAAATTGATAATTTCTTTTATTTTACTGAAATTATGAACTGATAAGGTGGGTGTGTTTGCGATTATTATGCCCCAGACCTGGAAGTTGGAAAATCAAAGGTGCATCTAGGGCCGTGCAGTGGTGACCCCTGTCCTCTTAATCTCAGTCTTACCCATTCATCATTACATGTACCAACATCCCCCCTTGTATCTCAACCATTGATACTCCAATTTGAAGGATATTTGGTTTTGTGATCGAGCATCATGGGGAAACAATGCCTGTGCAGCTGCTGTAGCATGTGTTTCTTCCCACATTTTTTCAGAGGTGTGGTACTTTTTCACTCTTTTGAGTTAGAAAATTTTGTTTATAACTAGTTGATTTGTTACAATTTGTTGCAAAGTGCCTGCTAATACCCTCAATTGTATTGCTACATAATTTTCTTGTGAAGATTTTGTTCCTATTACTTATCAAGCAACAACCTAATGAATATTCTGTAAAAAGCCACCAATCTGATGTTTGACACTTTTATCGGAGCTGTTTTGAAGGCTTATGGAACTCAAAATGTTGATTATGGCAGGACTTTTCTATTCACCCATTAATCGATAAATTAAGTGTTATAGTTGGAAGTAAGAAGCATGAAAGGTCCAGAACTAAAACTCTAAAAAGAATGTTTTGCAATGTAACATGATTTTTGCAGATACACTTATTTGGAGGTTTACCTGTCTGATAGTGTTTGGAACATGTGTGGCCAGGATCTTCAAAAAGAAAAAAGAGTTAAACTTTGAGAAAAAAGGCATATGCCTTGAGTGCCGGAGGTAGAGTGATACAAGGAAGAGCGCCCCCCCCCCCCCAAAAAAAAAAAAAAAAAAAAAATTTGTGTCAAATGGAGCTCACTTGTCATCTTTTGGGGATTGCTTTGTGTACTGCGTTCTTGAAAAAAATATGTGAGACCCACTGGATGTGCCCTTCTGATCTCAATATGTCAATAAGTCTCCTTGGGGAAAGTACATGCAATAATGGTTATGTAAGGTTGATTTGATGTGTTTTGAATAACAATATACTTTTAAGTACATTAGATGGTTTAGTGCAGTGACAGGTTACAGTTACCCTTATTTCTTCTCCAACAGATATCATGAGTGTATTGGTGTCCAAGAGTTAAACAAAGCTAATATACTTATTGATAAACCAGACAAATTTAACAATTTAATCACTATCAAATTGATGCATGGGATAAAAGGGGTTACAGTGCAAGGGGTTTGTAAATATATTTATTCAACTACAATGTATGACTTTGCAGTGCATTCTACATAGGCGAATATCATATTTTCTTTCCAAACCATTACAGTAACACATACATCTTGATATTGGGAGACACTCTTTTGTCCGTCCATACTTCTTCTGCTGGACTCCTTCAAGTTGACCTTTGTTGAACTCCCCAAATCAAAACATAAACAAAAGAAAATGTCTGCCTTCAATCAGTGAGCACTCCACTTATAACATTTGGTCTCAATCTTCATTACTTTCATGAATTAGGAAAAGATTTCTTCGAGTATGTACTTAAATGTTTATAGAATACAGCTGTTATTTTATTTTGAGGTATTTTATTGTAAAAATTTTGTTCTCTTACTTATGCCATAGCAGACTTTCAGGTGGTGCTATTTACACATGGCAGCAGTTCCATGGCAAATTTCAGTTTCCACATGTTCTATGTTTCATTCCAAGCATTTTGGTATATAATTTATTGGGGTTATTCATTTTGGGCCTTTTTTAGACTTGAAAGAAAATTACATGAAATTTGACCAAAGTTAGGTTGGACGTCCCCTTAAGATGATCTTATGACATTGCTTCATGAATAGCGTCCCTGGTTTTCGCATAAATAACAGTTCTGGATATCCAGGCATTATTTCTGTGATAGCATCTGAGTCTTCAAAAAATGAATGATACACAGGTTTGTTCAAATTTGAACTCCCGAGTTCCTATTTATGAGAGATACAGAATCATTGACGTTTTTCAGGTGGGGCGTCAGCACAACTCCCTCCAGGTCTCTTGTTAGAACAGTACGACACTTGGCTTCTTCAATGGGGGTAGAATGGGCTAAAAAAAAGTTGCAAGTGGGGTCTGGCCCCAGACAAAATTTGGATTTTTCGAACCGGAAGAACGCTGCTTCCTTGCATCTGAGGGAACAGTCCACATAAATTTTCCACTGCATTTTAGTGTCAGCTTTGTCTATCATTTGGCAAAAAGGGTTGCACCAAAGGGGACCCAGTGCCAGGCCTACAACCACAGGGGCGGGGGGAGGGGGCGGGGGCGGAAACATTTTCGCCCCCCCCCCCCCCAAGAATTTCAGACACTGTTTTTCAATTTTCACCATTTTGATCCATTTTATCTACCAGTGAATAAACTCAGCGTTGTCAATTTACACCTGTAATAACATTGAATATAATCCCATGACTGAGTCTCTATTGTTATATTTGAGGTGTTTATTCAACACACAGATTATAGACAACTATGACAATACGAAACATTAACTAATTAACAGAAGAGATTATCTGTCTTCAATAGCAGGTTAAATTTTAAGTGATGAGTGGTTACTGGTAATTGAAAGTAGGAGAAATGCTCTCGCAAACAGAGGCTTTCCATGGGACAAAGACAGGAAATTGCTTCCTTTTAATGCAAAATTTTAAAATTTTTACACGCCGTGTGGAACCATGGTCGACCCGGGGCACATGTGCATGGCAAAGAGTATCCAAATTAGTGGAATTTAGTCACTTTGAGGAGGTGGGGGTGGGGGGGATAAAATGATTCTGAATGGTCCTTCAAAAGTTAGTGGACAGATATAAAATATTGCAAATAATGAATCTTGTTATTTGAGCAGAAAAAAATAAAACTTTTTGGGGTGTGCTGAAGCAGGAATTAATCCTTCAGAAGACAGGAAATTGCTCCTTTTAATGCCAAATTTTAAATTTTTTCCATGCTGGGTTCAACCATGGTCGACCCGGCACACATGTGCTTGCCACGGTGTATCCAAATTAGTGGAATTTAGTCACTATTGTGGGGAGGGGGTGTGGAGAGGGGGGGGGGGGAAATGATTCTGGATGGTCGTTCAAAAGTTAGTGGACAAAAATTAAAAAAAAACAAATAATGAATCTTGTTATTTGTGCAGAAAAAATAAAACCTTTTGGGGTATGTTGAAGTAGGAATTGATCCTTCGGAAGACAGGAAATTGCACCTTTAATGCAAAATTTTGGGGATGTTGAAGTAGGATTTGATCCTTCAGAAAACAGGAATTTGCGCCTTTTAATGCCAAATTAAAAAATTTTCCCACTCCGGGTCGACCATAGAACATGTGGTTGGCACGGTGTATCCAAATTAGTGGAACTTAGTCACTATGAGGGGGAGGGGCGTGAAATGATTCAGGATTGTAATTCAAAAGTTAGTGGGCAGAAATAAAAAAATCAAATAATGAATCTTGTTATTTGAGCAGAAAAAATAAAACTTTGGGGTAAGTTGAAGTAGGAATTGAACCGTCAGAAGAAGGAAATCGCGCCTTTTAAAGCAATTTTTTGTTAATTTTTCCCATGCCAGGTCGAACCATGTTCGACCCTGCGCACATGTGCTTGGCACGATGTGTCCAAATTAGTGGAATTTAGTCACTATGAAGGTGTGGGGGGTGGGGGGAGGAGGTGAAATGATTCAGGATGGTCAATTCAAAAGTTGGTGGACAGAAATAAAAAAATTAAAATAATGAATTTTGTTATTTGAGCAGAAAAAATAAAACTTTCTGGGGTATGTTGAAGTAGGAATTGATCCTTCAGAAGACAGGAAATTGCTCCTTTAATGCCAATTTTTTCCATGCCGGGTCGAACCATGGTCGGCTCGGCGCACATGTGCTCGGCAAGATGTATCCAAATTAGTGAACTTTAGTCACATGGGAAGGCGGGGGGGGGGGGGGGATAAAATGATTTTGGGTGGAAAAATGATGGGATTATGTCCAGGTTGGGGAGGTGGCCCCCTACATCCCCCCCCCCCTGATTCCCGACCCTGGTTGCAGGCCTGCCCAGTGCTCATAAGGCCGACCATAGTTCGGCCCAATGGGAGAAATGTTTGATTTTTCGAACCGAAAGAGCGCTGTTTCGTTTCATCTGACCGATCAACGACAGACTAGACTGCTGGTATTATCGAAATTTCTCTATGTGGAATGCCAATGGTAGTCCACATAGAGGGCATTCCGATAAACCGATAGTCTGTGTAATTAAATCCATCTCGCCTTTTGGTCATTTTCACGGAATTTCATGCGCCAACAGGTGTTGGGCTGCGTAAATGTTGGGGGCCCTAGGGGCTTCCAATTGGGGAGGGGGGGGGGGGGGTGCACAGGGGAAATTCACAACGGCCAGTCCGCCTCTGTTCTTAAAAGATATTCGCAATCTCTCGGGCCACCAGTCCAATTCTGTTCGGAGTTCGACCCTGTAATAGGCTGTGTGTTTACTACTTTTCGTAGAGTTTGCGCGCAGACGACGTTAATGTACAAAGATATACAGAAATTCATCCGTGCTCCAGTTATAAATGTTCCAATCAGCAAGTATTTGATTCACCTTGAAAACATCAAGACACACAATTAGTGGAATTGTGCAGCATGATCATAAAACTACAGCTGTGGTGAATTTTTTTTTATTCCTAAAAGTAAATATCATCAATTACTGGTCAAATCAAGTCTGGACTGAGAAGCGTTTCTTGTATTGATTCAAACAAAAGAATGTTTATCGATTCTTTTCAAATTCATTCGGATAGAATATTTCAGTTGGTCCGAAAACAATGGACTATTTCTGGACTAGACTGGTTCCAAGCCATAACCGCGTCGAATTCCTTACAAAATTCAAGGCATAAACACACGCGTGTGTGAATGGGTTAATCGATGGCACTAATGCCAGCGCGGAAGGATAAAACGAGAGGCCGCTGGTCTCGAGTTCTATCCTTTCTCGATGGCATAAATGTCATATCGATTAACCCATTCACACGCGCGTGTCGCTCTGTGTTTATTACACGCCTTAACGTCTATAAAAACAATTATCAGAAGGACACTCAGCAACTCATTTGACAACTATCAACAAAAAGAACACATTTTATCGTCAAGCAAAGTTGCGTCCTCATACTCTTCTTCTTCTGGATATTCATTATCCCCTTCATATATCGACTCTATTTCTTCTTCGCTATTTTCGTACACATTAAACTCGCCATATCCTTCAGTTTTAGACATTTTATTTAGTTGTTTCGCAATCGGTTCAGTTTCGGGTGATCAATCGTCTGCTCAACGATTTCTGTTCGGCTCATGTATGCGGAACGGATTTTCATTTTCCGCATGGTTTAGTGTTGCCGCAGATGGGGATTTCATAGAACAGGCATGTAATAAATTCTATTTAGTTGTGCGAAAATCGAAAAGAGAATCCTCCTATACATTGCAATGAGATGTCCAACAGTTTGCGTGAATCTTTACGAAAATCAGATTCTGGATTCTCTCTGAATTTTAAGATCTGAAATTAGCCTGGCGGCTTGTGGATCGACACTTTCGCAGAGGGAGAAAACTTCACAAATAGTTACCAGTTTGGTTTATCTGTGTATGGGATCTAGGGTCCTGCGAAGATTGGAAATTCGATTCGATTCTACTCGCGCTGATTCGGAAATTATCGAATCGACAAGATGTTCTCAAAATCCTACGAAGTTCCTCCCCTTGAACTTCTCTTTTTGCTTCAGGTCTCCAGGAGCCATACTATAAAACTTTTACAATTGTATTTTAGAATTGTATTTTCTATTTATTATTATGACTGACTTGGGGCGCGGCGGCAGCGTTGCGGTAACCGGTTTTCGTCAGATCACCGAAGTTAAGCAACGTCGAGCCCAGTTAATAATTGGATGGGTGACCATCTGAGCGATCAATTTGGACTCCCGCGTAGTGTCCTTGGGCAAGGCACTTAAACTCAATTGCTCACATGGGGGGCACGATGACGCCGTGTGCTAAGGCATACTGCACGTCGATGGTGCGCATGTCTTCAACCAATCTAACCCTGCCTGTGCTGCAGTGAGGAGTTACGATGTTGGGGAGCTGGCAGCTGCTCGTCGTTGCTCGACGGTTCTCTCCGGGTACTCTGGCTTCCCCCACCCGTAAAACTGTCACGATCATGATTAGCCACTGTGCATTAGTATATGATCTTAAACACCAATAAATAATAAATAAATAATATGACTGACTAAATGAATCATTAGCATTTTAAAAGATATGGCAATTTTCCAAGTGACAAACTGTCAAATCTTTGAAAATGCTAATGATTCATTTCAACTCATTTAAAGTCCTACCTAGAAAATGCAATTCTAGAAAATACAATTGTAAAAGTTTTATAGCATTGGCCCCTATTTAGGAGACCTGTATTTAGAAGAAAAAATGAAGGAAATTCCATCTTCGAATCTATTTTGATTTATTTTGGAAGATTCCGCTTTTTTGAATGACTTTTCCAAAGAGACGGGTCACAGTTGAATACAATACTTGAGTGGAGACTGGGCAATATGTACGGCTGTATGAAGGTGTATTCCTTAAAAAACCCACCTTCAAACATTTGTGTACTCATCAGAGACAACAACACAATATGTGGATTGGTCAGTGCCATGCGGTGTTGTGCTTTATTTCAATACAGTATTCTGAATTTTATGACACATTTCTTGTGACTCAATTTCATTGAAACGACAAAAACACACATGATTTTAATAACGGCGACAACCCGACTTCTTGTTTCAAAACGCCAAGCCCTACGTAGTTTTGGTTATAACTCCAAAAATTAGAGATTAAGTGAGCACTCCACCGTGATAGCACTTGAACTGATTTTACTTGACCAAACAACCAGCAACTCTGATTTTCCGCTCATGGGAGTCTGCAGGACTTTAGATTATCCCAGTTTCACACCCTTTGCAAGTGTGTCCAAATTAGAGAAGGTGTGAGACATCAAGAAAAATATATAATTTCTGTGTTCTTCTTCAACATTTGAGAATAATTTCTATCATAATATGACCACAGAAACACAAAGAAACGAATGGCAATAAAACCTAACAGAATAAGACTGTTATTTCTGGTTTTAATGTACCCAAATTAGGGCAAAACGGTGTGCCCAAAATAAATGAATTTAAAGGCATGCCGAGTCTGTGCCCACAAATGTTTCAGCACACCCGGGGGAATACAATTTTTTTCTTACCGAAAGAAATTATTAATATTTACAATTTCAAGATTCATGAGATTTGATTCGATTCGAAATCTTCCGATTCGATTCGAGATTCGTTCGACCTGAAATTTGAGATTCGCTGTGCCCTAGTAGGAGCAGTGCTAAACATAGCCACGTCAGACGTGCCGTAGTAAAACAGTGCTACCTTGCCACTGGATTTACCATAACATGTGCGATTGCGGCGTCAAATTCCGTTTATTGAAGACTATTTATCTGAATAGTTCGTCGAAAGCACATGTAGGAACATAAGAAGAGGACAACTTCATGTCATGGACAGCCAAACATGGGCACCCCACAATTTCTGAAGAAATTTGCGGACCTGGTAGCAATTAACTTATTATCAGTTCACTGAAAGAAACCCCGCGAAGTGGCTGTTGTAAACTTAGACCCATGAATTAACCTTGGCCCTTCAGCAATCAGTATTGAAAATATGAGACTTTTACCCTCCCCGACTCGCCGCCACAATTTTTTACTTTTCTTTCTAAATATCTTCTCCTGTGTATTAAAAATGATTATTTTATTTTCATTCGTTTTTCCTCCCCCAAAACAAATCGTGTTCCAACTCCAACTCGCCGAAAATGGTATTCTACTGCCAGCATCGTATTCCACTCTCAGCGATGACGGAATATTTTTTTTATTGTTTACAAATCGGTTGAGTTGAATCAATTAAATGTTTGGGGAAAACAAATAACGAGAAAATAAAATAAATACCAAAGTTCACTGCTCGAAATAGAGTACGATGTTATCCTCTCGTGAGTCGCGCGGATTATTTCACTCGGCTAACGCTTCGTGAAATAATCCTCCGCGCGCCCCACTCGAGGATAAAAATCGTACTCGACTCCGAGCAGTGAACTATTGTCTATCTTCCTTTCGACTATCAAGAGTACAACTAGGCAATTTCACATCAAACGCCACCCAAAAATGTTTTTTAAACCCTCTATCTAGCATGGACAGCCAACGACACTTGGAAAATAATCTCTTGAAAATTTTAAAAAAAAAAATTTGCGTTCAAACAAAGCTTATCACCACAACAGAAAATATTGGGTTATATATTCTCAGTTTTTAATCCTTGAGCTAACACGACTAAAATACGACATTTGCAAAAGTCTTTCTTGAATAATGAAAAATATAGCTTATAACACCCCAAAAGAACGAGCTCTTTCCATCAAAGGATCATAAGCAATGAATTGGAGGCAAAAATTGAGAAAAAAAAAAATTGTGAGTGTTACTGACCGTCTATGGGCGTTACGTTGCAGGCAATTTTTTTTTTAAATAATTAAAATTTGAATGGCGATTTTGTGTGTTACTTGCCGTTACGTTGGACGCAAATATTGAAAAAAATAATTAAAATTTGAATGGCGATTTTTGTGTGTTACTGACCGTCTATGAACGCTATGTTGGAGGCAGAAATTGGAAAACAAATAATTAAAATTTGAATAGCGATTTTGTGAGTTTTACTGGCCGTTACGTTGGGGGCACAAATTGAAAAAAATAATTAAAATTTGAATGGTGATTTTGTGAGTGCTGCTGGCCGCCTTTGGACGTTTCGATGGAGGCAAAAACTGAAAAAAATTAACATTTTAACGGCGATTTTTGTGAGTGTTTCTGGTCGTAGATACACATTATGATGGAGACAAATATTAAAAAAAAATAATTAAAATTTTAATGACGAATTTTGTGAGTGTTACTGGCCGCCTATGTACGTTACGTTGAGTAAATGGTTTTAAGCCTAAAAAATACAGGATATTAAAATTTATTATTTTAATTATTTTTTTTGCAAATATCACCAAATTTAAAAAAAATCATATGACCCTTCATTGGAACGACCTCGTTCCAATGAGGTGTCATATGATATATAATGTTAATTTTTTTTTAAAATGATTTTTTTCAACAACTTAATTTGTATTTTACGCGGGCGGATAAACTGATTCGTTATGCAACGGGTTAACTTCTATAACCATTCAAGTTGTAAACAAAACAGTAGATCATTTAGATCAGTACATTTACTCTAGAATAGCGTTGGTTGGAACAATTCTATTCAACGAAAAACTACTGAAGAAGCACCTGTGGCGAAAAAGACCACTTGCGACATAATGAAAAGCTATAGATATATTTTTCAAGTTGACGATCGTTAATGCTCCACACTTTAAACTAAGATTGTGGGACTACCTGTTGAAACAACCTTTTAAATCAGCATAAAAGGCACGAGTCAAAGTCAACCGAAAACGATACAGGAACAAACAATTAAATCACCGGACAGAGAATATATCTCTTTTGAAAATAACAAGAAGAGGCCCCATGTGTCCAGAGACGCTCACCTGAAAGAAGTTGTCTGAACAATGGAAAAAGTTAAAAAAATGTGTATCTCAGAATTTAAATACTTTTCTCCTATACTGATTGAAGTATTTATTTCCAACAAACGATAACTCAATTAACTAAACCACCAATTATCATGAATCTTTGAGGGAACACCTCTTCTGATTTCAAAGTTGAAATCTTTGATACCTCATGGAAGGATGTTCGTCCAAACCTGCAAATAATAATAATAATAATAATAATAATAATAATAATAATAATAATAATAATAATAATAATAATAATAATAATAATACTTAGGCCGGCCGCTGAATTGTCGCGGTTCTGGAGTGAGGAGGCCTTAATAAACCATGTGTTCCCAAATGCCCATCTATCCCCACACCTCGTCTATCCTCCCAACACCCGGAAACGATCTGTTTGAGGACATCTTATTCTCATTCTTCCCATTCTCTCGGATAAGCACACTTATCCTCTCATTTGTTCACCTAATACCCACATGTCCTCCATTCTCCCCCCCCCCCTCCTCATTATACTCTCAGTCAATTTTATTCCTTTATACTGATATTTTGCACATTCTAGTGGGAAGTGTCCCAGGGTCTCCTGTTCTCCCGAGTTACACATCTGACACTCTTTTTCACTGTCGTTCCCAATTTTCCCGTAAGCTCCAGCGAACACGACCTCAGCTTAAACAACAGTCACCTCACCCAAGGTGCCATCAAAGTACTCTTCGAAACCTGGCCTCACTTTATCACGCCGGCGAACCAAAGGTCTCTTTGCTTTGACCCCCCACCCCCACCCCCACTTTCGCCAATTTCGGTTACAGTCTTCCTTGACTCTTTCGCAGACGATTATTTTACCCCGGGTTGTCCCCACTTCCAAGTTAGAGTTTTCTTTTGAATAATCTCTATCAACTTCCCCGCTTGCTCAGCCCTGTTACAACCGATAATGTTACAGCGCCGCATAATGTTACACCAACGCATAATGTTACAAAAAATGTAGTAAACAACCGATAATGTTATAAACTCCGCATAATGTTATAACTTTTTTCAACCCGTTATGTTATAAAAATCGACGCATAATGTTATAACTTTTTTCAACCCGTTATGTTACAACAAATTAACCGATAATGTTATAACTTCTGTATACTAATTCCAGTTACAGCTATTGCAGATGGACTTTACCACTTACCATTTATTGCCGCATAAAGGTATGTAATATTTATACTAAAGGTTTCTGCTCTGGTTAAGGCGAGGAGACACCCCCCCCCCCCCAACACCCGGGGATTTATCATAGAATGACCTAGTCACATTACATAGACGCGGATTATCCTGGTAACTCAATCGCGTGACGTCATTACCATGATCATCCAGTGCCCAACATGGTGAAGGCGGGGGTGGTGGAGGAGGGGTACTATTTTATCCGGTTGGTACGTTTACCAACATGCGTAATCTCCGCTTCCAGAAATGTAGTGCTCCATAGTCCCCTGACGCCTTTGGGGATGGGCAAATGCCTCTGTTTCTGCTTGTTTTGGGCATCTAAAACTCATCTGTCGCATATTTCTTAGTCATAAGAATATCGTATTGTTCATTAATTTGACATTTTAACAACTAACAGTGAACAAAAATGAGGTGGAGTTAAAAGAGGTCAAAAAGTTGGATGGAGCGAGGTACATATGGTGGATGTGGCGGGTTGGTAGTGTCGCACGGAAGCCGAAGAATAAGATGCGAGACTGGGTAGGAAGAGGAATGGGGTTTATGAGGATTGAAAGGGGTGGACAGGGATTAGGCTGAGAAAGAGAGGAGGTGATGGATTAGTACATCAGGGTAATTGTGCAGAGAAAGCTATCTGAGAATACTATAAGAGAGTAGTGCTAGACGGTATGATAATATAGATGGTGGAGATGTTGGAAGAAGCGGAAGTGATGAATTTGGGATTTCAGGTTCTGGAAAAGGCGGAATCACTAGACCAGGCAGTATAGGGAGGAGGAGGAGATTGTGGAGGAGGAGTTGTGTTGATGTTGGTGTTGTGGCGGTGTTGGTGATGGTGTTGAGTTATGTATGTTGAAAATGAGCCATTTTGTAGGACTCCGGGGCAGGACCCCGGAAGTGACGTCATATCACGTGACTGGGCGGTCATGTTGGGTTGTCATGATAGTGCACGTGGGTGGCCATGTTGTGATGTCATTATCATGAAAAAAGGTGGTAGGAGTGCGTATGCGCAGCGCGTGTTGTTATAGGGACACGTGCTCCGTCTCACCCTTAACAACCCGACAATAGATATCGAATTAATTCAAACAACCCGACAATCTTTAGGAAACTGTCCAAAACATTCCCGAAAACACTCCCGAATCCTGCCAGTACCGATTTAGTAACTCGCCAGAAACTCGAGGGACCGGGACGTCAGGAGCTCCAGGGGCAAGGGGCAGTAGGGCTCGAGGACAGGGACGGCGCCTCCCCCTTCCAGTTTATCTCTCAGTTAAAAAAAAAAACTATTGTAATAAACCAAACGTTATTATAATAAACCCATTTCTGTGGTAAATTACGCGTCCATTATATGGTCGGACTTTAGGTAACGATACTATCCTATATTTTAAAGATACTAAACCCACGGAATCCCCCTTTTCGTCGTATGAAGCGATGGAAGCTATGAAAATGAGCACGATGCGCGCAAAATCATACGTCTCAAAATGAAAGCTATGAAAATGAGCGCAATGAGTACCTCTTCATATGTCTCATACCCTCATTAAGGATACTATCCTACCTTTATTTGGGAGTGTTTTTGGGAGTGTTTGGTCAGTTTTCTGAAGATCGTCGGGTTGTTTGGATTAATTCGATATCTATTGTCGGGTTGTTAGGGGTGAGACGGAGCACGTGTCCCCATAACAACACGCGCTGCGCATACGCACTCCTAACACCTATTGTCATGATAATGACATCACAACATGGCCACCCACGTGCACTATCATGACAACCCAACATGACCGCACAATCACGTCACTTCCGGGGTCCTGCCCCGGAGTCCTACAAAATGGCTCATTTTCAACATACATAACTACTCAACACCATCACCAACACCGCCACAACATCAACACAACTCCTCCTCCACAATCTCCTCCTTCTCCCTATACTGCCTGTTCTAGTGATTCCGTCTTTTCCAGTCTCTAATCCCAAATTCATCACTTCCACTTCTTCCAACATCTCCACCATCTATATTATCATACCGTCTAGCACTACTCTCTTACAGTATTTTCAGATAGATTTCTCTGCACAATCACCCTGATGTACTAATCCATGACCTCCTCTTTTTCTCAGCTTATTCCCTGCCCACCCCTTTCAATCCTCCTAAATCCCATTCCTCTTCCTATCTAGTCTCGCATCTTATTTTTCGGCTTCCGTGCGACACTACCAACCTGCCACATCCACCGTATGTACCTCGCTCCATCCAACTTTTTGACCTCTTTTAACTCCACCTCATTTTTGTTCACTGTTAGTTGTTAAAATGTCAAATTAATGAACAATAAGATATTCTTATGACTAAGAAATATGCGACAAATGAGTTTTAGATGCCCAAAACAAGCAGAAACAGAGGCATTTTCCCATCCCAAAGGCGTCAGGGGACTATGGTACACGACATTTCTGGAAGCGGAGACTACGCATGTTGGTAAGCGTTCCAACCAGATAAAATAGCACCCCTCCCCCACCACCCACGCCTTCACCGTGCTGGGCACTGCACGATCGTGGTAATGACGTCACACGATTGAGTTACCAGGACAATCCGCGTCTATGTAACATGACTAGGTCATTCTATGATAAATCCCCGGGAGTTTGGGGGGGGGGGGGGGAGGGAGATTTCCTCGCCTTAAGCAGAGCAGAAACCTTTAGTATAAATATTACTTATGCGGCAATAAATGGTAAGTTGTAAAGTTCATCTACAATAGCTGTAACTGGAATTAGTATACAGAAGTTATAACATTATCGGTTAATTTGTTGTAACATAACCGGCTGAAAAAAGTTATAACATTATGCGTCGATTTTTATAACATAACGGGTTGAAAAAAATTATAACATTATGCGGAGTTTATAACATTATCGGTTGTTTACTACATTTTTTGTAACATTATGCGTTGGTGTAACATTATGCGGCGTTGTAACATTATCGGTTGTAACAAGCCCACCATGTCTTCGTATTTGAATTCCAAATATTCTGGAACACTAGTTTGCACCATCTGCTGCAGGAGAGTTTTATCAAATAGTCAAGTTAAGGTCCCAGAAAGTAGATCTTCTGTTTCTCAGGCCATTATTTGTAAAATTGCATGCGGGCGAGTGTTTTTTTATTTTATTTTTTATTTTTATAATTGCATCTTTGCCATCAAAAGGCCATGTTTTTGCTTTATGTTTTGGGCTCGTAATCAACGGAATAGCATGGGTGGAGGTGTATTTCATCCCTTGAGATCAAGAAGGCTTTGCAATGCCAAATCATTACAAAGCCTTCTTGCAATCAAGGGACAAATTTATCGATTTTTTTTAACTTTGGTAAAACATGAGGCATAAACCATTTAATTTTTATTTTTTTAAAGTTTACATTGGTTATAAAAAGAGAGCATGCGGCAACCCAAAGGATCATGCGGGAGGGCCTGAGAAACAGATTTTTAACTTCTTTTTAGTCGTATACAGCAGGGTGATTAGGGACAGGCAACGCATGTGGTCCAGCAATAATGAGCAAATCATTTTTGTCGCTCGCCGTTTACGTGTCACGTTCTTTTGCTAATTTTCGAAATAGGCGTACATAATAATGTCTCAAACAAGTCTTACAAATTTGTCTTACAAAGTTCCATTCACTCTGTCATGTCCTTGATCCTCACCAACTCAAGCTCACTCCTGACTGGTGACATTTCATTTTGAATTTTTGATCGGATTACTAGTAGATGTTTTATTTCACGCCTGTTCCGTTAAATCCCCAACTACAGAAACACGAAACCATGCGGAAAATGAAACTCCGTTCCGCACATATGTTCCGAACGGAAGTCGCTGACGGACTATTTTTAAACAGAAGCGAAATTTCTCTGAAATTTTCTACGAATCGTTCCCCGCAATTGCAATCTGAATCGCTAGCGATAGCTAAAAATAAAACACGGGTTTCCCTCGGAAATTTGCTTGGCGATAAAATGTGTTCTTTTTGTTGATATAACACATTGGAACTCAAGGGACGAGTTGTCAAATGAATTGCCGGGTGTCCTTCTAATAATCGTTTTATAGACGTGAAGGTGTGCAATAAACACAGATGGGTACATGCGTATGAATGGGTTAATCGATATGGCACTTGTGCCATCGCGAAAGGATAAAACTCGAGGCCTGCAAGGTAAATGCGTGATGTAGACCAATCAATATTTTCAACGTGCAGCCCTAAGGTTGCACGTTGAAAATATTAATTGGTCTACCCACAGATAATAAATATGGACTCTTCCTATTACTACCATGGAACTGACATGGAAGATACCACCAGGGTTCAAAGGGTTAAGCTGTATTCTCACTATAGATTTTTATCGTACTAGTTTTCCAGTAAACGCCAAAGTTGGTGTCGATCGACAAAAAATCTATAGTGAGAACACGCGAGACGGACGACTTTCTTTCGATTTTTCACTTTTTGTCGAAACAATCAAAAGCTTTTGATTTCAACTTCTTTTATCGAAAGACTCCTTCGATTTGCCGAAAGGATTACGGCTGACTGTTAGAACGTATAGTGTAGAAAATAACGTATAGTATAGAAACGACGTATAGTGTAGAAACGACGTATAGTGTAGAACAAAATTAACGTATAGTGTAGAAACGACGTATAGTGTAGAAAAAAACAACATATAGTATAGAATCGACGTACGGTGTAGTAAAAACAACATATAGTATAGAAACGACGTAGAGTGTAGAAAAAATCAACGTATAGTATAGAAACGACGTATAGTGTAGAAAAAACAACGCATAGTATAGAATCGACGCACAGTGTAGAAAAAAATCAACGTATAGTGTAGAAACGACGTAGAGTGTACAAAAACAACGTATAGTGTAGAAAATAACGTATAGTATAGAAACGACGTATAGTATAGAAAATAACGTATAGTATAGAAAAGACATATAGTGTAGAAAATAACGTATAGTGTAGAAACGACGTATAGTGTAGAAAAAATCAACGTACAGTGTAGAAAGGACATAGAGTGTGGAAAAAAAAATCAACGTATAGTGTAGAAACGACGTATAGTGTGGGAAAAAAATCAACGTATAGTGTGGAAACGACGTATAGTGCAGAAAAAACAACGTATAGTATAGAAACGACGTAGAGTGTAGAAAAAATCAACGTATAGTATAGGAGCGGCGTACATTGTAGAAAAAACCAACGTATAGTGTAGAAACGACGTAGAGTGTAGAAAAAATCACCGTATAGTGTAGAAATTGTCACAACGTATAACGTAGATCGAATTTATCGCATAGTGTAGAAAAAATTAGACTTCGTGAGTGGTATAAAAAAAACATTTTTCATATGGATTTTTGTTTCAAACTAAAATCATGTTTGTTACTTGCAGGCGACCGGCTCGAGTACGCAAATGGGTGTAATAAGAGGGATGTGAACTGAACCGCCCTGGACCAGTCCTGACCGAGGTACAGGGTGGACCGGACCGCCGCCGTTGGACCGGTACACCCGCCTACCCACCCACGCCGGACCGGTATTTTGCGGTCCGGTCCACTTTTTCGCGTATTGATAAACATTTTTTCTCAATTACAAAGTAGTTCACAAAAACACTGAATACCAACCATTACAATATTCTTTAACAGCACGCAACTAAATAATCAAATAGTATCTACGTTGAAAAGTACCAGTATCAGATTAGAGCTACCTTTCCAAAATAGTAAAAACGATTGAATGTTATAAAGTCAGTTTATTTGTAACCCCGAGTTTCCAGACGGAAAATTAGTCTGCTTGTGACAATATTAAAACATCAGTTTCATAAATACTCGTTCAGATATGCTTCTTCATTTTTCGTGAAACATGTTTTTGATGTATATTAAATAAATAAAAAGGAGGGGACTCCCCCCCCCCCCCAAAAAAAAAAAACCCAAAACGACGGCAAAACATATAATCCTTTTAACATTTGAACTTAGGCCTATATATCGGTCAAACATTTTAATGAGAAACTGATGTTTTCTGTGATGCCATCTTTACGGCAGTCGTGACTAGTTTTAGCGAGGAGAGTGGGAAGTGGGAGGTTGGGTAGAGAAGGTCACTGGGTGGCATAGGCAAACCCGGCCCTAAATTTGTAGCAGGACTGTAACATATTGCCCCCAAAAGATCAACAAATATGTCTAAATTTCCCAAACTCAGAGCAATTTTTGTCCGAATATCTGTGATAGTCAAGAGAAAAACTCCAGAGAAAAATCGTGCGACAATAGTCTATAGTGAGAACAGCCTTCAGATTTTATGACGTTCGACAAAACTCGCTCGACAAAAAAAAAAATCGATAAAAGACGTACGACAAAAATCTATAGTGAGAACACAGCTTTATTTATAAAGGGGTCTTCAACAGGATAACCGTTCCAATTCACTGGGTGAAAAATTGTAAAAACCCAGCTTCTGTATTTTTGCACTACTCTTCAGGAAAATGCCTTGCAGTTGTGAAATGATAGGCACATCTCGGATACCAATTCGCTCCACATTTTGAAATTTCAATTTTTAAACGAAATTCACATACCCTTAATGTTAAATTTACAGACAGCTTTCGGAAATTAAGAGAGCTAATGACTACTTGCCTACATATTCGTTCCCCCAAATTTGGAATCGACTGGACCGGGAGATTCGTAATATAGAAAATAGAAAAGTTTTTAAGAAGACCCTGACACTCAAACTTATAAGTACATATATGACTGAACGAAATATCGAGTGCAACAATCCATATTGTCCCGACTGCGGATCTATCTACGTCCTAGTTTTTGTTTTTGCGCCCGAATAACACAAATCAGAGCAATTATATATATGCATAAAATACCCGATATACAGTAATTAGGTCTGATTTTCTCATCCATTTTGGAGGGGCCCATTGCTTTGTTCGCGCGTCTAGAATCTGTAATGCACGGACGGAGCAACTGTTTCATTTCAATAAAACAGTTGTCAGCACCGAAGTTGTTACGAAACATTTCACCAACAAACTTTTTCAAATTAACCCATTGCCCAGCGTAGGCTGTGAACAATTATAACTATACAAGTTAATTATTTGCTTTTGCAGCATAGCTTGTGACCCCTCATCGAAGCGAGAGCCATAAGCTCGCTTCGACGGGGCGTCATTGGCAGTGCTTTGAAGGAGTGAAATTAAAAAATAACACCATTTTAAAAGTAAGAATTTTAATAGCGTTAGTAATTCCTTCTAGCACGCTGGGTGAGTGAGGTACAAAAATTACCATTCTAACCCATAACAGTTACTAATATAATCACTTACTGAAACATCTGCCACAGTCTGTTTGATACCATATAGAACCGTACGATTTTCTTTTTTCCCTGAGGAAATGGCAGGTAGACAGCCAATCTGGCTATGCCATTTCCTAACAGTATACGTTAAAACTGTAGTAATATTTTGTGTAACACCTTCACCATTGAATTGTATAATGTGTACTGTTGAATAAAATATCATATCATATCATATCATAAGCTGTTCCAACTAATAGGCCCTTCTACGTTACTAGAGTATATTCTAGAACATAGGAACATGGCCAGATAAACGAAAACTATTGTATATATAGATAGAAGCAGAGAATTCTGAAAGAATTCGAAATAGTACAACTTGACGGGTGTATTTGGATAATTAAACGAGGATTCTGGGAAAAACCGAACCAGAAAAAATACTCTTCTACAAAGGAACACACCCCCGGTACCCTCTCTGTACTATAGCACTACTTGCTAAGCCGATACTTTGGGAAAATAAAGTCAATTTCGGTGATTTGGGATAGATTTTGGTGATTTTGGAGGGATTGTCGGGTTGTTTGTGCTAATTTGATTTAGTCCGATTCAATCGAACACACCTCCGGACATACCCCGTCCTATTGCAGAAAAATTGGGTAACATAACAACCACGTGCTACTATAGAAACCAAGATGGCGGCCTCCAGTATACAAAATGGACGATAGAAACACGTATCACCCTAACAACACGCGCTGCGCATGCGCACTAACACCACGTATCACTACGGAGATGACGTCACAAAATGCCCGCTCATGCGGGTTACCATGACAACACAACATGGCGCTACTACGTCACGTGACATGACGTCACTTCCGGGATCCGGCACCGGGGTCCGGCAAATAACCCCTCAAAAGCCCTGACATACTATTAACAACCCTTTACCCAACACCAACGATATCAAAATCTAGTATTTAAAATACTAGTTTATCAAATTTTTCAAAAAGTTTTCAACAAAACAATATCATGTGAAGGGGTCACATGATATTGTTTTGTTAAAAAATTTTTAGAAATAATATTTGTTTTCAACTGCTCAATTTGTATATTACGCAGCCGGATGTTGTCGATTCGTTTGTTAAAGGGATAATATTATTCATTCGGGACTACAGTTAAAAAAAACCCCAAATATCTTGAAAATTAAATTGTGGATAAATAAATAACGATGTTAAACCGATATTTTTGTAATTACATCGGTATTTAATCGGTACTGGTTTAAATTCCGGTACATATCTGTTTATCGATATACCACGCGGACCTATCATTAGCTATGTTTTTTGGCAAAATATGAAAATTTTAAGTTATCCAAGAAATTTTGTATTTATCGTCTTTTGTTTGTGTTAGATTAGTTATGTAAAGTACTAATTGAAACTATGTAAATACGAAAGGGCGTATGTACGTATGATATACAAGTTTTCTCTGGTATGTGCACATTACGCCCCTTATAATTCTGTGGGCGACAGATCTGTAGACTACATTATACCAACGCAGAAATGTGGCTTTATTGCTATGAATTTTCAACAAAGGACAAAATAATACAAAAGTGTATCTACGCGTAAACACCGAACGTGTCAAAATTGATCAATAAGCCTTAATCGAGGAAAAATGCATACAATTTATGTTACAATCATATCGTGCCTTTGCACCAATGAACGTCATAACCATAAATATTTAACATTTTACCTGTCAGGTTATTTTGTACGCTAATTACTACCTTATATACATGTAAATAGTTGTAGCTGAGTAAAGGTGCTATATATACACAGAACGACACATGCGTGTGAATGGGTTAATCGATATGGCACGAGTGCCAGCGCGGAAGGATAAAACGAAAGGTCGCAGGCCACGAGTTTTGTTCATCCGGGATGGCACAAGTGCCATATCGATTAACCCATTCACACGCATGTGTCGTTCTGGGTTTATTACACGCCTTCGCGTTTATAAAAACAGTTATTAAAAGGACACTCAGCAATTCGTTTGATAACTATCAACAAAAACAACACATTTTATCGCCAACCAAATTTGCGAGGGGAACCGGTGTTACTATTTCGTCCCCTGAGTTGCAATGTGTTCTATGTGCCAACTGGCACAATGGAACTCAGGAGACGATTTTCAGTTATCGCTAGCGATTCAAATTGTAATTGCGGTGCACGAGTTGTAGAAAATTCCAATAAAATTTCCCTTCTATTTAAAAATAGTCCCTCACATATGTGCGGAACAGATTTTCATTTTCCGCATGGTTTTGTGTTGCTGTAGATGGAAGAGAACAAGCGTGTAATAAAAGTAATGGAAAGTTAGCTTGAAAATAGGTGATAGGTTATTTTGATGTTGTCAAAAATGTAAACAAAATAATAATTTGTCACTTTTTTACTGTCCGTCCGTATTTTTGAACAATGCTTCACAGTTTTGAACACAAAAAATGGAAACTTATAACATTTGTTTAGATATATGACGCCATCGAAAATAGCATGTCACATATTTTCAAGCTAAATCACCCATTACTTCAGAGCACCTTAAGGTTAAAGAAAACGACCAAATAGCACAGTGTACAAAAGGGCAATTAATTCAATTTTATGATGCAATTTCAGTTCATTTGCATTCTGTACTATAAATAACATATGCCAGGAGCTGTAAACTTTTAAAAATAATTTAAATATTTACTGAACTGGCTTCAACGTTCATTTTTTCTAGACACTCATTCTCATTGTTGTGAGGTCCAACCTCTACAAAATCAATCTCAACAGATCGGTATTTGTATGGTATGTATGAGCTGTAGACTGGAAATTTGATATATTGTACTAAAAAAATCACATGTGAAAGCTTTAAAATATGTTATTAAAGATGATATAAATAAAAAACTTCTATGTTGATGTGGGGAACAGATTTTGTCTCGAAAGTGTGGTGGCTCATTTCAGTCATGTATGCTGAGAGGGTTATTTGCTCTGTCCAAGGACCATGTGCTGAAAACTACAGAATCCCTGGAACACTCAAACATGACCCTAGGTGGGGTGATCTGAGGAACTTGATTTAGCAAACAGAGTGTCTAGGATTTGCCCATCGATTGCATTTCGATTGTCCCAGTTGCATATAAAGAGAAAGGGTGCAAATATTGTAACGTTTTAGCTCACCAGCAAAAATCCTATGAACTGTATCTGCCACATTCGTTTCTGATGAGATCATAATTTGCATCATACCCAGTCAAGTGAAGTATTGTCTGAAAACAATTACTGAGGTTTTTCTACAATAGAGAGTCGATCATCCCTGTCACTGACTAGGCTTGCTATGAAACTGCAACAATTTTCAGGGTATCTAGGACAAACTCATTCCATAGAACATCACTAACTGATGCAGAATACCAGACTTTTTTAAAAAAAATCTCAATGCTATTAACATGATCAAGATGGTCGGTGTTTGTTTACACCAGTTTCATCTGAATATTTGCAGGAGTTTTATTCATATTTCTATCATTACACAATGTATCACAATTCCAGGTATCAGCTCATATTCACAAGAAAAAGACTGTCCTGTCAGTATAGTTTTTGTAAAGGTTGGATTGCACAATAATAATACTAATAGTAATGCCTCCAAAATGCCCTTTAAAAGTGAGATTATTAAATATTTAAATTATAAAATAATTTTTTGATGGTATCAACATACCTTACTTATGGTACAGAATGCAATTGCACTAAGAGTGCATCCTGACCTAGGAATAAAAAAAAAATCCCATGCGAGGATTTTCTTCAAGTGGTTTCTCTTTACATTCATCTTAAGGTGAGGGAAATTTTGTTCACTTTGAAATTCTCACCGCTCTTTTTCCATAAATTCAAATTAAATATACACAGCACAATGTATAGAGCACGAAACATATAGGACATCAACTCATAGAATTGACAGCAGGCACCAATGCTTCCTGGAAGTCTGCTACCGTATTCATACCACAACTGATGATAAAATAATATTTCAGGCAAACAACTCGTGGTCCAACGTGCTTCAGACATCCAAGAACCTCTCTAGAACATCAAACTTTTTCGAAACGCGGCGACAATGTTGCGTAAGGCTAAATTCCAAAACTGTCACATCGTTTTGGACAGTTTTACGAGTGGGGAAGCCGGAGTATCCGGAGAACCACCGAGAAACGGCGAGCAATTGTCAGACTCCCCGACATACTAACTCCACACAAGCATGGTTAGCATTGATTGGAGACAAGTGCACCATCGACGTGAAGCACACCTTATTACATAGAGCCACCGCGCCCCCACGTGGGCAATCAGGATGAAATGTCTTACCCAAGGATACAATACAGTGACCCCTAACGGGGAACGAACCGTGGCCCTTTCTGTTTGAAGTTCACGTAACCACTGAGCCACAGCCATTAACTAGTCCATCGCCTATGTTTAGATTCACTCGTCTGGAATATTTCAATTGGATGGAACCAACTGATATATCTCAGACAACGGAATCTAAAAAAATACCATAATTCATTTTCTTTAAATCAACGTAAGAAATATTTCTCATTCTATACTTTATTTGATAGAATCGTTTCTGACATTACCACGACGAACGAAGACTCATCACAACCGTAGTCTTATGATTGCGCCGCGTAGTTCCACTGATTGTGTGAATATCGTGATGTTTTCAAGGCGAATTAAATATTGTTTATTGAAATCTCTATAACTGGGACACAGAAGAATATCTGTGCATTTTTTCAACTAAAGGGACTTCTTATTAAATCAACGGGGTAGTGTGTATGCAAACGCCACAAAAAAGTGGGAAACGGACATCCCATAACAATGTCGAATTCCTTACAGAATTTGACTGGTGGCCCGAGAGCTAGTTTGGTCGTGTTCGATAAAGAAGTAGCCGTAGTAGAGCTTTAAAAGAACTATGGACACAAGTGCGGTGGTGAGTCTGTGTTTCTTTCATTGCACACTAACAATAGTCGAGACGTTGTGAGTCAACTCTTGAACCTTGCGATTAAAATTGTGGAATTACATGCCTTGCTTGGTGATAAAACGCAAGTGAATCCCACCAGTTTGAAACTAACGCATGGGCGTTATTATAGGCCTCAGAGTAGAATAAACTGTAACAGTTTTAATTCTCCTAACAGCGCCCTCTAATAATATTTTTTTATTTATCGTGTAATGTCGGGAATGAAACACTAGCACCCCCTCCTACCACACACGACACACACATATTAAAGGTAACCTTATATCAAACAACAAAGCGCAACGCCACCGGTATCCCGCGCCAAGGGTTTCGAAGATGAAAAAAGCGGAAATAGGCCCATAACCCTAGGACAAAATGGACAAAACCTGTTACTTGTGAATATCCTTGACCCATGGTGGTCTATCAGCATACCAAAGATCATTTAAATCCAACATCCAATAACAGATATGGAAGTCCAAAGTTGTTACGGATGCACGAGTGGGCGGACGAACCGAAGAACGGACGGTACCCATTTCTACATCCATCGCAAACTTCGTTTTGGCGGGGGATAATGAAGCGATGAACACAAAAGTCGCAAACTCTGTTAAATGATGTTTGATTGTTCAAATGTACTGTGTATCGCTTCTCGAGCACCCTTTAAGCACCTCTTGAACTTCCCTAGCAGTCCCGGACGGTTTGCAAAAATGTAGCCCCTTTCACTTTCCAGACCAGCCTCAAAACTGCTCCCTTTTGTGTAAATCGTTGGTACATCCCAGGTACCAAGGCTATTATGTTATAAGCCAGTAACCAGCTCTTCAAAAGGCCATCTACAATCAATATTACCCCATGCATCGTGCGAAACACTTTATCCGGGACGCATTGCAGCTTGAAAACGTCATTGCTCTCTTCGTCTGTTATTCATCCTGCCAGTGAAATGATGTGACGTTGATTTTAATGCAACGAAACATCACAGTTGCTTCGCTTAGTGACAGATCATTGTTCTTTTTATGTACGGTATGTAATCCAATTCCTAGACAGCGTCACGGATACAAAAAGAGAAAAAAAAACCTATGCTGGTGCACTTATTCGCCAAGATTCGGTTGTTCGAGAGAGATCTACTACAGTACACATTTATACAGCATTTGTAATACGTCGGATACTTGACCAGGCAGTCTTTACCCATTATCTAACATGAAAAGCAGACGACACTTGCAAAATAATTTTTTGAATAACTAATTTTTTTCATTTTTTTGTCTCAAAAACATAGGTTATGACCCTCATTAGAACGAGCTTTACGAACTCGTTCCAACGAGGGGTCATAACCTATGTTTTTGAGACAAAATATGAAAAAAATAATGAAAATTAATTGGAGATTTTTTGTGAATAGCGCTAGCCGGTTTTGGCTGTTCCGTTGGGTAAAGAGTCTGTTATAAGGCACATGCAAGACCCAGATGACTGTCGAAAGTTTTGTTTAAGAAGGCAATATCCTCGTCTGTGACACCATTGGTCTCAAATGAACAAAAGTTTGCACCTCAAGCAAATTAGATCCGTTTGGTTCAGCGCGAAAGTTACTTGGAAGTAGATGCCTTTATCATACTACACACTGAACGAGCATTACTTCTTTACTCGAGAAAATGATCTGGTTCACTCACCTCTCTGTGTGCACACTGTCTAATATATTTAGAATATACCCAAAGTAGCTTGGTGTACCAAATGTTCACCACGAGTGGTGAACATTTGGTACTCCAAGCTAATTTGGGTATATTTTATTTATACCATGATCGTCAGATTATTAAGAGCCGCTATTGTTTTTTCTCAATTTTACTAAGCAGCGAATCTGTTTTTGCTTACACGAGGGTCGGTGGGTGGTACTTTCGCTGTCAATTTCATCGCCGAAACGAAATAGAAAAAGAAACGCGCAAATCACGGGGCCTTTTTAATTTTAATTACATAATAACATACTATTTGGAGTTATAGATGCTTTATTAACATGAGACAACGCATGTTTGTTAATTTTGGGTATCTTATGAGGTAAACTTATTAGAAACATAATAAATAACTGCTGCTTTCATTTCACTCTTCGCGAGGCGAGGAGCGATAAATTTAGACAAGCTTGCCTTCAGGTCGATGTCACCAAAGGTCAACTTAGATGTAGTTCCACTGCAGGAGTAAATTTTAACAATTGAAATCCCATTGCTGGCGTGTTCACCCACAGACACACGTGTTCACCACGGTTGGTGTGTAAAGCTGAAATATATGTCACAGGCTTTTTATATTCAGTAGAATGGGTAATCATGGTATACAATTTCGCCCTTCAATTCTGAAAGGCAGCTTTCAAATTCTTCGGCATAGTGAAGCGAGAATTAAATTTCCGAAGCTGTTCCGATGTCGTTGACCGTCAATAATGACTTGAAACCATGCTCAATAGATCTTGAGAACAATAATAAACGCAATAGGTCTGACATATTAGTTTGTTATTATAGTTTATCCCATAAATGGCCGTTTATTTGAACAATAAAAGCCTTGGATAATTTTTTGCTTTATTCACCTAGAAGGGTTATAAATTTTCCCCGTAGGTTTAACACTGAAAGAATTTATTCCTGTAGTCCAGAATATTGCCGACCAAATTTATAAAACGATCTTTCCTTTAATTAACATTCACCCCTGCGATGTCTTCAAACGGATCGTAGACTACAGTCTATTAATTGTTTTTAATTTAATTATTGTAATTTTCATGGTATTCGAGATAAAATGACCGCAGTTGGTCACAAGGTTGCACTTGAGTTTTTGTAAAAATGATATACGAGTGGCCATTTCTTAATACATTACTGGGTTATATAAATTAAATTCCATTTACAGTGAGTGGAGGGGGAGGCGAATACTATTTAAACACCAGCATGAAGAAAGTATTAATGCCGCGTGCCACTTTATTTTGTATCAAATACCCCGATGACGTTCCCAGGTACCGGATCCAACATAAATATCAACGACACTTTCGACAGCCAGGGTCAGCTCCTGTCGGACAGTTTTACGGGTGGAGGAAGCCGGAGTACCCGGAAAGAACTACCGAGCAACGCCGAGCAACTGTCAGACTCCCCAACATACTAACTCCACACAAGCAGGGTTAGCATTGGTTGAAGACACGTGCACCATCGGCGTGCCGTCAATTGGGATTAAAGGACACAACGCGGTTGCCGCATTTGGGATTCGCACCGAGGACATCTCGGCTTGCTGCCTGCATCTCCACCTACTGACCAACCGCGCCCCCTATGAGAAATTTATACTACATTGAAAAAGAAATATACAAAATGTGTGTGGGGAGTGGGGTATAAGGGGGATGCAGGAGCCTTTACATTATTAAATACCTCAGTGGTCTAGTCTGGTGGCGGGTAAATGCTGCAGTGGTGTCCACCCACCCCACCCCTCTCTCCAGAAAAAAAAATATTGAATTTGTGCGGAAGATCGACTAATATACTATTGTATGGAGCAAAATACAAAGGGGGCGGGGGGTCCATGTGTTTTGTATACTATCAAATACCCCAGTGGCGTACCCAGAAAAGGGGGCGGGCGGGGCGGGGTTGCTGAGACAGCGAAATATCAAATTATTTGATATCTGTAAAATAACTAATACTGCATAGAAGAAAGAAGCAACTTAGTTTAAGAAACATTTTTGGGAGTGGTGGGCAAACTCCTACTGTAAATTGGGTGGGCGCGGTGGCTCAGTAGGTAGAGTCGCAGGCTGCAAGTCGAGAGATCCTTGGTTCGAATCCCACCTGCAGCAACGGCGTTGTGTCTTTGGGCAAGACACATCATCCCATGGCCCACGTGGGGGCACTGTGACGTTGTGTACTAAGGCGTACTGCACGTCGATGATTCACTTGTCTTCAACCAATGCAAATACTGCTTGTTTGGAGTTAGTATGTTGGGGAGCTGACAGTTGCTCGGTGGTTCTCTCCGAATAATCCGGCTTCCTCCACCCGTAAAACTGTTGTGGTCATGAAATAAATAAAGAAATAAATAAATAAATAAATAAATAAATAAATAAATAGGGAGGGAGTCTCTCCAGGTAATCCGGCTTCCTCCACCCGTAAAACTGTTGTGGTCATGATTAGCCATTGTGCAGAAATATGTGACCTTAAACCCCAATAAATAAATAAATAAATAAAATAATAAATAAATAAATAAATAAATAAATAAATAAATAGGGAGGGAGTCTTTTTATTTATTTTTTGTTTTTGTGTTTGATAATTTGTACAGTACTAAATTATTTTGGTTGGAAAGATTTGTTCGTATGTACTTGCCTTGTTACAATTTATGGGAGAGTAAGTACTCTCCTTTTAATTGTTACACGGCAAATCCAAAATGGCTAAATAATATTACTTCACATATTATAATGGAGCACATCCATAGAATATGAAGCCTTTAAGATGCAGTATCATCTTCTATTCAGATAAAACAACAAGCCAATTTAGACTTCCATCGCTCAAGCATTTAACCCTTTTACTGCCACGCCCACTTTAGCCATATATGGAGGGAGGACCTTTATTCATTCACGCCTGCATGTGGGGAAGTTTAATAAAATTTCTTAAATATTTTTATATTTATACACTTAAAACTCTATCATCTGATTAATTGTTGGAAGGTGCTCTCTGGACCCTTTCCAACAATTAATCTGATGGTAGCTTTGATCTGCGCATACCATAACGTTCGGTTAATCATCGTAAAATAGGTGACAATAGTTGCTTGTAGCAGCGTAAGTGTTAAGAAAGTAATATCGAATACATTTATATTCAGTTATATTTATGCACCTTTTTTCGAAAAATAAACACCATCCACATAATATTTATTAAGATATTTTCTGTAGAACATAGTAAACTGGGTGGGGGGGGGGGGTGGGGGGGGGGGGCGGGTAGTAACAAAACCAATATAATAAACAGACACTGTATTTTTATCATGCTTTGTTGAAAATGTGCGCAAATAAATATACATCAATCAAAAAACGAAAAACAAATTTGTCTCATAATTTCATACTAATTTTGAAAGACACTGCCAGCCAATAAAAATGTTCAACGAGGTGGGTGGGGGGGGGGGGGGGGGGCAATTTCAATGAGGGAGGTGCCTGAGAACCAAAACCTTTTTTGGCCTTAAATTCTATTTACATGCAATGTAGGGTAGAAAATGGGGTCTATCGCGCATGGAATCTATGATATTACACACATTTGCTGTCAAGTTCAACTTTACTCTGACTTGCCGGTTGACTGGTTGAGGACTAGATTATTTTTTGTGGTCTGAATTTATCATTCAAAATTTGTTTTGTTGCAAATTATTGGAGAGTGTCAACATATATTATTTGCTTTTGATCGAATATGAAATATGAGAAAGGAATATGTTGGCTTTTGCACTGGTACCCTCATTTTGTTGAAAGTCCTGATAATGGCTTCTGGCACTCACCAGTTAATAGAGATGTATGCTTACAAACAATGAATGTATCTGTACAAGTTTGAGTGGAAATCACTTATTTCGTGGAACGCAGTAGTTAAATTAAACCATGTCAACCGTTATGTCTGATAAAATACTGAAGATCCAGTATTTTGTAGTGTTTTAAGTTCAACAACAGTTGCGGACCCATGGTGCTGGGTTTGAGGCGGTACCACATTTCAATCATGGAGCATGATGCGAAGCATTACTTGACGATCTTAGCGGTGATTTTGTGGCAAGCACACGAGACGGGGTATCCCACTCTTGTCAGCAGGGTTCGGGGGCCTCGTGGGAAAATGTTGGAACATGGAATGTCAGTGTGGCCCTATGGTGACTTCTTTGCACATTACCGCAATGTTTTGCAACCAAAATATTCCAGCATTCAAATTTTGAAGAAAAGAAGCCAATTTATTCCACTCTCGTGAGACCCGCGTGGGAGCTTGGCCCATAGCTTTATTCATGGGGTACTGTATTATCGGCGATAACACATCGGCATCAACTACCAAAGGTTTTGGATGTCTCTGTGTTATTGCGGATAATATCGTCACCCTTGGTATCGGTGATTGTAAAAAAACTTAAATACACGAAATAGGAGATTCGCACGCTGAGTGCCCCAACCCCCATATGAATCCGCCCATGGATAATGTGTAATATCGCACATCGACACACAACCACTGAAGCACAGCTTTTGATTTAACCCTTTACCTAACAAATCTTTTTTTGTTTGAGTGTGCGCACTGGCAGTAGGGTAGAGGGAACAGATCTCTGAGTCTGAGAACCTCGAACTGGAAGGTGACAAGGAATTGTGCATAATACAAGACTTCTGCTCTGTGTTTGCTTAGAGACGTTCGCGTACTTATGGTAATACTGAAACCGCAGTTTGTTGGTTGTTTTAGAAAAAGAAAAGGAAAAAGTCCCAGCATGTTATCCATAATGGTTAAAAAAAAGAAAAAAATCCACCAATATGTGTTTTTGAAGCTAGGAGTCATCTATCAGCCTATAAGGGAGAGTGGATGCTGAACCTTGGTCATCTTGTCTGCCTTCAGGGAGAACAGATGATGGGGTGATGGGAGGGGAAAAAAGAAACAAAAAAAAAAAAAAAACCCCAAAAAACAAACAAACAACCCCCCCCCCACACACACACACACACACTCACAGACACACACCCGAGAGCCCTTAAAGGGCTGTTATATCTTTATTCAAATGGTTATTTATTTAAAATGTACACTCGTCTCAGCCAGGCAAGCTTGTTTCAATCCTTGTCTGCATGGTGTTTGGTGGTTTCCTGTGTATGTTAACAGAAAGGTAAGTTGTACCAATTCCTCCTACGCTTCGTCTACTACGCTTCGTCTGCTATTTCCATGCGTCTTCTTGACGTCTAAGAGTGTTGCAGAAAAAATTACCTTGAACTTGAAATGAAAAGTTTCAGCGCGCCGAAGGCGCACAGGAACGATGTGGGATTGAAATCCCTTGCGACCCGAATAACTTTATTTGCTTTATAGCTTTATTTGCTTGTGAGTCCACGAGAGTCGGAAGCGAGAGCCAATAATCTAATTTCCTTGAACTTTTGGGACCTTTATCAGAATTTATATAAAAATCTATTTTTTTTCGGATACGTTTTTTCAGCTTTGTCCTTTTTAAGTTCCCCTTTAGTGTCACAAGTTAGTCTTTTCACAAAAAGAGCCAACCGACTGTTTGCACTGCATTTAATTGGACACCAGTTGTGTTAAAAAGTGTTGTGTGTTCTTTGTTAGTTATTATTGCACCATAAACTTCTAACTCGGCTTACTCTTTGGACAAAGAGATTTCAATTAACAAAGGCTTCATGTTTTGATACAAAACGCTATTTGCTACAGTTTTCTTGTGTCTTTTTTGCTAATAAAACTTCCGTATACATGCATAAAATAAAACCCTAAAATACTTCACATAGCATACAGTGTAATGTACACGTTCTTTTTATTAAAGTAAACCTCCCCTATATTTAATATGATTCGTCTTGTTGGGATTCGTCTTGTTGGGATTCTCCTTGTTGGGATTCGTCTTGTTGGGATTCGTCTTGTTGGGATGGTCTTATTGGGATTCGTCTTGTTGGGATGACACAAACACATTAGCTAAACAAAGAGCCAAAGTAGAGGGTTACTTAGTTGCTTCTCATTAGATTACCATAAAAAAACAGGTTTCCTTTTGTAACTTTTTAACTGGTAGAGTGCTAAATTATTTTTGGCCATCAAATCTTGTACACATGTTTTTGCCTTGTTACAATTTAAATTGTAACAAGACAAACCTCTGCAGACTTATTAATATCACTTCAAAGATAATACAAAGCACATCCACTGAATACGAACCTTCAAGCTGTGGCACCTGCACTCCAGAATAAAGCCCAAATATGGGCTTCTAGCACTCTTTCAGTTAAAAACTAAAACAATAGACTTTCTTATCCCCGCCCTCTGTGCCTTCTTCCTTATCACCTATGTGTCCATTAAAGTCACCCATCAGAATTATACCGAGTCCCCTGTTTTCTAGTTCTGTGATATTGGACCTTAGTGTTGATATATAATATATCGAGTCATTCCAATCGGGTTGGCTTCCCTCCACCGCTCAGTACACAATCCCAAGGGCAATACTTTTGATTCTTAGGTTGATCTTGACCCATCCATTTCCTTTCGATACCTCAGCCGAGGTGCTGACATCTTCCAGGTCTGTGATCAAGCGACGGTTTTAAATCCTCTTTAATGTACATGCCTACCCCCCCCCCTTTTTCTGGCCTTCCATTCGCCCTACACCTATCCACACGCATCCCGTTACTTGGTCTACCCGTTCCTCGTGTCTTAACCACGTCTCGCTTAAGCCTACGACATAACGTACTTTCAGGGTACTGATCCCATTGTTTTCTGACACTAGCCTTGGTAAACTCATTCTGTCCCCCTCGCTGATGTTCACTCCACCTGTGTCCACTCTTGCTATACTTGCCTCTGGCCTCCCACCCCACTCCTCTCCAAAAAGACTCTGTTACCCGTAGAATTTTATTCCTCAATACCCGTGTCCCCGCCCTGCTAAGATGCAGCCCGTCACGCCCGTACATGCTCGCGTTGCCCCAAAATGTGTCCCAATGGTCGATAAAGGGTATCCCCAGGTCAACACAATGGTCCTCCAACTCCTCATTCAGCGCCAAAATCCTTGAGTTCCTTTCGTCCTCACTCCCTATGATAGGAACTACCCCGCATACTCTTGCATTCCCACTGAGCAGTTTTCTGACTAAACCTCTGTACGACTCCACCAAACTTACTGACCTTTTCTCCCTGATATTGTTGATCCCCACTACTGGATCCGATCCCGACCCTGCCACAATACTATCTACCCGGTCCCTAAGATCCTCCACCTTCGCTCCAGGAATGCACAAGACTGTTCGATTGGAACTATCGGGACCACAAACCACATTGTCAATCCCACGCACAATGCTACTCCCCGCTATAACTAATTTTCTTCTTCTTCCATCAGTTCCTATATCATCTGCAACTCGTCTCGTTTTGCGTGCCTCCGCCCTCCTCTTTCTCTTCATTGTCCTCCTCACCCAAACTGTCCCATCAACATCAGCAACAACCTCTCCCCTCTCAATGACCCCCTCACCTTCATCCTCAGGGGTATCGGAATCTAAAACACTGAACCTGTTCTATAAACACCGCTTAGCAACCTTGGCAGCCTTACGCCGACTCTGGTCTCTCGGCTCTACGCAGCCCTGTCCTGACTCCACTTTCCGAATTTTCCTAATGGATCACCCTCCTCAGTCCAAATCAAGCGTTCTTCCCCACGTTTCCTGCCTCCCAGTTTCCTCCTTGAGTCCACAACGACCTTCCATTCACCTTCCACCTCACCAACATAGGTAACCTTGAACGGTGTTCAATAATCTTCAAGTGTTCAATACACCAGCCTTCCCCAACCTCCCCTTCAGCTCCACAATTTCCCACTTGAATCCAAAACACTTCTCCAACAACTGTAATGTATCCCTGCAGTTCGCACACACCCCACTACTGTCCATTGGCCGACCACCACCATACCTCATATCACACTGTCTGCACGCCTCTGTATCCTCAATCTCCTCCACCTGCACCCCTCGACCCACCTCCCCCTGACCCCCTTAGTAACATTACTTACCTCCGTCTGGACACCCGTCGAGCAATTACCATTCATGTTTACAAATATAATATATAGAGCCTAATCAGGCTGAACGTTGAAAATATTGATTGGTTTCCATCACAAATAATGAATATGGCCTCTTCCAATTGCTGCCATTGAATTGATATGGAAGATACCATCGGGGTTCCAAGGGTTAAGTAAAAGCAAAACAAAATTAATACGCTGAGGTTAGTGTCTTACATAGAGTGGGTTCAATGGTGAGGGGTAGCGTATATAAATGTATATATTTTGCATGAATACACCGCCCCACCACCATTGACACCCCCCCCCCCCCCCGAAGACAAATTATTTTCCATCCTACACCTTCGCGGTATCCAGAAAGGTGTGACTTTTTGGGAGATTCCACCGCCTCTGGTACCGTATATAAATTTACATAACAGAGATGAGTTAACAATGTTTTACGTCATTGTTGGTGGGCCTGTACAGGCAGCCAATAATGATGTAAGACACCCTCAAGATTAATGCATCCTATCAGTAGAGTACTCAAGGATGAATACACTCAGAACAACTTTTTCAAAGCCATATAAAGGGACAGTCTTTAGGCGTATGGTGACTTAACCCTTTACCCAACGTAACGGCCAAAACCGGCCAGCTCTATTCACAAAAATCGCCAGTTAATTTTCATTATTTTTTTCAGCAGACGACACTTGCAAACAAAATTCTTGAATAATTAAGTTTTCATTTTTGTCTCAAAAACATAGGCTATGACCCCCTCTTTGGAACGAGCTCGTTCCAAAGAGGGGTCACAACCTATGTTTTGAGCCAAAAAATTAAAAAAAACTTAGTTATTCAAGAATTTTGTTTGCAAGTGTCGTCTGCTTTTCATGTTAGGTAAAGGGTTAAGGGTTAACGAAAGTAATTCTTTAAAATAATAATACATGAAATTTCTTCGTGTCTAAAACTGCTGTTGGATTGTTACATAGTTTTGCAAGTGCTTTCAAACAAACGATATTTGAAAGATAAGGGTATTTTGCAGAAGAAAAGTTGTGATTTCGTCAAATGGACATTTTTTTTCAAATTAGCAGCTCTTAGAGAAAATAACTGCGCTTGACCGACCAACAATTTTCCAACGGACAACAAAAATTTCCCACAGGCAGAATCATAGAGGCGAACCGACCTGTTCCAATGCCTTACACCCTTAAACTACTTGTAGCCAATATGGGTTGAATGGATAACACAAATATCTGTTCTAAACACCTTCAAAACATTTTTATCGCCACAGTCTCACGATACAACAAGGGTTGAACTTTGAAACCGATATTCTAAAATAAATTAAATAGGAAAAGGTCTGTTTCTATTTTTGACGAAATTGCGCCGGTCTGTCAAATAACTGAGAGACAAGAAGAAAAGCAGAGTCACGTTTCACTCTTCAACAATCACCCATTTTGCGGATAAAATATTTTCTTTAATGTTTCTTAATAGTGCAATCATAGGACGTTGCATGGGATTGTGGATAACACTGGATTATAAAAAAGATTTTGTATCAATTTCAAGTTCAAAGGACATCCGCAAGTGACATGCCACTTTTAATACCCTGTCCAACATTATTAACCTCTCTCTTTTCATGTTTGCAAATGATTCATTGTAAGTAAATTGAGGTTAACTTAGTGTAAAAGAATTTTTATTTGTTCAATTAATTATGCACCCAATGATCCCATAAATGCCAGATTAGAAGTGAAAGAAAACGGAATTAACAGTTTAATTTGAACAATTAAACGAGTAAACTTTAAATTAATAGAATGTTTTATTAACATAAATATTTATCGTATGAGTTGTATATGGATGTCTTTTTGTATTTTTCGGTTTTAATGTTTTGGAGACTGAAAATATTTATACAGTGAGGAAGAATAAAGATATGATGTCATTAAATGTCTATTTTCAAACCTGTTTCCTTGCTACAGTCTGCAGGGGCGCAATGGGCCAAGAAAAGCTACCGGGAAATGCACCAAGGGGGCCCCAGACCCTGAGAAAATTCTCATTTCGCGAACTGAACGAACGAAGCGCTTCCTTGTATCTCAGCGACCACTGGTAGTCAACATGGAGGACATTTCGATGGCATATTGATTTAATCTTTCCTGCTCATTCGACAAAAATGGTTCTAACGGGGAGGGGAGCCCATCGGGAAGGCCATAGTTCAACCCAATCGGAGAAAATTTTGATTTTTGAAATGAAGGAGCGCCGTTTCCTTTCATCTGAGAGATAGGTGGCAGACCAGCATGCTGGTATATCGAAATGTTCTCTATGTGAACTGCCATTTTCCGGCAGTCTGTGCAATCAGATCCATTTCATTTCGTCTTTTGGTGATTTTCACGAAATTTCACGTACCAACAGGTGTTGGGCTGCATCAATTTTGTGGGTCCCTATTGAATATCCTTTGGTAGTGAACGCTGAATTCAGGTTGTTCCCATGTTTCCTAGTTAACCCTTTGCCCAGTGTAACGGTCAGTGTTATCCATGAAAATCGCTACTTAATTCTTTTTATATTTTCAATTTTTGTCACGGGAACATGGCTTATGACCCCCAGTGGGACGAGTTCGATAAGCTCGTTCCGATGGGGTATCATGTGCTGTGATTCTGGGACGGACATTAGAAATTTCCAGTTATTCAAATTTATTCTTTAGTCTGCTACACGTGTTGGGTAAGGGGTTAAGTTCCTTTTTCCCATCTCATTCTCCTGTTCTCTCTATTGCTCTCCTTAATCTCTCTGGTTCTCATGTTTAAACAATATTTTACCGAGACGGCTTGTTACAACCGATAATGTTACAACGCCACATAATGTTACACCAACGCATAATGTTACAAAAAATGTAGTAAACAACCGATAATGTTATAAACTCCGCATAATGTTATAACTTTTTTCAACCCGTTATGTTATAAAAATCGACGCATAATGTTATAACTTTTTTCAACCCGTTATGTTACAACAAATTAACCGATAATGTTATAACTTCTGTATACTAAGTCCAGTTACAGCTATTGTAGATGGACTTTACCACTTACCATCATTTATTGCCGCATAAAGGTATGTAATATTTATACTAAAGGTTTCTGCTCTGGTTAAGGCGAGGAGACATCCCCTTCCCCCAACTCCCGCGGATTTATCATAGAATGACCTAGCCACGTTACATAGACGCGGATTATCCTGGTAACACAATCGTGTGACGTCATTACCATGATCATCCTGTGCCCAACATGGTGAAGGCGGGGGTAGTGGAGGAGGGGTGCTATTTTATCCGGTTGGTTCGTTTACCAACATGCGTAGTCTCCGCTTCCAGAAATGTAGTGTACCTTAGTCCCCTGGCGCCTTTGGGGATGGGCAAATGCCTCTGTTTCTGCTTGTTTTGGGCATCTAAAACTCATTTGTCGCATATTTCTTAGTCATAAGAATATCTTATTGTTCATTAATTTGACATTTTAACAACCAACAGTGAACAAAAATGAGGTGGAGTTAAAAGAGGACAAAAAGTTGGATGAAGCGAGGTACATATGGTGGATGTGGCAGGTTGGTAGTGTCGCACGGTAGCCGAAGAATAAGATGCGAGACTGGGTAGGAAGAGGAATGGGGTTTAGGAGGATTGAAAGGGGTGGGCACTGATAAGGCTGAGAAAGAGAGGAGGTCGTGGATTAGTACATCAGGGTGATTGTGCAGAGAAGGCTATCTGAGAATACTATAAGAGAGTAGTGCCAGACGGTATGATAACATAGATGGTGGAGATGTTGGAAGAAGTAGAAGTGATGAATTTGGGATTACAGGTTCCGGAAAAGGCGGAATCACTAGAAGAGGCAGTATAGGGAGAAGGAGGAGATTGTGGAGGAGGAGTTGTATTGATGTTGGTGTTGTGGCGGTGTTTGTGATGGTGTTGAGTAGTTATGCATGTTGAAAATGAGCCATTTTGTAGGACCCCGGGGCAAGACCCCGGAAGTGACGTCCTGTCACGTGACTGGGCGGTCATGTTGGGTTGTCATGATAGTGCACGTGGGTGGCCATGTTGTGATGTCATTACCATGATAATAGATGGTAGGAGTGCGTATGCGTAGCGCGTGTTGTTATGGGGACACGTGCTCCGTCTCACCCCTAACAGCCCGCCAGTAGATATCGAATTAATCCAAAAAACCCGACAATCTTCAGAAAACTGACCCAAACACTCCCGAAAACACTCCCAAATAAAGGTAGGATAGTATCCTTAATGAGGGTATGAGACGTATGAAGAGGTACTTTTTGCGCTCATTTTCATAGCTTTCATTTTGAGACGTATGATTTTGCGCGCGACGGAGCACGTGTCCCTATAACAACACGCACTGCGCATACGCACTCCTACCACCTTTTTTCATGATAATGACATCACAACATGGCCACCCACGTGCACCATCATGACAACCCAACATGACCGCCCAGACACGTGACATGACGTCACCACTTCCGGGGTCCTACAAAATGGCTCATTTTCAACATGCATAACTACTTAACACCATCACCAACACCGCCATAACACCAACATCAACACAACTCCTCCTCCACAATCTCCTCCTTCTCCCTATACTACCTGTTCTAGTGATTCCGCCTTTTCCAGAACCTGTAATCCCAAATTCATCACTTCCACTTCTTCCAAAATCTCCACCATCTATATTATCATACCGTCTAGCACTACTCTCTTATAGTATTCTCAGATAGCCTTCTCTGCACAATCACCCTGATGTACTAATCCATGACCTCTTCTCTTTCTCAGCCTTATCAGTGCCCACCCCTTTCAATCCTCCTAAACCCCATTCCTCTTCCTACCCAGTCTCGCATCTTATTCTTCAGCTTTCGTGCGACACTACCAACCCACCACATCCACCATATGTACCTCGCTTCATCCAACTTTTTGTCCTCTTTTAACTCCACCTCATTTTTGTTCACTGTTAGTTGTTAAAATGTCAAATTAATGAACAATAAGATATTCTTATGACTAAGAAATATGAGACAAATGAGTTTTAGATGCCCAAAACAAGCAGAAACAGAGGCATTTGCCCATCCGCAAAGGCGTCAGGGGACCATGGTACACTACATTTCTGGAAGCGGAGATTACGCATGTTGGTAAACGTACCAATCGGATAAAATAGCACCCCTCCTCCACCACCCCCGCCTTCGCCATGTTGGGCACTGGATGATCATGGTAATGACGTCACAAGATTGAGTTACCAGGATAATCTGCGTCTATGTAATGTGACTAGGTCATTCTATGATAAATCCCCGGGAGTTGGGGGGGGGGGGGAGGGTGTCTCCTCGCCTTAACCAGAGCAGAAACCTTTAGTATAAATATTACATACCTTTATGTGGCAATAAATGGTAAGTGGTAAAGTCCATCTACAAAAGCTGTAACTGGAATTAGTATACATTACTTATAACATTATCGGTTAATTTGTTGTAACATAACGGGTTGAAAAAGGTTATAACATTATGCGTCGATTTTTATAACATAACGGGTTGAAAAAAGTTATAACATTATGCGGAGTTTATAACATTATTGGTTGTTTACTACATTTTTTGTAACATTATGCGTTGGTGTAACATTATGCGGCGTTGTAACATTATCGGTTGTAACACGGCTTATACAAGCTAAAAGCTTACTGCTGAATCCTTTCAACAAATCTCGTCCTCGACTCATCACTTTAATGCATACCATTGTATTGTGCACTCTGCATGACAATCATCTTGTAGTTTATTATATGTATGCATCATATCTTCTCATGAATAGATATTGTTTAAACTAATAGGGGCCTACTGAGATTTTCCAGGTGGACCATACGGCCAGTCCGCCTCTGACAATCTGTGTCCCGTGATCACGTCTGAATGTTTTAATGAAGTGTGGGACTCTCATGCAATTGTTTTACAGTTCGTTGAAAAATTAATTGTTGACTGTCCACTTTGGTGACGCCTCTCTCATTGAAAGTGCAAGTGTTCGTTGTATTAACAGAATTTAACATATTCAGTAAAGTATATATTGTACAATCATCACTAAAAACATACTGTTTTTTAGTGCTGATAAAATATAATATATATTTTATGGAATATGTTGAATTCGGATAATGCGACAAGCGTGTGTGATTGGAATTTCCTAGCATGTGACAGAACGTGTAAATGCCTTTGCACGCAAAGAGAAGTGACCGCATAGAATTTACCTGAACACCCAATCTTGGTAGAAGACGAAAGTTTATTCACTTTGAATCGTTCTGTATTGATTACTCCGAGCCCCCAACTGACGAAAATTAAAACAATCGGCTTTCATTAATGCAAGGTTCAACCCCTGGCTCCCTTCAGAAGCAGTTGTAAACTTATGTTGTTCAGTGACCTTTTCCAGCAGGTCGATGTCAAAATAACATGAAGTCGAAAGTACTGAGTAGCGAACTCAACACTCAAATTGGGGGCGCGGTGGCTTAGTATGTAGAGGTGCAGGCTGCAAGCCGAGAGGTCCTCGGTTCGAATCCCACCCGCGGCAACCGCGTTGTGTCCTTGTAATCCCATTGCCCACGTGGGGGCACGGTGGCGTTTTGTATTAAGGTGTACTGCACGTCGACGGTGCACTTATCTTCAACCAATGCTAACCCTGCTTGTGTGGAGTTAATACGTTCGGGATTCTGGCAGTTGAACGCTGTAACTCGGTGGATCTGTCCGGGTACTCCGGCATTCTCCACCCGTAACACTGTCTGACATGAGGTGACCCTAGCTGTCGAAAGTGTTGTTAACCCCCAATAAAATAAATGAAATAACACCCAAATTCAGTCCAAGAAGACGCAGTACAGGCGGCCGCCCCACATCCATGCACAGCAGCGTCGACAATATCAGAATCATCACTCAATGGTGTTTAACACGTTCTTAAACAGAGATTGGAAAATGTAAGCAAAAGCGGGAAATACATACCTAAAGCTAACGTAAGGGATCAGAAAAAAGCTGTTATGTCCTTGGACTGTCTGTCTGACAATTTATCTCTCATCTCTCAGTTACACAAACCAGTGGTGTTTCGGAATGGGGCCTGGGGAGCTCCCCGGTACAAATTCTGAATCTTTGAATGCGGTGGGGGACGGGGGTTCAGGTGATGGGCCTGAAATAAGTCACGTCGAATGAGGAAACTGCCTCAAATCACATGTATACACTGCCAACAGAATATGGGTGCTTTCTATAAAAGTATGCCATTGCCCCACGAAACTTTCAACAGCCATATCGTGTCATACAATCTTACGGGTGGGGAAGCTGGGGAACCCGAAGAGAGCCACCGAACAGCGGCGAGAAATTGTCAGGCTCACCAACTTATCAACGCTGCACAACCATTACCCCATGTTACAAACTTTACCAAAGAGGCTACCATACGCACACCACGAAGCTATCCAGCCAGCAGTCAAATTTTGTAAGGACTTCGACGCTGTTATGGCCCGTAACCAGTAGCCCTTAAATAGTTCTTCGTCTATATCTAGCTTCAACCGTCTGAAATATTTCAGTTTGATTGGAACCTGCGGTTCGCTTTTCCGACCAACTGACATATTTCGCCCGATTGAATCTAAAAAAAACAAAAAACGATAAAACACATTTTCTTTGAATCAGGAGAACTGTTTCTAAATGGAGACTTTATTTGACCGAATTTTTAAGGACAATACTAACACTGTTAAAATGTTTGTCTTCTAAATAATTATGAATGAAGGCTCATCGCAGTTGTATAGATTTATGATTACGCCGCGTAGTTCCACCAAGTATATATCTTGATGTTTTCAAAGCTAAGTAAATACTTATTGATTCGAATATTTCTAATTGGAGCACGAAAGAATATCTGCATATCTTTTTGTGTAAAGGGACATCACGTTAAAGCTACGGCAGTCTGCACGTAAGTTCCAGTAAAAGTGGGTAAACATACATCCGATAACGGTGTCTGATTTAGATGTAAAATTTCCCAGAAGTTATTTCTATCATTTTTCTTCTTTTTTCGTCTTTTTTCCATTTTTAATGAAAATTCTAAGCAAGTGGATTCATCACACATTTTATTTGTGACAAAGAGTTGCCTACCATACACATTTTGTGTTTTTAAACTGAGGCCGACATGTTTCGCTTCTAAACAGAGGCGGATGAAGTTAGATAAATCTGGAAGGGTACACATTTTCAAAGCTACCATGATTCAGCCCAGTGGCCAAAAATCTTATATCGGTAAATGTACATGACAAACTATAGTCTCTGGTTTAGATCAGCACGCCACAGTGTGGTCACTGTCTGTTCATTTTCTTCACAAGTTTCCAAAGCTACCATGGTTCAGCCCAATGAGAGAAAAGTTACAATCGTACATTGGTAAATGAACATTGAACACTTTTGTCTCTCGTTCATATGAGCATGCCACGGTGTAGTCACTGTTCGATCCATTTCTTCCTCTTCAGTCATCTTCTTTGGATTTGCAATTAATACGTTACAGGAATGCCTGTGTATTGACACGTTTGCATGCGTCCATTCTAACTCATCGAGTAACCGCGTAACTTGTGAAAAAAATTGACTGACCCGTTTCCCCTGTACCCCTGAGTAGTAAGGGATGACGCCTGGGCGAACTAATTTAACACTGATAATAACATAGACATTTCGTCCCCTGAGTTCCAATGTGTTCTATGTGCCTACTGGCACATAGAACACATTGAAACTCAGGGGACGATTTGTTCGCCAGAGAAAATCCACGATCGTGTTTATTGGGGCGAACTGATTTAAGACTGAAAATTCCATAAACATTTTTTCGCCAGAGTGCCATCTTTTCGTGTGTACTCTGGCGAACTGATTTAACGCTGAATATTCTCACAGAAATATTTTCGTCAGAGTGCCATTTGTCGGGGCTTTGTAAACTCAAATATGCTATGGCAGTAATTATAATACCATAAATGATAATAATCTGTTTGAAAAAGTGACTTGATTTTTTTGCAACGCGACTGTTCCCACAGATTTTAAACTGTTAACTGTGCTGACTTTGTACATCAGTACCTGTGCTTTCATTAGGTAATGAAGTTTCATTTGATGACATATTTGAGTTATCAAAGCCCCGACAAAGAATTGTGGTTAGTGTCATTAAGTAGTTCTTTAGACTATATTCTTACAAGTTCAGGTTTAAAATATTTCAAACACCTGCAAGATAAGAAAAATGAATTTGTTTCCGTAACACCTCTGAGTGGTAGTTCTATGAATATGTTTCCAAATAACACACAATGTTGTTTTCAAACACAATTACCTAAACACATTAATTTTTATAAAGAGAGATGGGAAGTAAGTTTAGTTGAAGTCATTTTACCTTCAGAGGCAAAAAATATTACAAATGAAGAATCTGTTTTTAAAATCATTGTGACAGACAGCAAAATATCGACTCGTATCAATAAATCATCTCTGAAACATACGATTCACAAAGGTATTGCTACGGTTGAATTAAATATTTTACCAGGTGGCCATGCTAACCGTTTTAACACTGAAAATTCCCATAGACATTTTTCGCAAGAGTGAAAAGTGTCTGTGGGAATTTTCAGTGTTAAATCAGTTTGCCAGAGTACACACGAAACAATGGCACTCTGGCGAACAAATGTCTATGGGAATTTTCAGTGTTAAATCAGTTCGCCAGGGTACACACAAAAGTGGAGTTTCTATGGCGAAAAAATGTCTATGGGAATTTTCAGTGTTAAATCAGTTCCCCCAAGTACACACGATCGTGGAGTTTCTCTGTCGAGCAAATTACTATGGGAATTTTCAGTGTTAAATCAGTTCGCCAGAGTACACACGAAAAGATGGCACTCTGACGAAAAAATGTCTATGACAATTTTCACTGTTAAATCAGTTCACCCAAGTACACACGATCGTGGAGTTTCTCTGTCGAGCAAATGACTATGGGAATTTTCATTGTTAAATCAGTTCGACCGAGTACACACGAAAGAAAAGATGGCACTCTGACGAAAAAATGTCTATGGGAATTTTCACTGTTAAATCAGTTCGCCCAAGTACACATGATCGTGGAGTTCCTCTGTCAAGCAAATGTCTATGTGAATTTTCAGTGTTAAATCAGTTCGCCAGAGCACACACGAAAAGATGGCACTCTGGCGAAAAAATGTCTGTGGGAATTTTCAGTGTTAAATCAGTTCGCCAGAGCACACACGAAAAGATGGCACTCTGGCGAAAAAATGTCTATGGGAATTTTCAGTGTTAAATCAGTTCGCCAGAGCACACACGAAAAGATGGCACTCTGGCGAAAAAATGTCTATGGGAATTTTCAGTGTTAAATCAGTTCGCCAGAGTACACACGACCGTGGAATTTCTCTGGCGAGCGATTGTCTATGGGAATTTCAGTGCTAAATTAGTTCACCCAAGTGTCACACCTTACTACTCCCTGGTTCCAGATTGGGATAATAAAAGATATACAAATTTTGCACAGATATGTATTGCCGTATTTCTTTAAACAATATTTTATTTCTTGAAACAGAAATGGGTTTGGCAAACAGGCTATGCCTATAAATAGCCTCACCCTATACTTTCGTGCTTTCTATTTACTGTTGGATGGACCCAAGCAACGCATGGGAAAAGGAACAATCGCGGCTAAACCTCCTTCCTTTTCCTCCTTTACCACGCTCAGACAAGTACCAACTAATATACAGTAATAGTGGGTCGAAAGGGGCTTGCCCAAACCGCCCCTGCGCGCCTTCGGCGCGCTAAACACCATTCGTTTCGGTTCGCAGCAATGCATGGTTTGTTGGTAAGTGACATTTCGATTTACTGCTCTTATACCATAGAACGCTCCGAATAAAAAAAAAGTTTTATCAACACCAATCTTAAGGCATAATTGCCGATTCTCGAGAGACAATGCAAAATATTGACATCAAACATGTAGTTGGATCGGATAAATATACACACACTGTCGAGTAGAAGGCAGGTCACGACAAACAAACACAACAAACAGATTAATTCATATTATAGTAAGATTATTTCATTGCGGCCTCATTTCTCTTTTCTTTTAACCCTTTACCTAACATGAAAAGCAGACGACACTTGGAAATAAAATTCTTGAATAACTAATTTTTTTCATTTTTTGTCTCAAAAACATAGGTTATGACCCATCATTGGAACGAGCTCGTCGAGCTCGTTCCAATGAGGGGTCATAACCTATGTTTTTGAGACAAAAAATGAAAAAAATGGTGAAAATTAATTCGCGATTTTTGAGAATAACGCTGGCCGGTTTTTGCCGTTACGTTGGGTAAAGGGTTAACTATTCTCACGCTTTTAGAATACAGATGAGACAACGTTTATACTTTCAATCGCATTTTGCGGTTTTTTGAAATCTGAAAATTGGCATTGCGAGTGCTCCTCCTATTTTTTAAAATTGATTTTGTTTACATGCACCGATACTAGGGATTATGATATTATCCGCTATAACCCACGGAAATCCACTACCCGTGACAGTGGATGTCCGTGGGTTATGGCGGATAATACTGTTCCCCAACTTATACAGCTACAGCTCCGGCGTGGATCTCCTTTGAGCCGTTTTAAATTGACTTCCCTTATTCGGAATTTGAATGAGTCTATATAAAACTGCGAGAGTATTTTGGCTGGAAAACACTGCGACCATGCATAAAGTAGCCAGTGGAGGGCCACACTGGCCTTCCATTTTCGAACATTTCCCACAGAAAGCATTCGGATTGGCTGAGGAATGATAGTCTAATAATAAAGTTTCCAATAAAAAAACATCAGTGATAAACTTTTGATCCATTTTTATGAACCAATTCGTCGGAAAATCGAACCCTACGGACATTAAAATTATACAGGGATCGTATTTTTAAACGTAATAGTAATTTTTCGTATGGCTGTACTCAAGATCCACACTTTGAAACCGCCCACTCTTCACAACACTTCATTCAAGGCCAATTGCTCTGTTAGTGCATAGCTGAACGCGTCTCTCGGGAAACATCCTGGATCGAACAGCTTTGCATTTACTGACCACTCGGCCTGAACTGGTTGAGGGATAGGTTAATTCTGGTGTTCTGAATTTGTTCATTAAAATTTGTTTTATTTCAAATTATTGGAGAGTGCCCACAGGCGCTCTCCAATAATATGTAATAAAACAAATCTATATAAACAAAATATTATATGTGTTTGACTGAATATGAAACATGAGCAAGGAAAGTGTTGGCTTTGCTCTGGTACCCTCATTTATTTTGAAAGCCCTGATAGTGGCTTCTAGCACTCAACCAGTTAACAGAACCTCGCACGCAATTCTTACAGTGAGCAGTGATGTCCACGCATGCTTTACCAGGTCATAAAAATCATCATCAACAAATTCGGTTATTCCCGGTGCTTCATTAATTACATTTTTGATGATTATTCCTATAATTAATAATGTTTGGAATCTAATATTATTGCGTCCGTGGAAATATGCCCACCCGTGGAAAGTGACCAGTCCACGGCGGCCGTGCTGTAAGTCCTTTCGGGTTTTTGAAGGGTATGTTGCCATCAGGTTACGTAATTCTAAGAGTTAGGGGTTATAGGAATCTTTTTCAGAGTTTGTCAAACAGTATTTGTTACCTTTTGCTTTCAATTTTTGCAACGTTTTTTTTTTTTATTTTGGATTTATACCACATGTGTTTAGTCACATCTTTGTTTACGACAGTTTTTATCGCTAAATTTCATTTCTGTTATAATTTGTGTGTATTTTTTTTTTGTTGAGTCTGTACCCCCAAATAAGGTTTTCGGCAGACTGAAAGCTTGGATAGGACAAATTATGCTAAATCACGTACATAGTAGTCTTATTGATTTATCATAGCTTATGCAGACGGCGTCTATTATAAGTTATCTCCGTCAACATGTATGGTATATGGAGATTTAATACCTGGATGTCTGTTTTTAAACACCGAGCCGCAGGCGAGTAGAAATAAATTTGTGGACACATTTCTCAGCTCCACAATCATTTGAACCAAATGCGTGATAATAATTTTATAATCGCAGAAGACAACTGACAGAGTTACATTCCTTTGGGTCGTTAAGAAAATGAGTAAACAGTATTTTGTTGACACATCGTCACCTACTGGCACATAGAGCACATTGGTTCTCAGGGGACGAATTATTTGCTCTTATTTTATTTTTATGATTGTATTGTCGAAAAGCTGATGATATTTGTGACTATTTTCGGGTTTTTTGGTTCGAGTTTTATAATGAGGCGAGCGGAAGCGAAAAGCTTTCATTGAAACCATAGATATACCCCCGATGTTTCGCGTGCGCTTATACCCTGGATGTTGCACGCTCTCATATACCTTGGATGTTGGGCGCCCTCTTTGCCATGGCTATTTGTCCAGGGCATTCTGACCAATCAAAAGACAGAATTTATCGGGAAAAAGGGACATATATATATATAAATATAGTCTTGTAAGAACGTATTTATAAACTATGGTGCATCAAGTGCATAGCAGCCTTGTTGCACATATCATTCATTTACCTTATAAATGAAACAATTAATGCATTAAATATATACCTAGTTTGAGTGTGCTTGCACCATTCTGTGTCCGATTAAAAGAGTACAAAGTGCATTATGCATGGGTTCAAGAGAGCCGCTTGTGCACTTAACAATGATGACAACTGAAAATTTTAAAACATCCTGCAACGGTTTTACGGACGCTATTTTCACCCAGAACTATGAACTGATTTCCGAAACAAGAAATTATTAGGGAATCATGAATAACAACATGAACAACTGAAACAGTAAATTGGAATTTATTCAATCAAAAATTGCAAAAATCCATGTCACTTTAAAGGAACTTACACATCTCATACTTGCCTCTTCTGGCACTTTTTTGAGGAATTTGCCAAGAATACAAATACGTCAGATGCCAAATTGGAAAATACACACTTAACCCTTTCAATGCATAAATTGGAAACGTTGCTCAATAGCTACTGCATTCGACTTTAACCCTTTACCTAACATGAAAACCAGACGACACTTGGAAAAAAATTTCTTGAATAACTATTTTTTTCATTTTTTGTCTCAAACACATAAGTTGTGACCCCTCATTGGAACGAGCTCGTCCGTTCCAAAGGGGGGGGGGGGGGGGTCATAACCTATGTTTTTGAGAAAAGAATGAAAATATAATGAAAATTAATTGACGATTTTTGAGAATAGCGCTGGTCGGTTTTGGCCTTACGTTGGGTAAAGGGTTAAACCGAAAGGTTCACGGTTCAATCCTGGTAACGGCGTTGTTTCCTTCGACAAGGAACATGATCCCGATTGCCCGTGTGGGGAGGAGGTGCGCTGTGTACTGAAGCGTAATGCACGTCGACGGGGCGCTTGTCTTCAGCTAATGTTAACCAATGCGTGTGTAGAGTTAGTACGTTGGGGAGTCTGACAGTTGCTCGCCGTTGCTCGGTGTTTCTCTCCAGGTACTCCGGCGTCCTCCACCCGTAAAACTGTCCGACACAAGGCGACCCTGCTGTCGGAAGTGTCATTAAACCCCTATAAAAATACATAAATTGTTGCGTAAACATATATTGTTTCGTAAACAAAAATTGTTTGCGTAAAACAAAAAAATGTCAGTCTCTAATTAGTACAGTCAGTAGATAAGACAATGAACATCTGACTTGACGACACGACGCCCTGTGATAATTTAACCCTTTACCCAACGTAACAGCCAAACCCGGCTAGGGCTATTCTCAAAAATCACCAATTAAATATGACCCCTCTTTGGAACTAGCTTGTCGAGCTCGTTCCAGTGAGGGGTCATAACCTATGATTTTGAGACAAAACATTAAAAAAAATATTTAAGAATTTTGTTTGCAAGTGTCGTCTGCTTTTCATGTTAGGTAAATGGTTAATCCGACAGCACTTCAGGACTGTTGGAATAAATTATTACTTAACTTCCCATAAATATAAGATATACTTCGCAGAAAACAATCTACGGGAAAGCTTCAAACGTCAAAGAAGGGTCGAAAGGACTTGCCTCAAACCGTCCCTACGGGTCAGACCCCGGGAAGACGGCATTTACTCGCACTAGCAGACCCGCCATGACATGCCGAAACATGCATCTCTCGAAGACCCGAGATGGGAGGTTTGAGAGGAGATGTTCCCTTCCCATCGGAAGGGGGCACATGCTTTCAAATTCCCCCAACTTCCCTATTGAATTTTGAAGCGCCCAGAACGGATTTGGGGGTGTATATTAGCTTTACTTCGAGAATAAATCATTGAAAAAAAATGAGTGACGAACCTGGGAAGACATTGTCTGCCCCCTTTCGCCCCTGTGGCCGGAAGGAAGGGAGGGCTGCTGCCCCTCTGCCCCCGTGCTTCCGGCGTTTCTACCTACATTGTAGCATATGCTACAACAACAAGCAAACGTCCAAAACATTGCACCAACAGGAACAAGGTACAAGATAACTGAAAATGTGTCTGTAATATTTCAAGAGTCGTTCTCATTGATTCCTGAAAAACCTCATCTCATCTCTTTCCATGTATCACCGTCGATGTTTACCCTAATTATTGATAAAATAGGAACAAATGACAAAATCTAATTGCAATTATATATCCTGAAACTTATTTCCACTGGGTATATTTGACTGCAAGGTATGTTGACAGTTCCGCCGATTTTGAATTACCCTTTTATATAACGTAACTGCCCAAATAGGAGGGCGCAGTACACAAAAACATCATTCAAATTTTATTATTTTGTCTTTTTGTATTTCAGAAACAAAGCTTATGAACCCTCATTGGAACGAGCTCACCGTGCTCATTCAAAGGGAGGTAATAAGCTTTTTTTCTCAACCTTTTGAACTCTGGAGGCCGCTTTTCGGGCGGGTGACATGATATATCATACATTAATTAAGTAGGATGGCTGAAGAGTGAATATATGAGGTATACCAATTAATATTTTCAGCGTGAAGCCCCAGGGCTGCTGGGACTACACGTTGAAAATATTAATTGGTCTACCCCCAATTGATGAATATGGACTCTTCCAGTTGCTGCCGTTGAACTTGAATGGAAGATACCACAAAGGTTCAATGGTTAAGTAAAATTGCATTTTTAGTTATTCAAGAATTTCTTTGACAAGTGTCGTTTCTGCTCGTGTTAGGTAAAGTGCAAAGAAAATTTTATTATCGCTTGTTACTGACTGACAACAGGACTGAAGCCTAAGTTATTGCACCTTATTTGAGTTTCTCTTTTATAACATACAATGGTAAACATACACGGAGTGGTTATATAAAGCGTCATTCGCAAACGTGTTTTATTTATAGAATGTTAAGCATGTTCTTAACGATAGCTTTGAAAAGGTGGTTGGAATTTTTTTTTTTTCGATTCCATAATCGTTGCTGTTTGACATGAAACACCCAAATAACACGTTTTTAAAGCAAAATAAAAAAAGAAGTTTACCTCGAAGTCCAAACATATTCGCTGCAGATTTTACGTTGAACTTTAACACGAGAAGGGCAATGTGATCGCCCGTGTACCGGTCTTTTGTCGCTTTTCGAAAAACAGCCATAGTGCAATTTCTTGTATTTGAAAATCATTATTCCACCTTCAGCTCATTATTAAATACAGCAAGGTAATTGGTAGCGTATCCTTCAGTTCTCATACAGTTGACAGGAATTGCATCCAGACAATTCGGAGATTTTCTTCGGGTGAAGCAACCATTGTGTCGCTCAGTAGTATATCATAGTATATCATATTGATCAATGAGATACACGCGTTAGTGCAAGAGCATTCTATTTCTTTTATTTAACTCTTTTAATGCCCCCGAAAATATTTTTTCGGAGGCATATAGTGTTTGTCATTTCCGTCCGTCTGTTTGTCCATCTCTCTGTCTGTCCGTCAGGAAGATTTTCGTGTCCGCTCCATAACTCTGATATGCTTCGTTGTATTTTGTTGAAACTTGGCATGCTTGTTCCTTATGAGTAGACGATGTGTCGCGTACAACTTTTTTTTGTTCCATGCAGGTCTAGGTTACAGATCAAGGTCAACTGTTCGTCAGGAAGATTTTCGTGTCCGCTCCATAACTCTGAGATGCTTCATTGGATTTTGTCGAAAATTGGCATACATGTTGCTTATGGGGAGACGATGTGTCGCGCACATTTTTTTTTTGTTCCATGGAGGTCAAGGTCACAGATGAAGGTCATTGCCGCATCAATTGTTTTTGCTCCATGGAGGTCAAGGTCACAGATCAAGGTCATTGCCGCGTCAATTTTTTTTTGTTCCATGGAGGTCAAGGTCACAGATCAAGGTCATTGCCTCGTCGGGGACATTGTCACTTTCGAGTGACAATCTCTTGTTAAACACAGATATGGGAAACAGAAAAGTGAAGTGAATTCAACTCGTTCCAGTATTGCCAGGACGTCTAGTCTTTAACCCCCTGTACACTGATGTCAAAATATCCAAAGTTCAATGTGCAAATCTTTCCTATAATGCAACTAGAAATTTTATCAATTCAATCTTGTTTGACAGAGCTCACTGAGCTCTGTCAAACAAGAATGAATTAGTTAAATTCTCAGTTGCATTATGGGAAAAATGGCTACTTGAAATTTGGATATTTTGACATCAGAGTGAAGGGAGTTAAGTCTCCAGATTTGATTGACTCCTTTAATAGCCGAGACAGAGATTGGGTCTACTTTCAAGATTCGGAGCCCAGCAAAACTCAACGTAACTTGGCATATATCACGGGCAGATTAAGAAGGCGGGGGGGTGGGGGGGAGGGCAACTGGCGCGCGACCCTCCTATTTTTGGAATTCGTTTTTAAAAAAGAACTGATACCAAGGGACACGATATTATCGGCGATAACACATGTACATCTACCACCTTTGGTATCCCTAGCAGCTGAAGGTGACCTTAAACACCAATAAATAGATAACTCGAGTAGTATATGTTACCGATATCATAAAATTTGATGCTGGAAATGTAAAAAAATACATAATTTGTCTTTATTACATGCCTGTTCTTTTGAAATCCCCATCTACAGCAACACGAAACCATGCAGAAAATGAGAATCCGTTCTGCACATATGTTCGACACGAAAACGTTGACGGGCTATTTTTAAACAAAAGCGAAATTTCAAATGGAATTTTCTACAAACAAATTACAATTTGAGTCGCTAGCGATAGCCAAAAATCGTACCCTGAGTTCCAATGTGTCCTATGTGCCAGTAGGCACATAGCACACTTTGGAAGTCAGGGGTCGAAATAGTAACACAGGTTCGTATTGCAAATTTGGTTGGCGATAAAATGTGTTCTTTTTGTTGATGTTTTTATAGACGTGAAAGCGTGTAATAACCACAGAACGACACGCGCGTGTGAATGGTTAATCGATATGGCACGAGTGCCATCGCGGAAGGATAAAAATACATGATTTGTCATTGGCAACTTACATATTTGAGTCAAACTGAGCAGATGGATGTAGAAAAATAACATTAAAAGAAATCAGGTATAGTAAAACTCTCTTTACTGAATAGCCGCCTAGTCAGTCTTTATTATATTCCATTATATCTTGTTCCAGGGAGCTCTTCCAGACAATATATATTAGATTAAAAATGTCCACATTAGGTGTACTGAGATCGAATAGACCTAGAGACATGGGGAAATTTGCTGGTTATCAGAGTAATTGAACGTTTGTCAGTGGATGTCCATGTGTTATCACCGTAGGGGCGTAGTCAGGATATCAAAGTTAGGGGAGCAAGTGTAAAAAGGCTAAAAGAAGGGGGTAGCCGCTGCGTTCAGATCGCTGAACTACTAAGGGGGCATAAGAATAGGATGCGCAGCATCATCCGAACCACGTAGCGGCGAGATGAGGGCGAGCGCAAGCAGGGGACACCCCTCTCGCTGGATGGGGAGGGGTCTTCCCCGGGAAAAAAAATTGTACTTCGAGACAAAGAAAACCCCCGCAATTTCCTTGACTCTGAGTCTGTGTGTGTCCATAATTTATAAGCTGTGAAAGGCATCAATAATTAGGCCACACCACCTGCGGAGGGGCTGAGGGGATGACTAAAATTGGGGGGGGGGGGGGCATGCCACCTCACCCCCATGGCTACGCCACTGTATCGCCGATAGTACTGTACCCCATGAATAGATCTGTAGGCCTAGCTCCTACATGTGTCTTATGAGAGCCGATATAAATTGACTTCTTTTCTTAAAAATTTGGTTGGAAAACATTGTGATGTCCAATGAACCCAGTAGAGAGCCACACTAATCTTTCATGATCCAACGTTTTCACACGAGAAACCATCCCGCACACTCAGAACCCGCTGACAAGTGTGGGATAACCCATCCCTTCCTCTCAGCGAACTCGCCGATGGGATCGTCTGGTGATACTTCGCATCATGTCTCACGATTGAAATGTGGCGCCCCTCGAACCCAGAATCCTGGACCCGTTACTGGCTATTCCCGAATGCAGATATTTTCAGCATCATCCATTGCACGAGAACCACTTTCGTGTCTGCTTAAAAGTCAGCTAGTCATCTCTGAAGGGGTAAAATATATCAATGGGACAACCTGATACAGCATATAAGTCAGTCAATTCAAAATCATTATTCATATCTTTTAAATAATTCTCATGAATCATGTTATTAACATTTCTTTCAAACGAGTCGACCCTCTAACGTTCATGAAAACATCTTTGCTTGTCCAACAGCACAGCATGGCACTGTGGTAGATCCAGGATTCTAGGTTTGGTGGGGTGGTGGGCACATTTCAATCGTGGGTCATGTATCACTCGACAATCGTAACAGCGAGTTGGGGGCGAACACGAGAGGGTGTATCCCAGTCTTGTTAATGGGGTCTGGGTGTCTTTGGGAAAATGTTGGAACATGGAAGGTTATTGTAATCCTCCGCTGGCTGCTTTGCACAAGACCGCAATGTTTTCCAACCAAAATATTCCAGCATTAAAATTTTGCAGAGGAAAAGCCAATTTATATCGGCTCACATGAGGCGCATGTAGGAGCTAGAGCTATAGCTGTATTCATAGGGTACGGTATTATCGGCGATAACCTCTGCCAAAGGTTGTGGATGTCCATGTTTTATCGCCGATAATATCGTGTGACTTAGTATGGATGATTGAAAAAAACTGAAATACAAAAAATATGAGGGGTGCGCGCCGGGTGCCCCCTCTGAATCCGCCCATGGGGTACGATCTAGAAATACATCATGATTGCTGATGGCAGAACTAAATGTAGGAAACTAAGCAGATGGAGGAAGGCAGAGTATCAGTAGAGAACTAAATGTAGAAAGCGAGCCAAATGGACCGGCCTTAATATCTGTCTAATTTAGGGACATTCCAAGTCAGTTGCTGTTCAGCCCCAAAAGTATTTAACACCACTTCACCACGAGTGGTGAACAGTTGGTACACCATGCTGGGAATATTCTATATAGCTAGTGTTACAGGTAGCTGTATTGTACGGTGAACTGCGGTAGGTATACAAAGCTATACTTATGGCTTCTAATCATTTCAATTCTCCTGAAAGGGTTAGAAATGAGCCAAAACGGAAGTCAGGTGAATACAGACACCTGGTATGTCATGCCCAGGAGCTGTTCCTCTAAAGTCTAAATGTTAGAAAACAAAAGTAGTCGAAGATTCGAGAAGATAGAAAATTATCAATTTGAATAGATTTATACCTGTTTTCATTTTGTGGTGAACTGCTTCTCTTTAACTAATAAATCGTTTGAATATTTATGTCAATCTCTTTGGTAGTATGAATGTCAAGCTCATTACTGAATTAAAGGGTATGACATTGTGTGTTATGTTCTCATATATATAATAAAACACACTTAACATTTGTTTGTTCTTTTATTTCTCTGGCTATCAACATTGCATGTATGAAGTGCCTAAAACCGAGTCTACGTATCCCGACACAGACACACAATAGAAATAAAATGCGGATATAACATCCTTTCCTTCCCAAAGTTTTAGATAATCAAGTACTGAAACATATGTTGAGCATACAAAAAAGTATAAAAATAATAATAATAAACATGGATTTGAGTCTAGATAATCTGTAAAAGAATATAATGATATGTACTTAGCTATATTACCTCAATCAAACGTTCTGGTTTTCTAATATGTCTTTTGTGTCCACCTTCAATATTTTCTAAGTTTCCGCTAGCTACATGTGTTTCACCACTTGATTCATATGATGTATGTGTGGGTGGAACTGCATTTGCCATTTCATCCTCACTATCAAGTAAATCAAGTGACTGATTTACTGCTTTACAATCTACGGTTCTGTTTCTAAGGAATATCTGATTTGCATGCGTTTTTACTTGTTTACCCCTTCAATCTTGATTTCGTAGTTAACTTTTCCTAATATTTTAGTGACAATGCCAGGGTAATATTTTAGCCCTTGGGAATAATTTTCTACAATATACAGTATACAGTATCACCAAGTTTAAAAACTCTACTCGTGGCTTATCTGTCATACAGTGTTTTCATTTTTTCTTGTTGGCTGTTAACTCTTTTTTGAAGAGAAGGCAAAACAGCTGAACGGGGTGACTTAAGCATGCGGCCCATTAACAACTGTCAGGGTGTTGTGCCCGTAGTACTGTGAGGTGTTATACGGTGTCGCAGCAAACTGCGTGCGATTTTTGTGGATAAGGAACCACTCCTGATGTGCTTTAATTTATTTTTGAAAGTTTGAACGCAACGCTCCGCTAAACCATTTGAAGCAGGGCTGAACGGAGCACTTGTTAAGTGCCGAATATCATTTTTTGTGCAAAATAGCTGAAACTGTTCGCTTGCGAAGCAAGTGGCATTATCTGACACAACAGTATCAGGCACACCATGGGTAGAGAACATAAGTCGCAGTGCATTGATTGTTGCTTCCGATGTTACGGTTTTGGTTATAGCCACTTCCAACCATTTGGAGTAGGCATCTACTACGATGAGAAACATTTTCCCCATTATGGGACCAGCATAATCTATATGCAGACGAAACTAGGGAGTGTTTGGATAATCCCATGGTGATAGAGCTGTTTTGGGTGGATTTTTACGTGATTCTTGACATAACCTACAATCCCTCACTGAAGACTCCAAATCGGAGTCTATTTTTGGCCACCAAACTAGACTTCTTGCCACAGACTTCATCAATGTTATACCAGGATGAGTATCGTGGAGTTCAGAAATGAAAGTCTGTGTATCCCGACGCAGACACACAATAGAAATAAAATGCGGATATAACAGTTAGAAAATTATTTTGGTAGATTTATGCTACCTTGTGGAATATGAAGCATATCGATTATAGCCGTGTCAGGAAAATAATTAATTGACTTGATGCCGTTGATGTGCTATTATGAAACACCACCAGCCAGATTTACGACGCCCCGCTAAAATACGATTAGTTTTTAACCGGTCTTAACTATATGATGCGCGCGGACGAATTTGAAATAGTATTTTCGAAAGGTGCTTTTCCACTTGGTTGTCACATAGTTATGACGTCACTCCTTTGTTTAAAAGAAGTGATATATTTCGAAGAGTTGATAAGAGCATATGCTGCATTCGACAAATATCACCCCAAGCTCTGCAACACTTGGGGGATGAAGGATATCTCTCGAGAATAAAGGCAATGGGTTGGTGCAGTGCAAGTTCTGACATAAACAATAACCTTTGAATACATTTAAGTGATCTTCATTAATGTGTCTAAACCCATTAAATTCATGATTATCATTATTTCGTTGATCAGCTCGGACGCTTACTGGACTCTCCGTTAGCACCATTAATTAACACCAGAATGATTCTACCGCAGAAGCTATCTGACATGTTGACATGTTTTAATGTGGGTAACACCAGAAACTGGACAATGTTTCTGGTGCAACCTGCCAGGTGATATTGGATTTTCCAATACCACCTGAAACGGCTCCAACAAAGAAGCCTGCAGCCAGACCACAGGCTTCTCGGGGAGTGGTAGCACCTTTACCCAATTGGGCTCTGGTCCACACCCAGAGAACGCTGAGAAAACCAAGAAGAAGAAAAGCCCGTCCACAATGCGCCTGGATGCCAAGCGCTCGGGGGACTGGAAGAAACAGAAAGCAGAAGAAACCCGCAAAGAGAAGGAAGAGGAGATGGAAATCCACGCCTCTAGCCCGCCGGAAAAAACCGCCAGCAGACACCACCGATACATCAGACATCTCTCTCTCCAGCACCATCTCCAGCCTGGGCCCCCAGGATAAACAGAATGATGATGAAGAATTGAGTAAGCTTGCCCACGAACTGGACAAACAGATCGTGGGCACCGAAAAAGAGCCAAATCTAACTAAGAAGCTCAAGGAACTAGCCAAGCAACAAGCCATTCGTAGGAACGAGCACACGAAGGACATGGAAGAGGCGGCAAGACTTCGGAAGGAAACGGAGAAAGTACTTGCAGACGCCGCTTTAGCAATGGCACTTTCACAAAACAGGACAAATACCACGATACCACAGCCTCCATCGCCAATAGTCAAGATATCGCCATCTCCACCTCCTAAGAAGAAACAGAGGAAGCAAAAGAAATAGGCAGCAAAACCTAGCGAGCAGCCAGCAGTCCATCACGAGCGGTAGGGTACGAGCAATATAACACAGACACCTATCCACTTATGGGATGCGCGTCACATCCCCAAGTGCAGAATCTTTTCGGTATCTAAACCCAGTCACGCACTATTCTGAACTTCCTCGCCTGGTGATATTATACAACTTTTCACACATAAAATAAAACCCCAGAGTATTACAAAAATGACGTTTTCCGTATAACGATAGAAAGATTTTACTGACTCAAAACAAGAAAGCACTGAAAGGAATGAGAAAAGATGTGAAAGTAAGTTAATTTAATCGAGACTGGATATTGAGTCTTTCTTGCTGATTGTGCGTCTTTTGTTTGTCTTAGAAAACAACTCCGTGACAAGTCGTTTACACCATATCAACTTGTGATATTGAACATACAATCGCTAGGCCATGTTCACAAGGGCAAAACCCTCGTGAACACCCTCATGATTGTATATTCAATATCACTTGCTTTCTATTGTGTAACCTCTACGTGATTCGCCCTGACCGTCCGAGCAAATTAGAATAAACGAATTTTCGAACGGTGGCGGGGGTATGTTTTGCGTGGAATTAAATGACATCGCCGTTCTAAGGTGTATTTTTGGATGATAAGGTAGACTCAAAGTTGGCAGCATACATGGATATTATACAAATTCTTGAATTGGCACAGGAACAACGAGGGCGAAAAAGGCCGGCGACGGTCTTTGAAAATATTTGGGAATAGCACAAACTCTATGGAACATTTTTTGATGAATTCTGTTTTCTTGAGCGTTTAAGGGTTCCAGAGAATCTGCGAGGGGTCCTTTAGACGATATTGCCCAAGACATAGATTGGGCCACTTAGAGTCACTTGTTGCAACCTATTTACCAGTTATGCGAAGCGCTTCGCTTTTACGCAATGGGTTCACTCCAGGTCGTGGTTTGCCTTACCAACGCCGTTACGCAGGCATTTTTCAGGAAAAAATAATTTCTGAAAATGCCAATTGATGAGAATGAAATAAATGATTTCAAAGATGGCTTTCACGACATAGCTGGCATGAGTGGCATAGTGGGCTGTGTTGATGAAACACACATTCCGATTTTTAATTATTGCATGTATGTATGTAAGGTATGGTTCTGCACATGACGCGTGTATATTTGATTCCTCACAAATTAGAACCAGATTCGAGAATTTGCATTTTCGAGGCATTCTAATCAGCGAGACTCCATATGAGGGAACATGGTACATGTTAACGTCAATGAGCCAACCTTCTACCGACGAGGAACAACGTTATAACATGGCCTGCAAGAAGCCCAGGAATTTGGTAGTATGTGTCTTTTTGCGTCATGCGGCGTCAAAGTTCTCGTTAGTTCACCGTCTGCCGCTGTATTTTACCAAGGAACATTTCATCCATTGCTTTAGATATTTTTAACCACGCATCTTTCTTCTTGCTTTGACTATTTCCATCACTTTTCTTACTTCTCCACAATGGGCATATCCCCTTGAATGGGCGTTAAACGCTCATCAGAAATACAATTAACCCTTTACCCAACGTAACGGTCAAAACCGGCCAGCGCTAATTTTAAAAATCGCCAATTAATTTTATTTATTTTTTCATTTTTTGTCTCAAAAACATAGGTTATGGCCCCTCGTTGGATTGAGCTCGTCGAGCTCGTTCCAACGAGGGGTCATAACCTATGTTTTTGAAACAAAAAATGAAAAAAATTAGTTATTCAAGATTTTTTTTTTGCAAGTGTCGTCTGCTTTTCGTGTTAGGTAAAGGGTTAACACTTCTCTTTGCCTTATTTGACATGACACATGTTGTTCCCACTCGTAGTTGTGATCTCCACTTTTGGCGGCGTACTTGAGAAAAATGGAAATGTCACCGAACAACAGCAGCTATTTGTAGTACAAATGGCAGGCTTTGCACGAGTTGTCCGTCCGTTGTTCAGGTACTGATGATCGCATGTCGTATGCATGTCGTAGACAGCCCCTTTCAATTGTGCAAAAAGTGATCTACGGCACGCATACAGCGAAGTTTTATCCACGGTATTAGTGATGTACGTGTACATAATTCATAAGGGAGTCGTATATCTCGCTGCACATGTTCAGTGGTGGTATACAGACAATTATTTATCCCATAAATGGCCGTTTATTCAAACAATATAAGCCTTGGATAAAAATTTGCTTTATTCATCTGGCAGGGTGATACATTTTCTCCGTAGGTTTAACACTGAAAGAATTTATTCCTATAGTGGAGACGGACTTGTTGACCTCTGACTTCTACCGAATTGGACCAGTGCGGTCCTCATTTCTCGCTGTGTTTTGTTGTGAGTAACAGCACGATTTCGCCGCAACTGCCCTATAAAAGATTTATGGGATAAACAAAATAAATGTATTGTAGTCGTCCTGTGGGTTTCAATGTGTTCTATGTGCCAGTAGGCACATAGAACACATTGGAACGCAGTGCACGTAGTGTTTTCAAGTAAAAAAAAATATTCTACTCGCAGAATTAAGAATGAAACCGACTCGCCAGAGGCTCGTCGTTTTCATGCTTAATCCTACTCGTAGAATACATTTTTTATTTGAAAACACTATATGTTTATTCTATATGTAAAACCATCTCCCCAGCTGCCATTAGATCTCCTATTGTGAGGCTTCTGTTATTGTGACCGTCCTGTCCATGGCACCTTAATTGGTTTCGAACATGAGCAGCATCCATCAATGACCTTCACACAATGAAGACAGATTGACTCTAGCTTAACCCTTGCAGCCCGGAGTGCAAATATTTTTGCGTAAAGAAAAGTGTAACGATAGCCATGTAGATGGAGTTGAGAACCATAGATTTTTCGGGAAGATATGTCATAATTGAATCCAACAACCCTCAAGGGCTGTTGAATTCAGTTATGATAGATCTTTCCTAAGAGTACAATGTCGAGTCGAGCAATTGTTGAAGCAACACAAGCGATGGAACAAACCTTTCCCGAGCTTAGCGTGGAACGGGTTAATACCTATGTGTGTGTGTGTACTCCAAATGTACACTGTGATATGGGTAATGTATTTTGGCAAGAGAATAAATGCATCATATGCATAAAAAGCAGGGATGCAGCGGAGCAGGGGGATTGGTTGCCTTTGGGGTTGTCCTCTTTCTTCCTCTCCTCTACTCCAAAGGCGCATAGCGTGCAAGCGTGCCCTCGTTTACTAGGCTAGTTTTGACTATGATATAGGGTATCAAACTCTTTGCGCGAAAAATAAACACGATTAGGCAAAAATAACGACAGAATTGCACTTTGCTTTTAGTTAAACCTGTCTAATTTTGATGGTCAAAAATAAGATACATTTCTATCATGCCCCAGAAACAAGCATTCAAGCGACTTGTGCCGTCCATCCTCGCGATATCCCTGATAAAAAGGACACATGTATGACAAATCTTGTGTGCCAAGTCACATGTATACACCTGGAACTTAATTAAGCACCCCCTGATATGTGTCATGACAGTGAAGTTGTTGTTACTGATTATTATGTTTTAATGATTCCTATGTCTTGCAGTACATTTCATCTCGTGAAACATGATCTTTCTGGTTGACAGCGTACCCCAAATACACCCCCTCGCCCACGTGAAGCATGCTAACCACGAATCTCACAAAAAACACTATCATCACATGCAATATCTGGATATAAAACAAGAAAATTTGTCACTTCCTTTATCAGTAAATGTTGACATGGCAAGGAGGAGACTGTTAGAGGCACTAAGATGGCAAATCGTTGGCATGCACGTAACAGGCATGTCATTCAAAGCTATTGGAATGCAACTTGCCTACAGACATTCTGTCATCAGCAGACATGTCCGAAAAAATTAACAAACCAACGATGTTAAGGACCGACCAAGGTCTGGTCAACCTCGAAAGACCTTTCCTTGGGAAGATCGGAGTCTGGCACGCCTCATTTGACCTGAACCCTTTGCTTCAAGTGGGGTTTTGAAAAGCCTTTGGTTCCCCAACAAGCGTTTGTGCAACAGAACTGCCAGGAACAGTGTCAAAGCACTGGGTATGAGATCCAGAATGATCATCAAACGTCCAGCTCTCTTTCCGATCAGCATCAAAGACGACGTTTGGAGTGGTGTATGGCACGACAACATTGGAATCACACGTTTATTGGTCAGACAAGAGTAGGTTCCTGCTTCACGTCACAGATGGTCACATGAGAGTGTTGAGGCATAGAAATACTGCTTACGTGCCCAGGAACATCAGACCTACTGTTCCTTATTCTGGAGGATCAGTAATGATCTGGGGATGCCTCTCTCATGATTGTAAACTTGATATGGTGACTACGTGGGAATCTCAATGGTCATCGGTACATCCGGGGCATTCGTGCCTCATTTTGACAACTAGCCGTTGGCTACTCGCCATGTATTCATGAACGACAATGCAAGGCCACATCGTTCCCATGCTGTGAGAACATTCCTTCAGAACAACGCTATTACAACACTACCTGACCTGCAATGAACCCCGATTTGAATCCATTTGAACACATCTGGGAGTTTCTTGGACGTCGCGTGCAAGCAAGAGATCCGTCTGCACAGAATTTGACCGATTTGGAAGCTGCAGTGCATGAGAAGTGGCTACAGTTGACCCTGGACCTTATCAGAACTTCAGAAGGCTGACTGGTAGCATTAGGAGGAGATTTCAGGCTGTCATCCGAACACGTGGTGGATACACTCGTTATTGACGTCAGACACTGATATTGTGTTCTGGAGATCACAAGTTACCTTTTTTGTCAGTAATTACCGGCATTGTTTCATCATGGACCGTTCCAGCACCATACAACAGAACACATTTTCCCATCAAAAACATTAGTGACAGATATGCATAATTAGCAGCACTGAATATTTTTATCATTGTGTTGTCTTGTTTGTAAATAGATCATTCTTTCCGCAAACAATCACTTTTGGCAATCTTAAAGCTAGAATGAAAGTAATGACAGTTTCTATTAACACTACTGCAAAAAAAAACAAAAAAAAAAACAACAAAAAAAACAAAAACAGAGAGTGCTTAATTAAGTTCCAGGTGTATAGTTTAGCTTTCTAAACTTAACGAGTTTTGGGAAATTGTTTGATTAGAAGCCGCAACTCCAGTCATCCAATGTACCAACAAAAAAAAAACACCACGTTGAGGAAGCTAAACTAAGGTCGTAGGTGTTCTCCGAGCAACCGTCCTCGGATTTATACGGCACGCCTATCCATTCTATACCTCAGCCAACACCGCCCTAACCCCTGCTTCTGTTATTTTATTCATTTAAATGTTGGTTGTGATCGGCAAAGACAATGCGTATTAAATTAAGACAATATCACCTTATGTCCCGATACCAACCGCAATACCTTGCAGTGATTGGTCAGTGCCTCGTTGATTTTATTTTATGTCGCCGGGCACGCCCATATGTCTACTGTCAGCGATTCTTATGTCCACTGTCAAGGAAAGCGTCTCGTTGCCATGAGCAACGGTTGAACGCAATGTCTTTTTTCACTTGAAATCAACTGAGACAAATACATTTAACTGAAGTAAAATACACACAAAAGTACCGTTATTACGTACAAAAGGATTAGTTATGTAAACATGGGTAATTATTTATGAAACCGATTAGATTATAAGGTCTCTTTTCATTAATTTACTGTAACATAAACTGAAACGAATCGAGAGCATCTCGCCCCGTTGATTGCGTACGTAAACATTGAATAAAGGGAAATCACTCCAGTCTGTTATGATAAAAGTTAACGCCTTACCGAAACAACGTCGCTTTCTAAATAAAAGATTTTTTTCCAATTCAGTTTTACTTGTGTAAGAACGGGACATATACGTTATTCTGTTTGTTGACAGGGGACATGGTCTCACGTTCCCTGCATGAAACATATATTTAACCTCGGCTGACGCCTCGGTTGAATATAACTTTCATGCAGGGAACGTGAGACCATGTCCCCTGTCAACAAACAGAATAACTTATAATGTTCCAATAAGACTAAAATCCCCCTCTTCTGATTGGACGAGAGCTCGCTTAGTATATATTTTTATATAATTTAATCATTTGCCCCGCCTCTGCGTTTGACTTGTTGAAAGCATACAGCGTGAAAGTCGTCAAAATCGTATAAACCAAATCACGTAATGATTTGGAATGTCTACACGTTCGCACTTTGAAGACTCTGGAAGCCCCGCCCACTCAATCCAATTGTCACCGTGAGGGCGTGACGGCAGACTGATAGATGGATAACAAGCTTGTAAACAAAGATCAATGATCGATTTGTCATCGCCTCCAGTCAGCGAGAATATAATAATAATTTCTCGGGAACAATTGAATTTAATAAAATATACCGAAGTGGGAGACGAATAAAAGATCATACATCCAAACATGATTTTGGGGGAACTTAAAAGAAATGTTTTTAATGATATTGTTACGTGACTTGCTAAATATCTGTCGTCTGAGATCGAAAATCGAAACAACAAACAATTTGACAATGATTGACGTGACTGTTTGTGGCACACTTTCCTGAGTTTGACTGTTGTCTTTTGCGAAAATTGAAAGTTTTTCGTTCACGTACACATAGTTTTTATATTTTAATATTACCGCCGGATTAAATTATAAGAAATAACTGTTGTTCTCATTCGGTTTGTGCGATATAAGCCGAAAATTTTCAACACAAGCTTAATCATAACTCGCTACGCGAGTTATGAAGCTTGTGCTGAAAATTTTCGGTTTATATTGCATAAACCGAAGGAAAACAACAGTATTTCTTAAGTATACGGCTCAAGTGGCAAATGTTACCGTCTGACGTCACAACGCGAAATATTTGTAATGACGTCGTCCGTTTCGTCATTCTTCAGCAACGGAGTGACTAGCCAGCCGCATCATTTTTCTGGATGTTTCACGTGTGAAGCAGACGGTGTTCTAGATGAAGTGTTGTTTAAATTACAAACCGGTTTACGATTTGAACTAAGATGGAATGAGTTTATCTGGTTTATTGATTATTTATCCAGTGCCGTCGTGGATACACGAGAGATTTATTTACTAAACCTGTGATCGTTAAAAGTTGCCTTGTTCAAGGCAAATTTTAACAATCACAATTTAATAAATAAGCCTCTCGTGTTTCACGATGCAGGTTTTGGGCTATGGGTAGTGTCTATTGGGACATATACGTTATTGTGATGAATTGACGGTAACATGGTCTGGGGTTTGCGGCTCGGAGCGTATGTTCAACCTCGACGCTTTTCGCGTCTCGGTCGAACATAAGCTCCGAGCCGAAAACCTCAGACCATGTTACCGTCAATTCATCACAATAACTTATAACCTCTATACACTGAACAACCCTTTCCTACATCTTGTTGTATACACAAAATCACCGCCGAGTGGCGTCATGCCAACGGTGCACGGGGTGTGGGGGGTATTTTCGGTGAAGGCCTGAGAAGTGCCATTTCCGGCAATCTGGGAGGCATTTTTGCCAAAATTTTGGAGCACGCTACGCGCCAACCGATGGTGGCGCTCCGCTTAGATGGTGTTACCGATCCCCCCCCCCCCCGATTTTCCCTAGCATGTCGCCCTTGTCACCGCCCACTTATCAACATGCCCATGTTACTGAATCTAGAAAGTTACGATTATATGTTCCACCAGCAAAACAACGTACATGCGCTAAGGTTTCAGAAGTGATTATTCTATGTCATAGATACCTGTTTATAATATTTGCTTCCTTAGTTTCGGTGTTTTATACGAAGAAACTGTTTTTTGAAGAATCTACACGTTAATATCCACATCATCCCCGAACGCTTGGGGCAAATGAACTTTCCCTTTTCACAGTAATAATAAAATTTGTTGTTGTAAATATGGTAACAATCACGGGGTAATTTTTGAATTTAAATAAAGCAAACTTGCCACTTTTTGACTGCCTTGTTCGTTCATTTTTATTTTGTAACAAAATACCCGAAGCTGGAACACAAAATACCGTAACTGGCTGGACACCGTTTCTATTGTGTGTGAGGAGTGTTGATAAATCATTAGCCATTTTTTTCAAGTCAAGCTCGAAATCTTCAAAATTTTCTTCTTGAAGTTTCGATTGTAACAACCAGTAGTGCAATAATTAACCAGTAGCGTAATATTAACCAGTATTGTAATACAAATTAACCAGTAGTGTAATAATCAACCAGTAGTGTAAGACAAATCAACCAGTAGTGTAATAACCAGTAGTGTAATAAACTTAACCAGTAGTGTAATAAACATCCATGAAAACCAACAATTTTTCAACAGAATTGAAAAAAATTTGGGGTGGCTTAAATCATAGTTTGGGTACATCTTATCGATTTTTAATCATTTTATCGTACATGTAAAGAGAGAGATGGGGGTGTAGGAGACCATTAGTGATCCGTCAAGGCAGTATTAAATATTATAATTGAAGACAACACGCAGGAGACACGTCCTTGAATATCATACTTCAGAACCTGTAAGTTACCTTTACAAATTATTCTGTTATCATGGAACCTGACAACTTATGCCTGGAGTAAGAAGTCTCTCAAAAGCACATTATCATAAATAATTGGCCAACTCTGAATTTACATAAAGCCACAAATGCAGAAAGTGACATTAAACACAAGAAAATACACACATCATATAAAAATCATAAAAATACCTTTTCTCGCCGTACTGAACCCATGAAATGATGTGTGACCTGTAAAACGCCTTTGAACGTACGATAAAATGATTAAAAATCGATAAAATGCTCCGAAACTATGATTTGAGCCACCCCAAATTTTTTTCAAATTTTGTTGAAAAATTGTTGGTTTTCATGGATGTTTATTACACTACTGGTTAAATTTATTACATTACTGGTTATTACACTACTGGTTGATTTGTATTACACTACTGGTTGATTATTACACTACTGGTTAATTTTTATTACACTACTGGTTAATATTACACTGCTGGTTGATTATTACACTACTGGTTGGTACAGCGATAAAGGATGGGTGGAGTTTTATTTTATTCACACCTAATGTATATGGAGAATGTATTATCACTAAATCACCCGCAGAGTGGAGATTCCACCCAAGCAATAATTGCAAATTTGCTGCAAAGCATAACAACCACAAACAAAGTTTCAGCCAATGGACCTCCGGGTTAAAATATTGCTTGTGCGTTTTGTCCATATGTACAGAATTTGAAAGTGATACTTTGGGTGATAACTCCACTCCACGGGTGATTTATTTACAATCCACTCTCTATGTACTGTAATAACAATAGACATATCCACTTAAATGGCTCATTTCAGAGAAGTGTTTCCGCAGAATCTGTGTGTCTATGTCTGGTAGTAATGAGACTGCAAATGTGATTTTCTATCAAACTTTAAACATGAAATAGAAGGGGGTAAAATCAAAATATTACAACCATCTTTGGAATAATTTTTATATATGATATAGCGTTTACATCCCCGTTTATTTGAGATCGCAAATCGGAAGTCGCCCTATACAGTAAAAATGGAATTAAAATTAAAATATCGATATCTGATATATATATTGAATATACCCAAAATCACCAGATAGCGTTTATTTGGCGTTTTTAGGACCAGCAGTTTACATGCGGTCTCTTTTTCCTTAGTTGCGGAAAAGTGAGACCGCAAGTCGGATATCGCTTTACATTAAAACTGAAAGTTTAGGAGTTAAAGTTAAAATATCGGTACCAAAACTCGGATGTATTTTTGGTATACCCCACATAACAGCTAGCGGTTATTTCCGGACTCCAACCCCTGTACTTTGCGTGCGGTCTCTTATGATCTCATTCTCTACCTGAGATCTCATTTTAGTATGGCCTGGTATTCAATGTCTCTCATTTTAGCACGACCGGATGTGCAATGTCAAAACAAAAACAAATGGGTCGCACTTTCTGGTCGAATTGTTTTCGTGCCACTATTGCAAAAATACTCCGGCAGACGACATAAAAGCATATATATGTATTACAGTATAGTATAAAAACAATGCTCAGAAACGAAAATAAAGCAAAACCAAATAAAGGTGAATTACAAATATTCGTTTCAGATTTTTGCAGACGTCCATTTTTCTCTACAGTCAATTGAATCTTCCTGAGTCACCATGAACTGTGTCAGTTATCGTCCCAAATATTATGCGCGCTAAATAACAATTGGATGAACACATTCGACAAACATACGTTTATTTCACAATGGTTGTCCAATTATTTATGAAAGCCTAATATCTCTAGTTTTTTCTATTTCTGCCACATGGCGACTGGGGCGTTTGTGAAGTACAGCGTGTAAAATACTTTACCATAAAAATTGTCAAAAAATTGCTAAAACTTGAAAGTTACAAATAGTAGCTCGATTATCTCCCCAAATGGCAAAACTGCTTAATTTTGCACTTACAATTCTGACAAGTGTATAATGACACTCTCAAATTCTAAATTGAAAACGGAGCGGGAAAATAGATTCTTGCAGCAGAACGAATTTTAAGGCCTGCTCCCCGGTAAAATAACATGATGAAATAACTTGGGCGAATTTTGTAACACGAAGGATGTTTAAATACAATTACTTGTGTAATGTCCATTACTAATGTCATTATTTTTGCTAGATGATCAGATGTGAAATTGTTATTATCATGATACAACTTGGGTCATATTCACTATTCATAAACATCCCTGACTAATCTCGCCTGGAAAATCGACTTTCGATAAAGTTATCTCCCCAGAATTATTAAACGAGCGAGGAAGGTCCAATTAAGAAGCATGCAATTGTTGAGAAAACACCTTTGACATCAGTAGAAAATAAAGCGATCTTTCCGGTTACTACTTTTAATAAACGAAAACAACAGAAATCTCTCGGAACTGCCTGTTGTTTTCATTTATTAAAAGTTACAAAAGGAAACTTGACTTTTTATGGCAAACTAATTAGAAGCAACTAAGTAACCGTCCACGTTGGCTCTTTGTTTATCGAATGTGCTTTTACACTAATGCGCAACTTTTTATCCTCCCCAGGAAACAAATTAGCAAATACCACCTTCTAGATATTAATGGAAAGGATAGTGTCTGTACTATACGTCACGACGCCAACACTGTTGATATAATGAACAGAAACGGGGTTAAAGAACAGTTAAAGGTGGTGAAATCGCCGTTTTCTAATTTTTAAATAGATTTAAATAGAGAATAAGAGTCAAACATTCAAACTGACTGGAAAAAAATGTAAAAAGCCAACTTCTGTAGTTTTATACTACTCTACAGGAAAATGCCTGGGGTTTGTGAAATGATGCGAACATCGATGATACAAATTCGCTATCATTTCTAAATTTCAATTTTTACATCAAATTCCAATACCCATATTGTAAAAGTTCATGTTCTTGGTTTGCTTATGTTTTGGGTCTCATAATCTACAGAATAGCATGGGTGGTGGTGTATTTCGTCCTTCGAGTGCAAGAAGGCCTTGCAATGCTAAGGCATTGCAAAGCCTCGTTGCACTCAAGGGACAAATTTATCAATTTTATTAACGTGGGTAAAATATCAGACATAAAGCATAATTTTTTTATTTTTTTAAGTTTGCATTGGCTATAAAACGAGAGCATGCGGCAACCAAAGGACCATGGGGGTGGGCCTGAGGAACAGATTTTAAAAACTTTAGGCCTAACTTCAGGCAATGAAGGGGATATAACTTTCCTGTAAATCTCTTCCAACGACGATGCAGCTATGATAATTTTCGCTATTCACAAAGAACTCGAATCTGTGCTCACAACAAACTTTCCTGACTTCAATGGATCAGCCCTCGAGCAGGTTCGAAACTGCTTAACAGTAGAAAGACAAGTAATAGCCTATAGATGACTGGTAGGATCTACTGCTTCAAGCAATATATCTACATTAACAACATGGAATCAAGGGTTGGTATGTTATTGATGGCTGTGCGTGGATGGATGAAATGAATAGATAACACCATTATATATGCCAAAAACTAATTCAACAAACGGAACACCACCAAGTGATAAGATCAGAACAGTTTCATCCGAAAGCACAAACTCATAACATTCAAATCAACTGCCACTTGATTCCGTAAACCAAATTCCAGGCGTATAAAGTAATATGGGCAGAGCCTACACATTCTGGAAGATAAGAAGACGTGTCTCCATTATAGGCCCGTCAACCAGCGGTTGGCGCAGGGGACACGCCACTTTTTTCCACGGACATGTTACGCGGTTACACATTGAGTTAAATTGAGCGCATGCCAGCGTGACAATATAAGACATTCCTGTAATATATTCTTGGCAAATCCAAACAACATTTGACCAAAGAAACCCACCTTCGGTCGGTTCGGTCCGTGTCTTCTATTTCAACCATCTCCCAATCAGAAGGCTGGAAGAAACTCTCCGTACAGTGACTACACCGCGGCATGCTCATCTAAACGAGAGACTTTTGTGTGTAACGATACATTTACCGATGTAGGAGGGTAGCGTTTATCCCACTGGGCCGAACCACGGTAGCCTTGAAAATTTGTGTCCCTCCACTTTATTGCTAAGGTCACTAATTAGGAGTGTTCACACTAGGGCCAAGTGGAATTTTTGTTCGGTGCCAAATGAATTTTTTGGTGGCAAAATGAAAGATTTTAGCGCCAACTGGAATCTGATTGTTAACTGGGAATAAATTAACAGTTTGTTGTCCATGGAGTGCAATAATGCGTCATCTTCAATGCTAGGGTTAACTTTCATGTAAATCTCACCGAATGACAAAAATTGTCAACCACGTATATTTTTAAATGCATAGGAATTTGATTATCCCATCCAAGATGATATTGGCTAATTTATTGTTTTCCCCGTTGATGGGTGTGAAGCAGGTTGTATTCCTTGGCCTGATATAATTACACGTTGGGTTGTTTTCGCACATAGGATTGGATGAGAAGAAAAAAACATGTCTGACAATTTTCGTCATTTGAAGAGATTTACGGGAAAGTTAGCTCTCCTTAAGTTCCTAAAGCTGTCAACAGATTTAACACTAAGAGTATGGGAATCTTGATATATATTTAAAATTTCGAAATGTTAGCGAATTTGAATCAGCCATGTTCGCGTCACAAACTTCAGGCATTTTCCTGTAAAGTTGTTTAAAAATACAGAAGCTGGCCTTTTACAATGTTTGTTTTTCCAATCAGTTTGAACGTTCGACTATTATTCTCTGTTGAAACTCTTTTTGAAACGGTGTTTTTACCTTCTTTTGATATTCTGTAACGTTTTTTTATTTTCATTATATCAACAGCGCGGGAAGAATAAAAACTTGCAAATTACTGTAAAAACACATTCGCTAAACAAAGAGCCAAAGTGGACATTTATTGTTGGGAGGGATGATACTGATAGATTTTCTTAATTACGGATTATCTGTGAACTACGTGTTATTAGGTTGCCATAAAAAAGTTACCCTTTGTTACTTTTAATAAACGAAAACAACAGACAGCTCCTGGAGCTGTCTGTTGTTTTCGTTTATTGAAAGTAACAAAAGAACACTTGGCTTTATTTTCCATTGATGTCACAGGACATAGGTGCTTTTTCAGCGATTACTTGTTTCTAAAACGTACCCTCCTCCTGCGTCTAATAATTTCAAGGGAGATAACTTTAACCGAAAGTCTATTTTCATGACGATATAAATAAAGGATGGATTAAGTAATCAGCCCTTCAACCATCAATGATAGAAGACTCTTGCAAAAAATCTTGAATAATTAAAAACAATTATTTGCCTCAAAACATAGCAATTGAGCTCCTTCCAGCGAGAGTCACAAGCTACATTTTGAAGATATAAATGAAAAATAATAAAATGTAAAATGGCGTTTTGTGAATAGTGTCCGTTTTCAGTCGTTACGTTAGAGAAAGGGTTAATACACTTTGAATGTAATTTTTTGTGATTGTGGTCCGTGTCACCTTGTAATAGGACATACATGGAATTTTCACTTCAACTACACTATCAGTCGTAAATGTAAGTGTGTAGGTTTCTTTTTATACACACCATTGAAATTCCCTTATATTTTCTTCTGCAAAGGGTTTATGTCGTTTTGTTCATTTTCAGGTATCGCAAATTCATATCTCACACGGAGACTCGGTGTAGGGAAGTGCATGTTGATGGCTGGATTGTCTGGATGTACGGGATTTGTTATAGCAGCCTTTTCAACGAATCTCGTCATGGTTATTGCATTTTTGGCTGCCCTTACAGGTAATAATCTATTAGTCTATTTATGAATCAATCTTGAAAAGTCATGTTTATTGCCAGTGATGTTTTCGAAATTAAAAAGTTGGGGGAAGACCCACGTCGGTCAGCGTTGCGCGTGGAGAAACGGGCGCTCAACGCATAGCGATGGCCAACGTGGGACACGTTGGGAGACAATGTACCCACCTAGTAGTAGTAGAGGAGGGGGGAGGGCAGGGATCTACTTGCGGTAAACGTAGTACTCACAACTCTTCAAAAGAAGTGGCCTTTGTTATCTGTGCGGGGAGGTGAGCTGCACACAGTTAAAATGGATCATGTACGGCTAACAAGATGGCCGAGTTCTCGTGGTGTTGAATATTCTTGAAGATCATGTCATCTCGGTTCTTAAAATTGTAAGGGAACAGTGTACCCCCTCAGAAAAATGTAGGGGGAATTTTAAGGTCGTGCAGAAAAAGTGAAAAAAATATGCATTTTAAATGGAAAAGTGTTGAAATGTCGGAGAATGTTTTAATAAGAGTCGTGTGAACACAACAAAGGGTTAATTTTCATCAGAATGCATTTTTCAGTTCTGCTATATGTTCTGGCGGACGATAGGTGTGACAAAACGTTAGTTAAGAACGCATTTCGTCTTACTTTGGACATTCTTTCCCAAACTTTTACAAAAAATCGCGTTTTTTTTACTGAATTAAACAAAAGTGGGCTCTATTCTAAAATTATGTTTGAAACAGTTCACAACTTTATTGCTTAACCCTTTACCTACCATGAAAAGCAGAGGACACTTGCAAACAAAATTCTTGAATAACTAATTTTTTTCGTTTTTTTGTCACAAAACATAGGTTACGATCCCTCATTGGAACGAGCTCGACGAGCTCGTTCCAACGAGGGGTCATAACCTATGTTTTTGAGGCAAAAAAACTAAAAAATAATGAAAATTAATTGGCCATTTTTGAGAATAGCGCTGGCCGGTTTTGGCCCCTACGTTAGGTAAAGGGTTAAATTTGTTCTACAGGAAAGGGAAATACTACGATATATCACCTACTACATTGTCAGTCATGTTAACGGGGTACTGCTGGTATGAGTGACACCATTCCTATAACTGTAATTAGCATTATGCCAGGGTCCAGACTATCAACATTTGGGGAATATCACTGGGATATCTAATGTGACGTCATGGAGCTGGAGCGGGGCATTGTGGATGTCACGTGTATTTCCTTGGTAGCCCACGTGAGCGGCCATGCTGTGACGTCATTGTCATGGTGATACGTGGTGTTGGTGCGCGTGCGCATGCATACTGTTAGGGTTATACGCGTTTCCGTCGTCCATTTTATTTCCTGGTGGCTGCCATCTTGTTTTCTGTGGTGGCACGTGATCACCATGTAACTGGAAATCTTATACAACAGGCCTTTCTCTGAGAGGTTATTTCAATTCAGGGTTGGGGGTGGGGATATATCTAATTACTGAAAACGATCCCGACAACTGTTTATTCGGAACGGATTATTCCAGAGTCTTCTTTTCTATTCCCATTTTGGGTTTACCAGAGTGGCACGTAGTACTGTATAGTGCGAATAGTCCCTATGTTCATTTTGAGTATGTCGATCACAAACAATTCGATGACCAGCTGACATTTCCCAAATGGCACCGACAATTGTTTTATCTGACTCGGAATCGGCCTTCGGCGTATCGCGGGCCTATTCCCGAACACCCTAATAGTCTATAATGTCTTAGCTACTATTGCTTTCTCTGGTCCTGACCTTGGCACTCGATCAAAATTGAGGTAGAATCTGCCATTCACTTATCCGGTATCAGTCGATAAAATTCCTTTCCTACGTGGAAGCTTGACGTCTTTGAAATGTGCTTCTGAGAAAGTTTACAGTGTGTTTACAACACATGCATCACATAGGCACATACCAGCAGTACTGCTAATGCAATGCACACAGGGAGATGCTGGATATGCCGAGATGTGTTTATGTGATAGCGCAAACTGTGCCTCAAAAGTATACATCAAACGCGCTAATGCAAGTATTTGAGGATACTTATGACATGATGATGTACTATTGAGGGATATATTTTGGAGGATATCTATCTGAGGATAGCCATCTAGGGATAGTTGTGACTCCTAGTTCATTTGAGGCACCTAGGCCCATGGCCACCTGTGTACTTCATAGGTTCTAGACCACTACGATCGACTAATCGAAGGTCACCGATATCTGTCCTATGATCAGCTTGCACCGTCTTCGTCCAGTACTATAGTTTTCTACTAGTCAGGTTGGCTAATACCATAGCTACCACTATCTGTCCTGCACGAGCAGTTTCTACCATCACTGCCCACTTGTGCTATCCTGTGGCCTCCGTCGGCCATAGACCACTACTAATAACATATCCATGGTCCATGCAGTCTGTCCTATGATCAGCTGCTTCTGTCTTCATCCACTACTACAATGTTCTACTACTTCAACTGGCTTGTACCATGGCTACTATTATCTGTCCTGTATAAGAATAGTCCACCACTACTACAGACCGGTGACATCCTCTACTTTCCAGCCATTTCTGAACCCGTCTCGACCTCTATGTTAGACCAAGTCTGAGTAGGCTCTGTCAGATCGCACCATTCATCCAAGACCGCACCAGTCAATAATACAGCAAGTCTTAGAAAGGGCAATTAGACAGCCCCATTCATCTAAGTCCTCATCAGTCTATAATACAAGTCGGAGTAGGCACAATCAGATCGCTCCATTCATCTACAGTACTGTCGACGTGGAGTGGTTGTAATCCACTCATGGGAAGTGATGTCCACGCATGCGTTCACCAGGTAATAAAAATCACCATGAGCAAAATTTTAATTAATGAAGCACCAGGTTGTACCCGGTGCTTCATTAATTAAATTTTTGATGATATTCCTATAATTAGTGTTTGGAATCTAATATTATTGCGTCCATGGAAATATTGCCCTCACGTGGAAAGTGACCAATCTACGGCGACAGCACTGTAAGTCCACATCTGTCAACAACACAGTTCCTTGAACAAGTTAACAGAAGTGAGTATTTATTTATTTATTGGTGTTTAAGGTCACATACTTATGCACAATGGCTAATCCTGACCATGACAGTTTTACGGGTGGAGAAAGTCGGAGTACCCGGAGAGAACCACAGAGCATCGACGAGCAACTGTCAACTCCTCAACATTCTAACTCTGTTCAAGCTCCGCTCAAGCAGGGTTACAGCGGTTGATGACATGTGCACCAGCGACGTGCAGAACGCCTTAGTACACGGAGTCATCGTGCCCCCATGTAGGCAACCGGAAAAAAGTCCCTTGCCCAAGGACACAACGCGGGTTGTCCCGGACGAGGATCGAACTCGGTCGGCACCTCTAGCATAGAAGTCCAACAGTCTATCACTGAGCCACCGCGCCCCTAACATGAGTGAGTCTCTATCTGTACAGGACAATACATGCAACACAGATACATATATTAGAAGCACTGAGCTGTGCTTATGTGATAGTGCACATTGCGCAATGACACACAGCCACGTGACTGGTGTGACGAGATATCCCTATGTGATAGTGTACCTCACAAACACATAGCACATGTACACACACGGTTAGCTGAGGATATTCATCATATCGCGATGTATTGTTAGAGGATCCATTTGAAGGTTGGCTATCTGGGGATATTGAAGGATCCATTTGGAGGTTGGCTATCTAGGGATAGCAAAAAGATGTCATCATTGCATAAGTGGGGGATATTTCAGAACTGCAGCTTTTGCTTCTGGTCAGCAAAGGCTTCACACCAAACCTGTAAAGGCAGTCAAAGGATGCTCATTAAGAAATCTTTATCTTTATCGCCAAAAGAAGAAAGCTACGAATCCGGAATCTACCACTACACTTGGTGTCCAAAAACATTCAACAGGAAAGACAAACGAAAAAGACTCGCGGAAACACATAGGGGATAAATGGAGCTACCGCAACAGAGAGAACAATTCAGAACCTCTTGGACACATATGGAGTTAAGAAGAACCCAAGATAAACCCAATGGAACTAATACAACAGCTGTATTCGAAAAAACGCAGCGAGTCAAACCATGTTGCAGCGACGAAAGAATAAGACGAGAAGTATATCTTTATGGAATCCAAACTCTTGAAAAGCTTATATGACCGTACAATCAACTGAGACTGGAACGACAGAGCTGCATCCGATCCGGATAGACAACTGAGAGGGATCACGGGATCACAATGGATACGAAAAGATATTCCAGTACAATCAGGTTTTACAGAGATTACGACCGAGATACAGAACTGTTGAACCGAGACTGAAGATCGAAGAGAACTATGTGAACGAAGATAAAGAAGATCATGGACCGAACACAACGAAGGCCAAAAGACAAAAAAGTGAACTAAAAACGAAGTTTAAATAAAACTGAATAGAATGAAGACCGAGGAGGATAAGAAAGTGAACAAATACTAAACTGCTATCATTGAACTCTATAACAAACTTCGAACTTGAACGCAATGTTAACTTATATCATATGACTCGTCCGTTCCGTTTGTTCACTTTAAAACATTTGATATTTTGTTTTCATATTAATCAGTGATAAATAAAGCCTTCCGTCAATTTCATTGGTCAATTTCAAAACTAGACAATTTGATTGGCTGAACAAAATACAACTGGGCCACATTTTCATAATTTGCATAATTAGAGTTGGGAGCTTTCATTGGTCAATTTCAAAACTGGACAATTTGATTGGCTACACAAAATACAACTGTGCCCATATCCTCTATATATGCATAAAATTCACTAAATCTTTAGTAATGTGACAAATGTTATTGTTTTTTGACAAGGAAAGGGAAAGTGTGATAACTATTATCGTAAGATAACTATTCTAATAAGCTATCCTCCAAAATATACCTTCCAATGGTATATCACCGTGTCATAAGTTTTTGAGGCACATTGTGCACTATCGCATCAGCACATCTCGGCACATCCAACATGTACCTGTGTGTTATTGCATAATGTGCACTATCAAATGAGCACAGCTCAGAACTTCTAGTATGATGTATGTGCTGCTTGTGCTGTGAACACATTGTTCACTATCACATTATCACATCTGACGGGTATCTCGCTTCCACTTGGGCAAAGGATTGTACAGGCTAATGCCGGCTAATGTGAATGGCCCCACTGTAACTCAGTCTTGGTCGAGGTTAGAGGTCAGGTACGGAGATAGCAGTACGCTTTCTTTTTTCTGTCTCTCATAAAATAAATTTATAGCCAGTATAACCAAATCTTCCATTATCCATTTATTCAGAATATACAGTTTCTATACAGGTAGAACGTTTTCGAAATATTGGAACGTAATGGAACATGATATGGAAGTGATAAAAAAACTGTGGTGACGAAAACTTGGCAATATGTATTGAAATCTAGTTAATCATGATGAGCGAACGACATCGTTGTTGTGTTCTGAAAAACGCTGTCTTTCGTCATACTGATGAGCATGTGTATGAGGGGAAACAACTCGAAATAATTACATTGTTAATGTAGTTATACGTTTTGGGTCCAAATACTCAATTCCCATTGGTCAGCTGGATAAAAAATGTCATGACCAAATGTAATTCATTTTCCAATGAATACATTTGGTCGAACTTTGACCCGCATTTACGGGAGAGCGCAGTTGACAGAATGTAATTCGGGTGGTGTTTGGGTGGGTTTTAAACCTTTTGCGCCTCTCGTCTTTCTGCTTTGTTGTTTGGTAAAAAGTAGTTTAAACAGTTACGGAATGTAATTATAAGAATTGAATGCAATTTATATAATCATAATCTTTATTGGAGTATGAACGTGTGGAAATGGGTACAAATTATGTATGAATCCCGAAGGAGTCAAACATAATTTGTACCCATTCCCACACGTTCATACTCAAATAAAGATTTCAAAAATTGCATTCAATTCTTAAAAAAGATTCTGTGACAGAAAACTCCCCGCCTGATATCATAAGGATATCACTAAATGAAATAATTGATAAGTCCTGATAAAAAAAAAATAAAACTTAAATTGGAATTACAATGTTCACAATATAATAGTTTACACTGTTTAACGCTATAATTACTCGGAGAGTAAGACAACACATTCAGCCACTGGTCTAGTGTGGACAGTTGGTTTCTCTGCTTTGAAAACTCGTACTTACACTTTGTGAACTCTGTCATCGTCACTTGGTGCAGCCTCTACCACAACATCCACAGACCAGTCGTTGGATGCAGATCTTTTTCTTTGAGAAGGACGACGTCGCCCTTTTTGGTGTTAGGCGCTGTTTTCTGCCATTTGCGTCTTGTCTGAAGGGTATGAAGATATTCCTGCCTTCCCGTGCACCAAACCAATTCTGCCAGTACTTACACGCGTTTCCACTGTGCTCTATACGTGTCTTTACTGTTCAAGTCGTAGAACGTATCTGTGACAAGATCTGTCTTTTGAGTGAGTAATAGTGAAGGACCCAGGATTTCAGGGTTTTCTGGATCTGTAGATCCGGAGTTGACTATAGCACAAACTTCAGCCATACAAGTGGTAAGAACATCATGAGTAAATTTCTTAGATGCCACATCTGCCATTAAGGAGCCCAAAATTCGACGTGAGACGCTAATCATGCGTTCCCAAACTCCTCCCATGTGGGATGAATGTGGTGGGTTAAAAAGCCATACTCTTTTCTCGTAGAGAAAATCTTTCACTTGACTGTTTTCTATGCCGAAGCTGTCAATCTTCAAATCATCAGTCGCATCGACAAAGTTGGTTCCCCTGTCTGAGCGAAATTCTTTTATATTGACTCGAATGGAATAAAAATCTTCGGAGGGCATTGATGAAGGCTGAGGAGTTAAGTTTCTTCAACGACTTCAATATTAATGGCTCTGCAGTTAAGACATGTAAAAATGACAACCCAACGCTTGCTGTTAGCTTGTCCTCCTCTGGTTCTGCATGTGACTAAAGACCATGGTCCGAATGTGTCGACCCCCACGCACAGTAAAGGCGGGTGCTGGTTCAAGTCGATCGAGATGCAGATCAGACATCTTTTGAAATTCTACACTGCCACGTAGTTTACGACACTGTACACACTCGTGTATTAATCTGGAAATCAGTCGTTTTCCGCCAGTAATCCAAAGCCCTGCTGCTCTAACAGCTTCTTCAGTGAAGCGGCGGCCTTGATGTTTCACATCTTCGTGTTTCTGTCGTACCAGTAATGTAGCAACGCGATGCTTTCCCGGGATGATCAAGGGATTCTTTTCATTGGATGGAAGAGAGGTCCTGTTGAGACGACCTGCCACTCTAAGCATACCGTTTTGATCTAGAACAGTATCTAATGATATAATTTTAATCTCTTTGGGTAATTGTGTCTTGTTCTTCAAACAAGTAATTTCTTTCTGAACAAATAATTTCTTTCTGATAAGATTCATACTGTACTTCTCTAATTATGAATCGTTCTACAGCAAAAAACCTTTTAACGGATTTAAAATCTTGACAATTATGCCATTGTCTACATCTGTCAGTGCTTTTCCATGAGGCAATTATATGCGGGAGAAGTACTATCGAATCTCTTCCATCTGGAGAATCTTTCGAAACGATGTGACTGTAGCAAGCCGTGATCCAGTAAAGTCGTTTTCATCACGTTTACTTCCGGTCGCAGCTCTTTGTCGTTCTTTGGTTCACAAAGAGAATATGTAGTTTCTGAAGAATCGTCTTTCTGAGAAGTCTGTGAAGTGCCCAGTAGCCACGGACTGTTCTTTATACCATGATTACCTATTCTACTATATATGAAAAGCCTATGACATAAATTTCAGCTTTACACACCAACCGTGATGAACACGCCAGCAATGGGATTTCAATTGTAAACCTTTACACCAGCAGTAGAACTACATCCCCGTTGACCTTTGGTGACGTCGACCTGAATGCAAACTTGTCTAAATTTATCGCACGTCGCCTCGCGAAGAGTGAAATGAAAGTGGCAATTATTTATTACGTTTTTAAATGGGTTTACCTCATAAGATGCCAAAAATTAACGAACATGCATTGTCTCATGTTAATAAAGCATGCATAACTCGAAATAGTATGTTATTATGTTATTAAAACGAAAAAGGTTCAGTTTCTTTTTTTCATTTTGTTTCAGCGATAAAATTGACAGTGGAAGTACCGCCCACCGATGCTCGTGTAAACAAAAACAGATTCGCTCGTATGTACGTCTGGTGCTCAGTAAAATCGAGAAAAAATAAAAGCGACTCTCAATAATCTGACGGTCATGGTATACCCAAAGTAGCTTAGTATATCAAATGTTCACCACTCGCGATGAAGTGGTGTTAACCGCGCTCCAAAGGCTCGCGGTTAACACCACTTCACCACTCGCGGTGAACATTTAGTACACCAAGCTACTATGGGTATATTCTATATGTATATCTCGAGCCGAAACTGATCTAGTAGCACAGTCTGCAGGATTCAAATCAGTACATATGTACGACCACTGTTCTGGTGTTGTTGACTTCCTGATGCGTTCTACTCTGTTGCTATTATAAGTGTAAAATCTTCTTGTTCTATTGTGTATGTATCCTAAAACAACTTTGCTGTCAGTGAAGAATTTTGTGCAATCAATGCTGAAATGAAGTTTCGGTAGCTATTTCCGATATTTCTACGACTAGGACTGCACCACATAGCTCCAAACGAGGAATGGTGTGTCCGTGTTTCTGAGCCACTTTTGCCTTGCCCCAAATAAATCCCGTTTGTCTGGTATGAGCTGGTAAATCGATGACCAAATAGGCTACAACAGCGATGGCATTTTCGGATGCATCCGAGTACACGTGGAGCTCTGTCTTCACGGAAATGCTGAGCGATATCGACAATGTATGTTCTAGGGATATGTACTTTCTCCAGTGATGAAAGCGATACTCTCCACTTTCTCCACTCAGACTCCTTTTCTGGTGGCAAAGCTTCGTTCCAATCAACACCGCCTGACATAAGGTCTCGAAGTATCAGCTTCCCCGTAATGGTAAATGGTGACAAAAAGCCCAATGGATCATACAAGCTGTTGACGGTGGATAAGATTCCACGTCTAGAGAATGGTTTTTCTTCAGGTGACAAATGGAAGATAAATGTGTCCGATTCGAGGTTTCCAATTCAACCCAAGACTACGTTGTATTGGTAGATCGTCTTTTGTTAAGTTCAAGTCTTTCAGCCTCTTGGCTAAGTTTTCGGAGAGAAAGGCTTTCACCACGCAGTTACTGCTCGAGGCTATTTTGTGCAAACGAAGGTTTCCTTCGGTATTCAAGGCAGTTTGGATTCGTCTCACCAGGTCAGTAGCCTTGTCTTCTGTAGGAAGTGATGTAAGTCCGTCATCGATGTAGAAGGTCTGGCCGACAAATTCTGTCACATCCTTCCCAAACATACTTTCACTTTTGTGTGCTGTTTTTCTCAGGAACACAAGTGACAATCGCTAGTGATGGGCTATATCCAAAAATATGAACGCACATCCTGTATTCTATGAGTTTTTGTCTGGACTGTTATGTCGATACCACAGAAATCTAAAAAAAATTCTGTGATTTTCTCGGACTTAGAAATAGTAGAACATCTGTTCAATATCTGCTGTGATGGCGATCGATTCTTTTCGGAATCAAAGAAGAATACCAAGTAAACTGTTCGTCAGATCCGACCCTGACAGCAAAACGTCATTCAAGGATACGTCCTCATACCTGGCTGATGGATCGAAAACCCCTCTAATCTGTCCAGGCTTCTTCGGGTGATACACACCGAACACTGGCAAATACCAACATTCTTCTCCTTCTTTCAAATCTGGGGCTACCTCGAATATTTTCTGCATAAAAGTTACAAAATGTTTTCATTTCAAAGGGTTCTTGTCAACAGTGGCGTAGCCAGCTCAAAGCAAGTGTGGGGGGGGGGGGGGGGGGGACAAACTCCCACAGAGAAAATATGACTAAGTTTTCAAGGTTCCTAGATAAAATCTTTGCGCTCTTCAATGCTAAGATGTGGTTATTTGGAAGCCGTTGCCTTGATTGCTTGAAGGGAAGTGGGGCAAACCAATTTCCGTTTTGATCTTTGTGGAACTGATTGTCCATCATACTAATTCACGGTCTTCTACAAACAAACCCGGTTTATCGTCGTCCTGTCCTTTGTCCTGACAAAACTGATGCGCCGATGTCATCTTCTGCAACTTGCTCCTGTATCACAAAGTCGTTAGGACATGGCTTGAAGGCTGATGGTCGACCGTCACTCTGCAGGTACGTTTTGGTACATTGTCTGATACATGGGACTTACCGAGACAACCTTCACTAACGACAACCCATCCTAAACTAAGTTTCTGTGCGTAAGGAGAGTTTCGTGGTCCATTCCGCTGATCAGTGATATGGCACGCTTCTATCAAGTCTCTGCAAATCAGAAGTGTTATGCCGACATCAGGATCTAATGCAGGAATGCAGTTAACAATATCGTTCAGGTGTGGGTGATACAACCCAACTTCTGGAGTTGGTATTTCGTCTCTAACAATTGGTATTTCATCGCATTCTATCAATGCAGGGAGTGTCAGCATCTCAGTACCATCCAAAGCATCCACAATACATCCGCGCGCTCTTCTGCCGGATGTTACGACTATTCCAGAACAAGATGAAAGAGTATAATCTTCCTCTTCCGTGTCGATATCTAACTATGCCAAGAATTTGGAAGTGGCTATGGATCTGCTACTTTGTTCATCTAGAATGGCATAGGCGTTTGTTGTTTTTTTCTGGGTTAACTCTGGAATAAACATTCACTAGAACCACTTTGTCACAGGATTTACTGGAGCGATTACCTTCTCGACCTCAAATCTGAGTACACTTGGTAGTTACGAAAGATGTAGTCTTCTTCTTCTGGGACTTCTTCCCGCCGTGGTCTGTAGGGGTGAACGTGGACTTTGCTACTTTACTTTGGACTTTACATGTAGACATGTAATGCAGTAGGGTGGTCCTTACTGTTGCATGTATCATGTATCGCAAGTCAACATTTCTTTGCAGTCACGAGCTTTGTGGTTATTTGAGCAACAGCATCTGAAGCAAACGTTATGTTCTTTCAACAATTTCTTCTTTTCTTCTGCTGGTTTTCTTCTAAAGGTCCTACACTGGTTCAGTGGATGATTCTTTTTATGGAGTAGGCAAAATTGCTGAGGTTCACGTTCGTCGGTGTGAGTTTTTCTTGCGGCAACTACTGGTCTAGTAGGAAGAGTCTTGTGAAAAGTCCTCTCTCTTTTTGTTGGGGTGTCATTCATTTCCATATCTGAATCCTGACTCATTTTTTATTTTACTGATTTCTCGTATAAACTACAGAGTTCCTAAAATAGTGGAAATGGTACATTATATTTCGTCTTGTAGTTTGATACTCGCATCGTCCATTTCTCTTGTATTCCATACGGGACCTTGTGCACTATGGGTACGATGCCTGACGATGAGTCGTAGTATGCCAGTAGAACAAAATTTGGGATCCTCCTTTATTACTTGTATCTCCGATAGGATGTCTGAAAGTTCATAAAATCTGTCAGTGTCTCTGGTCGTAAGTTTTGGAAATTCGGCAAACCTGGTTTTAAAATCAGCGTCTGCCATCTCTGGTGACCCGTATCTCTCACCAAGCCTCTTCCAGGTTGTGTACGCCTCTCAGAGGAGCGTTCGTTTGCTTATTTGATACTTGGAGCGTATCTTCGCGAGTCATTGCCAAGTCACTTGACCAGAAACTGTGAGGTCAGTCATGACATCAACGAAGCTGGCCTACCATGATGCATAGGACTCCGGTCTGTCATTGAAGGCTGTGAGCATAGAAAGCAACAAATCTTACTTCACTACATTTCTCCTGTACCATTTACATCTGCAGAGTATTCTTGTGGTCGCTGAGTCAAATTTATGTTCTCGTGTCCGCGGGGACAGTAAGGTGGCGCCTCGATGTTCAGTGGAAAATAATCTTGGGAGTACGTGTTCCCCTGTGGAACTTGGTATCTACCCATGCTGTTCAAAATACGATCATATGCGTGTTTATCTCCGTTGTAGAAGTCAAAATCTTGCTGCATAAAATGTAGTTTCTGTATTTTAACTTCGGCGGTAGGTTGGGGTACGAGTTGACCAGTGTCCAGAAACAGTGACTGTTCAATGACATACTCTCGAGTTCTTTTCAAAGATTCGAGTTTTTGTGACGGGTTGTCTTTAACATCACATGATTTACATGGATCCCCTTCTAAAGACTGGAGGGCTTGAATATCAGCCTCTGCCACTTCCTTTTCAAGAGCTAAAAGTTGCGGGTTAGCTTCAATGCCTGCTTTCTGTTTTGGCAAAACAGCTTCTTTCACAGCGAATTACACACGTGCCCGGGTTACGTCGGCGCGGGCACATTTGACTTCTATCAAAGAAATTATTTTTGATACATTCGAGAGTTTGGAGCTATGACTGCTCTTTGAGGAAGCTACCGGAACTTTAGAAGCCGGGGTGTCAGCAAACATAGGTACAGAGTTATTATCAAAATACCCTACAACACATGAAGGATCGGAATCAGGAAATTTGGGCTGGTCACTGAGTTTAGGGATTCTAGAATTACAAATTTTCAATCGGCCCTTGAGAAATTCTATACGACTACGACCTCTGTCGTAAATATTTCAGACTCGCTCGAAACGGGTTTCATACTGTTTCATGTCCCTAACACTTTCTGAAGTTTTAAACCCTGACAAGACCCTGACACGCTCATTGTACACAGTGCAGAAGTTTTCATAGTCTGCGCTAACAGTTTTCTCTATTCTCTCTAATGAGACTTTGTCGGCTGAATTATCATCGATCGTATCTAACACCGATGTTATCGACGTTTCGGCCCTGTCGAGTTTAGCACAAAAGTCGTCTCTTGAATTTTCGTACATATCTGCGCCCTCCAAAGATAATCTTCGAATTCGTTTATCCATCCATTAACCGCAGAAAGTTCCGAATAAGAATTATTATACAGTTCATCGATTTTTTTGCACTTTGGTGTAATGTGGTGATTGTGAAAATCAGGTTACACTGTGGGCGTTTGAAAGCCTAGTGTTTATGTTTTTACTAATGTTTATAGTTTATGAGGATTAATCAGTTGCGAACGTCCAGTCTCTATCGAGCGTAAATCATTGGTATAAAGCTACGCAGTCCATTATTTACTGGGGAAGTAGAAATGTTAAAAAAAGAAACAGTCGCAGAAACGCTGAAACAGTCTTCTGAATTATTCCCACACGAAACACGAAAAAGTTCGAAAAAACGTAACTGTTGGTTGATATTGTCAGAGTGTATCGAGTTCTTGAAATATTTTGATGTTCAAACCGGATCAAAATACGCGACGGAGCACACTGTAGACTATGATCGATGTCTGTGTCATTGAGGCAAGATGAGTGTCCGATGTCTGTAGAATACTTCTTGAATTTTGATGTGCAGGGTTCTCAAGAAATGGTGAGTGATCACTCGCACTCCTCGTCTGATAATCGCCCACATTACTGGAGAGTGATTGAGCACTCAGCTCTCAACTAGTTGAGAGCGCGAGGCCTCTACAGCGGCTTTTGTCTTCAGCAGTTGTTTTACAGATGATTCAGCAATATTAAATGTTCTTTGTTCATAAATATCAAATTGTTTCAGTTTTCCGGAGAATGCCTATAGGCATTCTCCAGTAAACTGAAACAATTTAATATTTATGAACTATATACCTCATAATGTTCAGACCTGTTACATAGATAAAATAGAGGTAAAAAAATCTAGCTCTCTACCAGTTAAGTGCCCAGATATGTCAAAATCTTCATATCATGCATAACAGTAAATTCAAAAAAATGAATATGCAGTTACTATAACTCGCCTGATCTTAATTACAGGCGAGTGACATATTACTCGCCGCCGATTTGCTCCTCGAGAGGCCTGATGTGGGTTGGATAAATCTATGATTCACATCTATTCGTGTACAGCACTTCGTCGTGGTGTTTGAAGTTTCTGGTCACAGTTTTTTTTCAATATGTTGTCTTTATACTTTCTCTCATAAAATAAATTTACAGCCTGTATAACCAAATCTTCCATTATCCATTTATTCAGAAAAAACAGTATCTATACAGGTAGAACGTTTTCGTAACATTGGAACGTAAACGGAACATGACAGGGAAGTGATGTGAGAAGTGATAAAAAAACTTTGGCAACATGTATTAAAATCTTGTAAATCATGATGAGCGAACAACATCGCTGTTGTGTTCTGAAAAAACGCTGTCTTACGTCATATTGATGAGCATGTATATGAGGGGAAACAAGTCTAAAAAGATTCTGTGACAGAACAAGCAGAGAATAGCTAAGATAAGATAGTCAGCAAAGGTAGTCAGGAATAGGGCCCGGGACGGGCAAAAATCCAGGATTCTGGAAGAATCCGAGCCAGATGAAACAGTTGTCGGTCCATTTTGGTTAACTTTAAGTTAGGGCCGGGTTGTTTGTGGTAAATCGACATAGTCCAAATACTGTGAAGAATATCCACACTATTTGAGACCCTACAACACGTACTCTTATAAACCCAAGGTGAGAATAAGAAATCATTCATTTGAGACACGTCTGACTTCAGAGTGCGAACTACCAATGAGATATGGATTTCCTGCCTGAAAAAATCACGAACGCCTTGCTGGTGCTGGATGCCAGCTCACTTCTTAACTGGAATGTCCAAGGTGAGAGTGACTGCGTCCAGCTTACCATTAAGTACGAGACAAAGCCCACCACTGGGAGAGGTAGCACCTTTTGCGGGCCAACCCGCACTCGTCCACCCCAGAGGAAGGGAAAGGAGACTTCCACCGAGACACCCGTGGAAGCAAAGAAGCCAAAGACGAAGAAGTCACCAGCCACCAAACGCCGGAATGCCAGACGAATGGAGGCGTAGATGGAGCGGAAAAGGGTTGCTACCGAGAAACAAGAGACGGAGAGAGTAACGACTGTCGATTCACCTCCTAAACCTGCATCACCAATCCCAAACCGTACCTCTACACCAAAGAGGCCGGAGGGAGAGGAGAAGCAGGAGATGTAGGAGGAGGTGATGGAAGTTATCCAAACTGTACCTGGATCTCCAACCAACCCCATCCGACCGGACCACAATTCCAGTTCGACCTCGGACTCCGAGTACGAAACTGTGAAGGCAGCAGACATGTCCATAGGGATGTATATTGAAAGCCTAGATGGACGAGCCATTGAGGGCTTCGGCGAGCTCAAGTTGGATTTTGACGGCACCACGGATGACTTCTGGGAATACCTAAGAACTCAGGAAGGATGGGCGGATGGAGTTTATGACTTTCTCATAAACAAACCTGAGCACCTGGAAGCAGCCAAGGTGCGCAATCCCTACTTCCAGAAATGGCTACGACTAAAAAAAGCAAGATCAGCTAAATCAACAACTGCAACGCCTTCTCCTACACAGCCACCACCAGCTAAGAAAAAGAAACAGAAACGGCACACGCGAAATTGAGTACCCGAACCCTCTCCTCCCTTACTACGCCCAGACATACAAGAAATCTAACATACGGTTACCGAGGGTCGAAAGGGGCTTGTCCCAAACCGTCCCTGCGCGCCTTCGGCGCGCAAAACCGTTTCGTTCGAAGAAATGATTCCATGATAATCAGAGCCAAATAAACAGTTATCTGGTCGTTTGCAGTAAGTCGATATACTCCTTTTGAATCAAGTGTATGGTATGGGCCCAAGGTAATACGTACCTCTCCCACTTACAGGTTTGTGCTCTCTGAATTACCTGCTAACAGTGGTAAGGAATCGTTAACGCTTTATACACCCACCAAGGATATCCACAGGGCTGTTGGTTGAGGTTAAATAGGAAAACTGCAATGATAAACATTCAGAACATATATTAGATTTTATGTTTCAATGTATTTATATATTAAAGGTTGTGCTCATGGGATACTGTACTTGGGAAGCTACATCGCATCTACAAAGATACTATCTACCGATAAACGTAGACGCCTTCTTACTATTACCATGACAATGTTTGCCGGCATTGGTAGTTCGACGGCCAGTCCGATCATGACATACTTATTTGAGAGCTACGGATATAGAACAGCAATGCTAACGTTGGGAGGCTTTTTTCTATGGTCCAGTATCTGCAATACGGCTGTTTTCATACAACTGCGAAAAAAGTAAGTTGGAAAATAAAATATCCTCAGTTACAGAAATAACCACTATTGCTAGCATTTCGATTTAGAGATGTGATTTATATCGTCGGCCTGAATGTTTGTTCCGTTCGAGTGCATTTCCTTCTTGTCTGAGAAAGTAAATTGTTTCATTGTTTTGATGGTTTGTTGAATAATGTGTTGATTAGACAGTTGTCAAGTGGTGACTGACAAACGATTCAATACGATATCGGACCATAGCGAATGCTGCGCATTTTCTGTACAAGTGAGGCAGTGGCATATAAAGGCGATATGTTTGAAGGTGAAGGGATAATGCATCGCGGGAAGCACGAGAGGTTTTGGAAATTCAGGGCGCCCGCAGGAGGGGGGGGGGGGGGTTGAATATCTCTTTTACCCACAGTTTCTAAGCTAACAAAGTATGGTCTGCTATCCTAACAATGCCGCACATGAAGGTACATCCCCAAGGGTGGCGTCACCAGGGAGGGTGCCGAAGGGGGCACGTGCCTGCCCTTTTCCAGAAACATGCTACATTATCAAACAATGAGTTCAAACATTTGGAAGAATACAAATGTATCTGTCTACATGCATTACTGCAATGCATTATCTGCACATGTGAGCAAATTTTGAGCTCTTTGGCTAGTACATTCTGCATTCAACGGGTCGACCTATTTCTTCTACTTCAATCCCCTTCCAACCCGAACGCTAGCTTTCGGGTTAAGAGGGGTTGAAGCCGAAGAATAGACCGAATCATGTCCAGACCGTGTCATGTACACTAAAACAAAGACTAGAGGGGTATTTATTTGTACATAGTTTGGTAATACACGATTAATTTGTGACGTCACTTGTAAGACTCGGAAGAATACTGATACACGATTATTACCTGTGATGGCACTATTAAGACTCGGAAGAATGCCTGTAGCCGTAGGGCAAGCAATGATATTTAATGCCGCCCTTCCCTTCCACCCGTCACAAACGTTTCAACACCTTATTTTGCTTCGTCCAGACCTGAGAATAAAGAAGATTGCAATTCTGTGGATCCATTTTCCGACATTGCACCCACCGGTCCAAAGCATGGTAGCTCTGGGGCGCCTTGTGCCCCCACCCCACTCTCCTTGGGCGTCCACCGCCTTCTAAAATAACTCATGTTGAACCTCCTGTACACTGATGTCAAAATATCAAATTTTCAGGCTGCACCTTTTTCCCATAATGCAATTGGAAATTTAACCAATGTGATCGTATTTGACAGAGTTCATCAACAAACAAAGATTGAATTTTATTACTTTCCAAAGTATGATTTACTGGGATTTCCTGGTTTGATTATAAACGATAACTTCACAAGTGAATTATGCAATCAGCAATTGTGTCATGTATCCGTGCGCGCAAACGAAGACGCTTTGACGTGGATGTAATGGGGACTTCCTTGTTTTTTGTTTTTTCTACCCCTTTACCTAATATGAAAAGCAGACGACACTTGCCAAAAAATTCTTGAATAGCTATTATAATGAAAAGTAATAAACATAGGCTAAGCGCTTGACTGAACTGGTTACGTGAAATAATTCATTCGAGGTGAGGGACTATATTGTAAAACACTCGTGCGCATTCGGGCACTCGTGTTTGTACAACGTCCCTCACCTCTCATGAATTATTTCACGTAACAAGTCCAGTCAAACGATTACTGTCTATGTGTAGATTTCAGTTTTGAAGACAAAACTACTTGAAACTTCAAGTGTAGTGATATTAGTATTTAGGGGATTGAATATTTGATCATATGAGCAGATTATTCTGAAGTCTGGATATCTTTAACCATGGACTATATTTAGATGGGCGGTATTGGAATTTTAAGTTCGGTATCGGTTTCTGTATTTTTAGAGGGTATACCTCGGTATCGGTTCGGTATTCGGTACCTTACTTCACAGAAATTTGTTGATGGTACCAAAGGGAAATTCACATCAGGAAAAAAAAACCAGAATAAAGTGTTCTTTTATTATGCTAGTAAATTTGTTTATCCAATCGAATGAAGTTACTAAGAGACACAGACTCCGCAATATTTGGATCAGGATGGCTGATAAGCACCCAATATTAATTTAATATTAGGTGCCCGTCAGCCATTTTGTTTTATCATTATATCCACACGCCTCAGCTTTTAATTTACACGTACGTACATGCTGCAGTGCAGTCGTACAGTAGACCCACCATATAAAATAGCCCCGTCGTATAAACATTGCATTCGATTGAATGAAACTGTTATAATAAAATGCCAAACCAGCCCAAAACATTGGCGGTTATAGAACAAGTCATGAGTGATTTATTAGAATGCGGAAGCAAAATTACTCCCCTTGTTGCGTATGTAAACATCGTCTGCTTTGTTTACATTTTTCGATCCATGCGTACGTCAAAATTAACTTCCCCAATGACATTTTAGCATGCCGTGCATAATAAATACGTTACAGGGCGTTTCGTTGGCAGCTACAGTGTCGTATATGACACTGTATCTGCCAACTAAACGCCCTGTAACTTATAATACCACTCTACCACAGCGCTATAAATGCCACTACCAGTGAGTTCAACAGTGGCATATTTTATGAACACAAATCATATCTACAGTAATTTTGTCACTTGTTCTAAACGCAACCTCTGCGACTCAGAGCATGTGTCCTGACCATGCCATCTTCAGGAAGTCCTGCTGACAATATAAGTTATTCTGTTTGTTGACAGGGGACATGGTCTCACGTTCCCTGCATGAAATTTATATTCAACCGAGGCGTCAGAGGTTGAAATATATATGTTTCATGCAGGGAACGTGAGACCATGTCCCCTGTCAACAAACAGAATAACGTAAATGTCCCGTTCTTACACAAGTAAAATTGAATTGGAAAAAAAAATCTTTATTCAATGTTTACGTACGCAATCAACGGGGCGAGATGCTCTCGATTCGTTTCAGTTTATGTTACAGTAAATTAATGAAAAGAGACCTTATAATCTAATCGGTTTAATAAATAATTACCCATGTTTACATAAGTAATCTTTTTGTACGTAATAACGGTACTTTTGTGCGTATTTTACGTCAGTTAAATGTATTTGTCTCAGTTGATTTCAAGTGAAAAAAGGCATTGCGATGAACCGTTGCTCAGGGCAACGAGACGCTTTCCTTGACAGTGGACATAAGAATCGCTGACAGTGGACATATGACCGTGCCCGGCGACATAAAATAACATCAACGAGGCATTGTCCAATCATTGCAAGGTAGTGCGGTTGGTATCGGGACATTAGACAAATCACATGGACAGTGATTTTAAATGAGGTCTTGGCTAGAAATATCTGCTAAGCAACTGGACATATACAGGATGTAGGCTTGTGGGAAGTCAGAACAATTGCCAGACCTTTGAGGGTCAACACAAGTGAAAAGAAAATCAGTCACTTCTTCTTTCATGAAAATGAACCTTTCAACTGTCATCAAGCCTCAACAGGGCTAATAAAAAGTGAATGTAAGAAAATTTGAAAATTCAGACAGTTTTGGCATTCAACTATTAGTTCGGTTCGGTTTTTCGATATCCCCATGATATCGGTATAGGTTCGGTTTTTCGGCATATTGCTAATCTCTAACTACATTAAAACTGGGAGGTTTTGATTTTTCAGATTCGGTTTCGGTTCGGTTTCAGGAAAAACTTTGGTTCCGGTTGAGATTTTCTTTGTTTTAAGAACATATAGTAAACAACACTTCGGGCTCCTTATCTTTCACCCTTAAGAATGATCAACTAGAAATGGAAGTTAGGCTAAACTCTGGAGATATTTACAGACAGGGTTTTTTGTGGTGAGTGGTGTCGCACAAACAAGTTGAGAGGCCTGAAGTATTTTTCTATATGTTTTCAACACAACGACAAACTGAACCGAAACCGAGGCTTTTTCCTGAAACCGAACCGAAACAGAATCCGTAAAATCAAAACCGCTCAGCTCTTATGAAAGTACCCCTCCTCAATTATTAATGCCCTTCTAAATTTTTCAAGCAATTCAAGAGAAACTGAAGAATGTCGATCGTTCACTAAATACACGTTATATCTCATTATTATATACTTTGAAAATAACCATATTTCTATTGGGTGGATCTTATACACGTGACTGGTACTCAAAAATCCATGTACACAGTTTTCCAGTGAATATCAACTTTCTAAATATAGCTTTTGGAAATTCCCTCTCTCGTTCTATTTCAATCGACGTAAACTCTATAACATTGTTTATTTTTATGTTATTCTGCAAATGATAACTATTTTATTGTTAAATAAAAGTATTTCTGGTTGATATAATTGAACTTTTAATTGACAAATAGGAGATTGTTTTGTGAGGATGGTGTATACAATAAAACAGTTATAGACTTTTGTGGTGGTAAATATGATATAATACGAACCTAAAAAACTTATCTTGACCTCGGCTTACGCCTCGGTCATTATACGTTTTTTAGGTTCATATCACATCATATTCACCACCACAAAAGCCCATAATTGTATAATGAATCACAAATAATAATGTGTTATGAAGTCAAAACGTGTAGGAGTAGATGCTTTCAACATTAGAGTACCCATTTTCACGAAACCAAAGGTAACGGTAATGATATTAATCAAACCGTTTCCTCAAACCAGCTGTAGCTTTTAATTTATATCCTGCGGATGACAGGAAGACAACCAAACTGGCTGTGCTGTCCCCTTACAGTCTACATAATGTCTTGCATTTTGATTTAGACATGCATATTGGTATACTATTAAATAAAATATGTAGAAATTTAGAAAAGCTTTAACCAAAGTTTCAAATCTTCAACTCTAACAGTGTTAGAGAAATCGGATGGGAAGGTTATGTAATAGTTACCAAGGTACATCATGAATTTGAACAAACTGAGTGATGTCGAGCCGCATAGCGAGGTGATATAGCATGGGATAGGTTCTTCAAATTTATGAAATACGTGTACCGACTGCGAGGCTGGTAACTGACTTACAATCTGTCATTTGCACAATCACTAAACAGCAAGGACTCAACTCTAAGGAACTCTGTGATACCAAATGTGGTATTCGACTTGTCCCGTGTGGGGTACCAAAATGATGGTACTCCAGGAAACCAAAACATTGTTGGTATTACAAGAAACCAAACTGTAATGGTACCTTGAGAAACCAAAACTGTCTAGTACTTCGTTTTGGTTCTCTAGAAAACCAAAAGTTTGGTACTTTATTGTGGTTCTCCAAAGAACTCAACTCAAGTACATCATACTATGGTGCTGCAAGAAACGAAAAGTTTGGTACTTAGTTAGCCCCCCATCCCTTTCATGTTCACAACATATACATGGGAGGGGTAGGCTCAAATATTGCTCCATTGGGCGATCCAAGGAACCGGACTGAAATATGAAAAGCTGCAGAAGTACCAGCCTCACTCATGGGCCAGGATAGGCCTACATTTATTGTGTAGATACCACAAAACAGTGTCGCTATGAAAACAATGAATGAAAGAAGAAAAATGGAATTATGCAGTTCCTTTAATAATCTTCAACATATATTGAAGACATACACTGCAATTCACATAAATCAAATACAGTTTGCACCAAGTCATCCAACCCGCTCCCTATGAGCCATTAAGTCACGATTTAAGCTCACGGGCTTCAACCAAAACCGCCATTGTTGATACAGACGACGCGCGCGCTTGGCGGGCAAGTTGCTCACGTGCTAGATTTGCAGGGGACATAACTCCTGTTTATCGATAGTTAGGTATTCCGCAAACATACGCGCGAAATATAGGATAGGCTATCCAAATTCGGTATTTTAGGCATCTCATATTCTAAAGGTATCCTAGAATAACAAAAGGTATTGTTTTTTTAGAGTATAGTATATTTTTTTACCATGCATTTCAAGTTGCTTACATTCCTCGGATAGACAATAGAGCCAGGATGTAACTACAGTACGCCCCCGTGGATTTGTCAATAGTGGGCAATATTTCCACGGAAGCAATAATATTAGATTCCAAACACCAATAAGAATAATAATCAAACATTTAATTAATGAAGCGCCGGGTACATCCCGGTGCTTCATTAATAAAAAAAAATGCTCATGATGATTTTTATTACATGGTAAACGCATGCGTGGACATCACTGCCCACGCGTGAATTACGATCACTCCACGGCGACTGTACTGCAGTTATCTTTGCGTCGGGTGACAGTAGTGACTGTTAAATTCGACACAAGGACGTGTTCTATTTTGTGAATCGTGATGGGGAGGGGTGTGGTTTCCAACTCTAATCTTAATTGATATCCCAACATCGGTCAACAGACCAATAAAAAGATAGTGTGGTATTTGTCTAATTTATTGCACAATATCGGGCACATGATTGACAGAATTTTCTCGAAAAAACCTGAAACAAATGAAAATTCGCTGATTATCATAGAGGACTTTATGTTGCTTATCACCAAGCCTGGAAACAAGCAATCTGTCATTTGCAGAATGAGGTTCCAGAGGGAGAATTTGCTGCTGCTATCCCATACAGTGGGTCAATTTATCCTCTGGGTACCGCTTTCTGTTCAGGTTTGAGACCTTGATTCAGACTGAGGTTCACAGAGGGTAAATTTAGAGATGCTACCCTACTGAGCAAGGTAATCTCACTAAATTCACCCTCTGGGGATTTCATTCTGCAGCTGACAGTCGGCTTATTTCCAGGCTTGGTTATCACACTTGAGTCCTCCGAAATGAAGAATGCATTTGCAAAAGTATCCTCTCGAATTTCAAGTTTCGGGTCGAATAGAATCCGGAGTTGAAGCGGGCATATTCGAATCAGACACTATCTTCTAATCGAATAGAATATCAACATTGGCAGTCACCACACAAATATTGTGCAACGGCGACTCCTCGGTTTCGGTAAGTCAATCAAAAAGCGAAATACTCCAAACCGGAACCAAAGAAGTTTTGGAAGCGGAATCACCTTGTACCCTTCTTCTGTCACCAGGTCCCCTGTTCAGGAGAATTGATGACAGAAGACTTCAAGAGGAGATACTTAGTTTGATTTTGAGACTATCGCAACGATTCGAAAATCTTCGAATCATCGCGTTTCGAATGGAATCATCTGGAAGATTTCGAATGGAATTTCCTATCCGAGGCCCTAATTTCAGGTTACCTGATGCAACCAGGAATACTTTGTAGTTCCATTCATCCAGGCATGACGCATGTAATAGTCGCTTCTGGTGACGACCTAAACACAGAGCAATGACACATTTTATTTTCAAAAAGGCCTCCCACAGGCCGTTAGTGGCATACCATAAATACTTTTTACCCTGTTACTCGGAGAGAAGCCACGGCAAGATGTGACACCATGTTTCAATACAAAAAGAACATCGAAATATAGTTCTTGTGTATATTATTATACATATCCCATGTGAATGGTCATGTTGTGGCGTCATTACTACGGTGATATGACATGTATTAGTGCGCCTGTGCAACATGTGTTGTTAAGGTTGATACCTATTTACTTAATCCATCTTGTTACTACGATGATATGACATGTATTAGTGCGCCTGTGCAACATGTGTTGTTAAGGTTGATACCTATTTACTTAATCCATCTTGTTACCCTATCTTGGGCTTTCTATTTCTGATTTGCTATGGAGTCGAATGACCGCAGTGTGGGCGGGAGTCTGTCTTGTGGAAGTGTTAGATTCCGCAAGAGTACTGACTTCCACCACAAGGCCACTGCTACTGACTTCTATCCCTACTGTTGCATGGCTCCATGTCTAAAGCTGCTTTCAATACCGTTGTTTCAGTATTATAGTATCCCCTACCAATAGTTCGTGCTTATATCACTACATCCGGTCACTAACTCCTGCCATTACTGGCCTTACGCGTTTCTGCCAATCCAACGACTGGATTAAACTATAGGTGACATGAGCAGTGTTCAGGGTGGCCTAAAACGGCCTGGTGCCAAATTGTTTAGTCATCTGGATATTTGGTTGCCAAACAAAGTGTTTTGTTGCCAATGGAAGTGTTTCTTCACTGTCTAATCCAAATAAATTGTTCGAGTTTTGAATAATGAACTGACAATTATTTCAACAATGAAAGGGTAATTAACTGGTCACGGAAAAAAATCCCTGGGAAGAATAAAAACTTACAGATTACTGTAAAAACATATTCGCCAAACAAAGAGCCAAGAGCAGACATTTACTTAGTTCCTTATAATTACTTTGCCACAAAAAGCCAAGTTTCCTTTTGCTTTTGTAACATTTAATAAACGAAAAGAACAGACAGCTCAGAGAGCTGTCTGTTCCTTTCGTTTATTAAGAGTAACAAAAGGAAACTTCGCTTTATTTTTCTACTGATGTCGTAGCTGTTTTCTCGACAATTACATGCTTCTTAATTGGACCTTCCTTGGCCGTCTTATAATTTCGAGGGAGATAACTTTATCGAAAGTCGATTTTCATGACGAGATAAGTCAAGGATGGGGTACTCCGGCTTCCTCCACCCGTAAAAACTGCCCGACAAGATATGACCCGGCTGTTGAAAGTTTCGCCTACCCCCAAAAACAAACGAACATACATACATGTGTTATTTTATGTATTTTCAGGCAGAAGGGAGAAGAAAGGGCAACTCAAGGAAGCTGGAAACTTTTCGTTTACTTGCTTAAGAACAAAACCTTTATGGTATACATGAGTGTTGAATTTGTAAGAGTTCTATTGGTTGCCTTGTTTCGCCTCTTCCAAGTGGACAATGTGATCTCAATTGGTTTTGACATAGAGACGGCGACTTTCTTTGCCGCTCTATATGGGTTTGCAGCTCTCATCGGGAGGATAGTCAACGGCCTTGTACTATCGATGAAGAAATGGCATGGATTTTTTCAGTATGGGTTTGTTTTCACGTTATTCGGTGGGATGTTGTTGGTACTATCTTTCATGAAATCATACAATGGATTGTTGGCAACCAGTTGCGCCCTAGGGCTATTGGGTGGACCAATGGCAGAATTTACGATGCCGCTATTATACGAGTTTGTAAAGGTAGAAGCGTATGGTGTAGCACTGAGCGTACAATTGTGCATTGTAGGAACGTCAACTACCACAATATCTCCAATTGCCGGTAAGTAGAAATTATTTTTTATATTTATTTTATTGGGGTTTAGAAACACTTTCGACAACCAGGATTAATTCCCTGTTTTACGGATGAAGGAAGCCGGGTAACCGGAGAGAACCACCAAGCAGCGGCGAGCAACTATCAGACTCCTCAACGTTCTAACCCTTCACAAGAAGGGTTAGCATTGGTTGGAAACTGCACTATCGATCTGCAGTGCGCCCTAGTACACAGCGCCAGCGTGCACCCCACGTTGGCAATCGGGATTAAGTGTCTTGCCCAAGGACGCAACGCTGTTACCGTTGCTGCATGAGGATCGCACCGTACACCTTTCGGTTTGAAGTTCAATGCCCTCAAGGGCGGTGGAAACATGCTGCGGTATCAAAAAGGGCACCTGACTCTGGGTATGAGTTAAGATCGGGAGTTTACTCCGTATCATAAATTGTAATGCGGCTAATATTCCCAGTGATTCAAATCTGAGGCCAAAAGGAAGATGGTTTCTTTTGAAAAACGGGAGATGTCTACCTTGTTATATTTATACAGTACGGCCGCCATGGACTTGTCATTGTCCTTGGGTGGGCAATATTTCCAAGGACGCAATAATATAAAATTTCAAACACTAATTATAGGAATAATCATCAAAAATTTAATTAATGACTCTCCGGGTACAACCCGGGGCTTTATTAATTAAAATTTTGCTCATGATGATTTTTATTACCTGGTAAACGAATGCGTGGACGTCACAGTCCATGTGTGGATTACGACCAGTCCACGGCGACTGTACTGTATATATACTGATTCAGCGAAGAGGGTCTATCAAAAAGTTATCAAGTATAATTTTCCTAGCTCACATCTTGTGCCGAGTCCTGTCCCTTTATGAGTCTGAAAATGAAATCTGAATATAGAATGCTTGGTCATCAAATTATTGGAACGACAGTTGAGGATTGTGAGATAAATCTATCATAGTCATTGTGCCTATAACAAAAATATTTAAAAAAAAATCCACCTTCTAATTCCACCTCTGTTCACACGCGGGTCCGAAACTGTCTGGTGCCAAATCTTTCGTTATTCTTGATACTTTACTGTCAAACAGAGTGTTTTTGTGACAAAAGGAGTATTTCTTCGATGTACAATCCAAATAAATTGACAGAGGTTTGAAAAATGAACCAGAAATTATTTCACGAGTGAACGGATAATTGGTCACGGAAAAAACACGACAGAACTCGAAAATTCTGACGAAATCCTCGGTGCGCGTAAAATGGCGGTCCCCTATGTATGTCTATGCCACTCAGTCAATTAATGATCAGGCTGAATTGCGTCGGTACGTGCACCGGTTATTGCTCTTAGATAATACGAGATTAATCGATTAATTACTGTTAATCCTCTAGATTTGCCGGATCGTGAATCACTCGCGACGGTGTGAAGTATTTATCTAATGAAATGCTGCCTTTTGTAATGTTGATAATATACAATGTTTTATAAGCATTTTTCCGTGGAGTAGTATAAATATACAGAAGCTGGCCTTTTACAACTTTTTTACCAATCAGTTTCAACATTTGACTATTATTTTCTCTTGAAACCCATTATAAAAAAGAAAACGACATTTTCACCATCTTTTGATATTATGTAACTTTTTTCTGTTCGTAAAACCAACGGTGCGCGCATCGTGACACTATCCTTTCCATTAATATACAAATCTACGAGGTAAGATTTCCTAACTTTTCTCCTGAGAAAAATAAAAAAACTTGCAGCTTACTGTAAAAACATATTCGCTGAACAAAGAGCCAAGGTGGACTGTTACTTTGTTGCTTCCAATTGGCTTGCCAAAAAGCCAAGTTTCCTTCTGCAACTTTTAATAAACGAAAACAACAGACAGCTCCGAGAGCTGTCTGTTGTTTTTGTTTACTAATAGTAACAAAAATAAACTTCGCTTTATTTTCTACTGATGTCAAAAGTGTTTTCTCAGCAATTTATTTATTTATTTATTTATTTTATTTATTTATTTATTGGTGTGTAACGAAACTTTCGGCAGCCAGGGTCACCTTGTGTCGGACAGTTTTATGGGAGGAGGAAGCCGGAGTACCCGGACAGAACCCCCGAGCAACGGCGAGCAACTCCACACAAGCTGGGTTAACATTGGTTGAATACAAGTGCACTATCGACATGCATTACGCCTTAGTACACAGCGCCACCCCCCCCCCCCCCCCCTCCGTGTTTTCGCAACAGTTACATGCTTCTTAATTGGACCTTCCTCGTCAGTCTAATTATTTCTTGATCGAAAGTCGATTTTCATGACGAGATGAGCCAGGGATTTTTATACTCCCAAGTATTTTATTTTGCCATACTGATATTTTAGACTTTCTAAGAAAAAGCGTCCCATAGTCTCCATTATTACCAAATAATGGCACTCCTTGTCTTTATCGTTCTCAATTTCCCCACTAAACTCCTGTGATCTCAACCTAAGGTTAAACAACAATGACCCATAAAATTTGCTATTAAGGTAGTCGTCAATTACTACCTGCTCAGACCGTCAAAGCACCCCTGACCCATTCTCGTCCCATAACTTTCTAGATCGGAAATCTATATTGAATAGCTCTCCATTAATTCCCTCAATTGTACGAGCCATTGTGTCTCAATATTAGAATTTCAAATATTCTGAAACATTTGTTTACACTGTCAGGAAGATTTACCAAATAGTTAAGACAACACAGTTTCATCAAGTCTATCATGTCTTCCATCCTCATCCTCCCATGCTTGCCCGTGACTATTTCCGTTTACTCTATACAACCATTTGAGAGGTATCACTATCGTACCAAATGTTATTCTTGGTAGAGGCTGCAGAGTCAACATTTCTCGAAATGGATTTCCTCACAAAAACCTTATTAAAGCTATTCCTCCGTAAGAGTTTTGCCTCCCCTCCATAATTTATTCTAGTGGTTCCGGTAGATGTCTCTTTCCGTTATGTTCATGTTGACCCATGAATACTCATTGTCACCCACTTCCTACCTCCGATAAGCCCCCATTTTACTGGCTCTTGTACAACCTTGCTTTTATTTCTATTCAGTCCAAGTCTCCATTTATTCCCAAATCGCCCAATAATTAATTGCAGCAGTCCTGGAAAGGAGACGGGTGCGAGTGCAATTGCTCCCGTCAGCACCCGTATTTTCTATTTTACGGGAGGTAAAAAATGCACTCGTGAAAAATATTGTGGAGCACTAATATAATGTGGGGGCATATAAATGTGTGTTGTTTTGAGAAAGCTGCACTTTGCAGTTACTGCCATAATTCACCAATTCCTAATACATTTAGCCTCTTGAACCCGATCGGTCGCTTTTCTGGCCAGGAACATGATACGTCATAACGTCATTAAATAGGAAGGCTGTTCAGTCAATGTGTGGGGTAGAGCCCCGAGACTGCACGTTGAAAATATTGATTGGTCTACCCCAAATAATGAATACGGACTCTTCTAATTGTTGCCATTCAACTGGCATGGAAGATACCACTAGAGTTCAAAGTGTAAAGGTTGATTGATCGATTGATTGATTTTTTTCAGTAGGGCAGCATGTATACAATCAAAAACAAAAATATAAACATAGAGGTAACATTATTCGCAACTACATGCTTGAACCACAGGGAGATGGCGTAGTGGCTGCCTTCCCGCCATTCCAGTTTAAAAAAATGAAAAAGAAAAAAGTGAGAAAAAAGAAAGAAAAGAAAAGAAGAAAAAATGAAAGCAGTAAAATGAAAACGAGAAGCAGACGTGAGAATCGAGGTAATCCTGATAACAGGATTTCTGGTGTTTGGTGACAGTATTACCTCGAAAATGCATATACTTACATTGTACGGGTGCAATTTACTCCCGTCTCTGAATTCACGGGAGCTTAAAACTGCACCCGTCAATTTTTTTCATTTCCAGCACTGTTGCAGGCATTTTCTCTAACCCTTCTTCATTTTCTGACACTGGTGCCATATCATTTGAGTGAAATAACTATGGGGTCATCAGGTTCCCACTGGTATCACCTCGTCTCGTGACTATGCAGGAGTTCATTACCCAAATCTTTGATGTACAAAGCAAAAAGCTCCGATGAAAGAATACACCACTGCTTGGGGCCTATCTCCGTCGACAGCCGTCATAGTCTGGGTTACGTAACCCAAACTATGTTCACTTTGTAGATCTTTATACAATGATTTCAAGATGCCAACAAACTCTCCTTCCAAGCCGTCTCACGCTTTCGCTACCTCCCTCGGTACCCTATAATATGCCTTTTCAATTTCCAAAAATTCCACAAACATCTTTTTCGTCATGGCATTCGTTAATTCTATGAGTTTACATAGCCTGGAATGATGGCCCGTGACTCTCCCTGCCTTCCTGAAACCATCCTGGATCTCCCACTAAAATTCCTTCTCTTCGATCACCTCCTGCAATCTCCCATTGGAGAAAGGGAAATTATGAAACAGTTGATAAATCTCACCTTATAATGACCACTATTCTGTATGATTTATAAGGCCCGTATAATAATTTCCATTAATGTGAGGTCAAGTGGCCGAAAGTGACCGACAATCTGATTTGTGTTTTGCAACGTTTGGGGGCTTACTGAGGCGCTACTTCTCTGCCAAGTAATAAGTCATGTGAAATCTATAATGTCATGTGATATCAGACTTGGATTGGAAATGAAGAGCCTACATCGTAACCTCTTACAGGTTACGCAATATAACTAGGTGGTAACCTGTGGAGAAAAGTGTTGTAATGCTATTGCGCTTTCTCTGTTTTTACTGCGTAAGTCATGTTCTTTACGTCTCGACTGAATTTCCTCCAAAATAAATAGCAACAGCTAATGTGAGATCTCGCGGTAGCGAGATCGCGCGTTAGCTGTTGCTATTTATTTTGACGGAAATTCTGTTAAGATAAAAATGGCATGCCACTTTGCTCATATGTGGATGCAATGTGGGGCCTTTGAGACGAGTTTGTTTCGACGCATTGTCAAATCTAATGGGTAAAAATGCGAACTTTACAAGTTAATTTTTGCTGAGATGTTTTATCTTAACCTGTACTGCGTTCTCGTATTTTGCAATTGACGTAACACCAACGTAAACTAAACGGTCGTTCGCGTGTTATTTCCAGGCTTGTAATATTATGCAAGAAATAATGAGAAATGAAAAACTTAAACTCAGCAAAAATTCGTGTCTTTAATTTTCATCAAACCTATTCAAGCACTGGTAACTTTTCAACAACATGTTCAACAAAAGTGTGGACTCAAGCAGCTGACTCAAGGCACAAAAAAATTCCTAAACTGATAAATATTAGCTACATCTGAATAATTAGCAGTTTGAGGTAGAGGGTGTATTTATGACAGATGCTGCACTAGTCTACCCCACGTCACATGCTTGGAAGTAATAACAGTTTAGACTGGTGCTTCTGAAAAAAAATATGAACAGCTCCCTCAAAACAAATGGCCGTCCTCATAGTTGTTTATCAAGATATGAAAAAGGAAGCAATCTTTTATCTGTCAATTTGAAGAGTTTTGTCAAATATTTTGTGAGCCTTTTATAATAGTGCGTTTTATGGGCCATTTTCTCCCATACGTATTCGAAACATTTTGATATTTATTAACCCCGAGTGGGTAAAGTTCGATGTACATCAGAAACAACATTTTGGGGAGTTTTAATTTGTCATTTTTCATTATTTCCGACACACTATCATTCATTCCTTATTATAGATGTCACGTGAACAATAACTTAAAACTGTTTACTGTATTCGAAATGGGAGGAAGGCGGCGTTGTGTACTAAGACGCACTGCACGTGAATGGTGCACTAGCCTTCAGCTAATGCTAACCCTGCTTGTGTGGAATTAGTACGCTGGGGAGACTGGCAGTTGCTCGCTGCTCGTTGGTTCTCTCGGGTACTCCGGCTTTCTCCATACGAAAAACTGCCCAACATGGCTTTCTACTGTTCAAAGCAGCTATATAATCCCATTATGTAATTAGAGAACTTGACCAGTAACATGATGATTTATTCATTTATCGCCGAGCCGCGGCGAGCAACTGCCAGACTCTTCAACGTAAAGCTTTGGTTAGTTAATTTTCAGTTTAGCGTGCTTCTTGGTTATGAGAACAAAATGTGAAATGAGATTATTATAACTTATAACCTCGTGGGAAAATGGCGTAATATATCCCTTTCTGGAAGATGCATATTTTAACATTTTGCACTTACACACTGCTTCCTTGCATGTGTAGCTTGTCTAAGACAGTAGAACTTTCAATGACCAGGGTTATATACAGAGCGGCCTATAACAAAATGCACCATTAGTCAACGTTTTACCCTTAATAACACCAGACTATTTCATTATTGCTAGATTGGTATGACAACCTGGCAAAAATGAGGCACTAATCCGGCTTTTCAATGGATGAGGAAGAAATAGGAAATGGTGTATTCTCCTGGTCCTATAGAGGAGTTGTAGCATTCCGAGACTTCAGACTAATCAAACTTTACTCTCCGAGAATTGGTACGGAAACAACATTATAAATTATTCTGATGAATTGTCAGTAACATGGTCCGAGGTCTTCGACTCGGAGCTTATGTTCAATCGACGCACGAAGCTTATGTTCAACCTCAGACCATGTTACCATCAAATCATCAGAATAACGTATATGTTTCAATAAGACACTGCCCATAGCCCAAAACCAACATCGTGAAACACGGGAGGCTTATTTACTAAACTTGCAATCATTAAAAATTTGCCGTGTTCTAGGCAACGTTTCACGATCACAGATTTAGTAAATAAACCTCTCGTATACCCCATGTGGGCACTGGATAAATAATCAATAAACAAGATAAACTCATTCGATCTCAGTTCAAATCGTAAATCGGTTTGTAATTTTAACACTTCATCCAGAACACCGACTGCTGCACGTATGAAAAATCCAGAAGAATGAAATGGCTTGCTGGTCACTCCGATGATGAAGCAATTACGAAACGGGTGACGTCATTTCAAATATTTTCCGTGGTGACGCCAGGCGGTAACATTTGCTACTGGAGACGTAAATATAAAAGAAACTACGCCAGCTCTTATTCAATCAAAGGGTGAGGATTTTACTCTTCTTGGAACATAATTTGACAAATTTAAAAAAACCCAGTAATGCTACTCTCTGTCTTTTTGCTCATGCATTTTGTGGAGAATCATCCAATTGACTTACGATTGTTCCAGTGAAGTTGCATTTCAGGTATTATACTGAACTCAAATAAATTTGATTACTGCGAGGAGTGGGGGGGGGGGGGGGGATTTTGCGAGGCGTTAGGTAGAAGATGGGTGGTTTTGGTTTTGTCCAAGAGCACATTCTTAATTGTTTAAATGGTCTAAACTAACTTGAAAAATGTCAGATTCGCGTATTAGGCTCAAACAATTAAGACTGTTATCTCATTTTAAGCATAAGGATCGGGGCAAAGGCTTGTAGTTATATATAGATTCTAATCAGTAACGTTTTATAACATTTACTGAAAACAAAAACAGGCAAAATCCGATAAAATCGGTAGAAATAAACAAAAACACAACATATCAAATATTGACTGGTCTACCTCAAATAATGAATATGGACTCGTCTAACTGCCGCTATTGAACTGGCATTGAAGATACCAATAGAGTCCAAAGGGTTAAGCATTTATTAAAATCTGATCATATTTGTTGCTTATTGTGATTGCCCGTGACGAGAACATCAATAATGCAGCCACTATCATTATAATTCAGCCTCCATGTGTTAATTTAAAAAAAAAACATTGGTTTTAATGAGTCATCTGATGAGGGTGGGTACCAATATCAAAGAGAAAATTTTTTGCATGCATTTAAAAATTTTAATGTTTCGGGTCATATTTTGCAGGATGTTGCAGGAATTTGCATTGGTTTTGTCCACGAAAACATTCTTAATTGTTTCAATAGGCTAAACTAACTTGAAAATGTCTGATTCAAGTATTAGGTTTGAAAAATTAAGACTGTTATCTCATTTTACAAAAGCACCAGGACAAAGGCTTGTAAATATATATAGATTCTAATCAATAAGGTTTTATAATATTTATTTATAAAAAAAACAAGCAGAATCTCATAAAATCAGTAAAAATAAACAAAAACACAACATAACAGGACCCACGAGAGTTGGACTCTGATTCATCCTATATGAACAAAAGAATATTTATAATTACTGGTTCATATAGGATGGTTCAAACTGTTCTCAGCTGCATCTTCAATGCATCTTCTCTCTGACCATCACAATCAAATGCGGAGTTTAATATTTAACAAAAAGGTACTCAGCGACACACCTGGCAAAATACATAAATGGTGGGTCATAATCTGTTCGGATTAATAATTATCAATAATGATATGATAGATTGAACTGAGTTAACAATCAAAAGGTTCTACAACTGTCACCATTCAGATCTACTTGGCTTTGAAATTAAAATACACTGGGCCACCAGGAGGAAAAAATTAAGCTGAAAATAGTTTGTTTTTCTCCCACCAATCCCTCTGCATATTCCAGCATATCCCTGAGTATCAAGTTTAACCCATTCATAACTGAATGGACTTTCCAATTGTATTGAACAAATTCAATTTGGTCCAAAAGAATAGGTACCATCAACGGGTGTAAACAGAACTCACAGTCCAGTTGTCTTTGAGATGTCAGAAACTTATCAGAGCAACAAATCACGCAATTCAATTATATGTGTGTGTGTGTGGGGGGGGGGGGGGGGGGGGGGGGGGTAAAAATCGGGTGATATTTTGGAATCGCTACTTACTCTGCACCAGTTGAGTTAACGGTGGGCGATATTCGCTGATGCTTTTCTTGAAAACATTTTCCCGATGCCGGGACTCACTTCAAATGGTGGCGAGCAGTATACAGCGCGCCTCCCGTGCTCAAAATCGAAAGGCCGAAGGTAAATGACCTAAAAACTACTTGGTTCAGTTCGACATCTATCAAATGAATACAAATTGATTCTCATTGTTTTCCTCGCGAGGGTCGGTTCTGATTCACGCAAGAATATGAAGCTACGGAGAGAGAGAGAGAGAGAGAGAGAGAGAGAGAGAGAGAGAGAGAGAGAGAGAGAAACTTAAATGAATAACCACTTCTGTTGGTCCGATAACGAAGTGCAACACCAACAAAATCGATTTTATTTTGTCCCTATATCCCGATAAATTCTGTCTTTTGATTGGTCAGAATGCCTTGGACAAATAGCCACGGCAAAGAGTGAGCCCAACATCCAAGGTACATGAGAGCGTGCAACATCCAGGGTATAAGCGCACGCGAAACATCGGGGGTGTATGGTTTAAAGGAAAGCTTTTCGCTTCCGCTCACCTCATTATAAAACTCAAACCAAAAAACAAAAAAACCCGAAAATAGTCACAAATATCATCAGATTTCCAACAATACAATCATAAAAATAAAATAAGAGCAAATAATTCGTCCCCTGAGTACCAATGTGTTCTATGTGGTGTTCCATGTAACCATCGTCATGGACCGATGTTGAAACACCTCCACCGATGGTCAAGAGATGCTTAAAGTCGGCCGATGTCAGATACGATTGCCGAACATCGGTTAATCACTAACTGTAATAATATCTTGGTACAAACATGTAACATGTTTTATGCAATAAAACAGTATATATATGTTGTATAGCATATTACCAAGCACTATATAAATAAACACAAGATTTGTCACTCGCAAAACTGAAAGTGAGAGGTTACGCACCTCAGCTTGCCATTATCTGTCAGTCGAATTCCGGTAAGGATATTATGTTACGCATACCTTACCGTAATATTGCAATTTAATCATTAATCGTCCTACTGGCAGATAGAACACATTGGAACTCAGGGGACGATATGTCAACAAAATACTGTTTATTTGTTTCCTTAACGACCCAAAGAAAGCAACTCTATCTGTTGGCTTCTGCGATTATAAAAACAAAACTATTATCACGCATTTGGTCCAAATGGTTGTGGAGCTGAGAAATGCGTCCACAAATTTATTTCCTCTAAGCTGTATTGTGTTTCAAACGGGACAAAAACGTTATCTCCGCCAACATGTAAACACCTCGCCGCGGCTCTCCATATACCATACATGTTGGCGGAGATAACTTATAATACTCTAGCCTGTGAATTATCGCAAATTATCTAAAAGTCGATGGATATCGAGAGATATCCCTCAGTAGCTTCCTAAATGTCGTCACGCTTCGGCGCATGACGTCGCCTTGAAGGAACGATCTTTGTTATTGTCTTGAAACTGTTTTCAGTCGAATTGGGCTGAATTAATGTATAACGAAACGAAAATCTGCGCTATTTTAGTGAATATCGGGAATTAACGTGTGGACCTGAATGCGCTCGTGAAAAATAAAACTTTCAGATCCACACTCATGAGATAATTCCCGATATTCACCAAATCAGCGTAGATATCCTCTATTTATTATTATATCATTGTAACGTTATAGGAAAATCACTATTGTCGGTCGAATCCATGATGTAGGCCTAATATGGTAGTTCTTTGGACTGACGGTGCGAATAATAGTGGGTAGGGAGAGTCGTAAAATCTCAATAATTGTTTCTTGCCAAGCTTCTTCTTCCTAATCAGACTGACGACACTTGACTAGAAGCATCAGCTACGCTGTGTCTTGAGCAGTATGTGGTGTTCAATAAATTCACTCTCATTTCCCAGACCTGTACGAGTTATGTGCCCTAGAGTATAAAACGTCTCCATACAACAGAAATATATATACATTATATATATTATATGCTAGCCTGTGAATTATCGCAAATTATCTAAAAGATATTTCTCGACATCAATCGAATTGATGGATGCCTAGGACAAATAGCCATGGCAAGGGGCGCACCAAGCATCCAAGGTATATGAGAGCGTGCAACATCCAGGGTACGTGTATAAGGGCACGCGAAACATCGGGTATATGGTTTAAATGAAACCTTTTCGCTTTCGCTCGCCTCGATATAAAAATCGAACCAAAAAACCTGAAAATAGTCACAAACATAGTCAAATTTCTGACAATTCGATCATATTTTGGTACTATAAAAATTATATTGTCGAATAATGAAATCAAACAACTTGAGAAAAATAAAATAAGAGCAAATCTGTCAACAAAATCTGTTTACGCGTTTCCAATAACTCTTTCTGTTGTCTTCTGCGTTCGTAAAAAACAAAACAATTATTCACGAGTTTGGTCCAACTGACTGCGGAGAGTGAGAAACGCGTCCACAAATTTGTTTCCTCCAGCTTTCTATTGTGTTTCAATCGGGACAAAAACGTTTTCTCCGCCAACATGTATGGTATATGGAGACTTAATACCTGGGCGTCTTATTTAAACATCTCGCCTGCGGCTCTGGGTTTAATAACCGACATCCAGGTATTAAATCTCCATATACCATACATGTTGGGGGAGTTAACTTATAATATCCCACAGTAGCTTCCTAAATGACGTCACGTTTCGGCAGTTCACTTCACCTTCGATATTGTTACACGCAATTCAGTGCCGGATTCACCAGCAGTACCAGGCATTCGTGCTATTCCAAGCCGTTCTGGCGAGTCTATGACTGAACAATTAGATGTAAAATAATTATAAAATAATAAAGTAAACAATTAGATGTATAGAAAGTGACTCTGAGAGAGATATTGAGCCTAGGTAACTTTTCCGAAAAACCTTGTTGATCGATTTGCCCAGGGAGTTTTTTTGGGGATGAGTCGGAGCACTCAGTTCCAAATTCCTACAGTACGTGGAGAGTGTATTATCATTAAATTACCCACAGAGTGGAGATTCCACCCAAGCAGTAATTGCAAATTTGTTGCAAAGCGTAACAAGCACAAGCAAAGTTTCAGCCAATGGACCTCCGGGTTAAACCCGGAGGTCCATTGGCTGAAACATTGCTTGTGTTTTTTGTCCATATGTTCAGAATTTGAAAGTGATACTTTAGGAGATAACTCCACTCCGTGGGTGATTTAGTTACAATCCACTCTCCACGTACTGTAGTTGTAAATTGAGATTTGAAATGTTCTGAAAATTAACATTAATGTAAAATATGAGGATATTCTCATTTGTGATATTATAATTATTAAATTTCATCTGTGAGTTGAACAATTAGATGGTTAAATTATCGTGGCAAAGTGGGGCTATTTTTTATGTTTGAGTGATTGGGCTTGCACAGGCTTGAAAGAACGATCAGCTGATCTTTGTTACTGTTTTGAAACGTACGCGTTTGCCGTCGAATTGGGTTGAATATCACGCAGTAAAATGTCACCGAGCATATAGTGAAATGAAAATCAACGTTATTTTAGTGAATATCGCGCAAGCGCTCGTCAAAAATAAACTTCCAGGTCTACACTCATCAGATAATTCCCGATATTCACAAACATAACGTAGATATCCTCTACAGTACGTGAAGAGTGTATTATCACTAAATCACCAACAGAGTGGAGATTCCACCCAAGCAATAATTGCAAATTTGTTGAAACGCATAACAAGTACAAGCAATGTTTCAACCAATGGCCCTCCGGGTATAACCCGGAGGTCCATTGACTGAAACATTGCTTGTGTTCTTTGTCCAAATGTACAGAATTTGAAAGTGAAACTTTGGGTGATAACTCCACTCCCCTGGTGATTTCGTTACAATCCACTCTCCACGTACTGAATATCTGGTATATTTTGGGGGTTGCAGGGGAGTTGTAAAACGTCACCACAGTGGTGACCGATGCAGAACACGTCACACGAGGAATGCACAAGAGGGTTTTGGAGAGAGAATAAATACTCATGTTACCCCTCCCCCATTTCTACGTCACCGATCATTTGACAGAAATCATATAAGTTTGCCCACCCGTTGAATGTTGGATTATAATATGATTGCTCGACTCAAACCGACGCTGTTTCGAAAGTACGTTGTTTTTATTAGGAAACCCCTTGCTCATCCATCCCGCACCCATCTTTTCTAAAAGCGGTACGACCAGTGGAAGTATAAGTTAGAAAAAACACATTATTTAGATGGACGTGCAATGTCAATATGAATTGTAAAAAAATCGATCAAGCGAAAAGGGAACCACCCTCTTTCATTTTTTCGCTCCTGTATGTTTTCGTTCACAGCGCCGGATATCTCGGGATAATTTGGGAAACACAGTTATTTTGAATCCCAAAAATTTCTGTCTTTCAGGCAAGATAAGAGATCTAACAGGAAGTTATAAATTACTGTTCTCTATGGGCCTGCCTGTTGCAGCTACAGCATCAGCTATGTTGTGTGGATATCAGCTGATACGTGAATGCAGAAGGGAAAAATCACCTCCTCCTGCTGAGGCCATTACGGCAACCGTAGACGAAAAGGTCGAAGAGAAAATCACACATTACACACGCCAAAGAAGGCCTTCGATTGCTGTGATTATCGTCGGGAGTGACGGAATTGCGCGCAAAGTAGAAAAGGAAGAACAGCGCAGAGCTTCTATTTCTATTGCAGAAGAGAATATAACCTAAACTAGAGATTCCCTATTGAAAATAGGTGAACATAAAAGTCACTGTATTTAATTTTGTGTACAATGTCTATACATCAGAACTATGGCAAAACAATGTTTTTTTTACATATTACTTGCTTCTTGAAGAAATTGCAGAATCTTTCCAACATGATTTTTATGTCCTGGGAAAGGGCCCTACGAAACTTCGAGATTCGATTCGATTTAAGTTGGTATTCGGTTCGATTTGAAATCGGCTGTCCGATTCGTTTTCATTCGCATTTTTGAACTGGAATTTCGCTTGGTATCAGTCATCGTCGTCGTCTCACAAAACGTATAGCTGACATTGAAATTGTACATAAAAAAGTTGAAAATAAAGACCGAGTGTAATTTGCGCTGTATTGACATAAAAAAGCATCTGTAGCCATGCCACCACCCATGCCTATTCCAGTTTCACTAGTCACTACCACTGCTGGAAGCAAATTTAAAATTCCCAAGCAATATCGACGATGAGCCGACGGGTGCTAGCGGCTAGCCCCATGTAGTACCCAGGACAGAATTCTCGCACCCATTTCTTTTTTTGAACAAGTATCCGTACCGGGTAGTATTCAGACAACATCATCAAGGCATGCCTTCGACGAAGGCATGCCTTGATGATGTAGTTGGAATATTTTATCAGTCGGGACTTCAAGACGCCTGTATTCAATCGAGGTTCGATTCGATTTCGAATAATAGACTCGATTCGATTCCATTCGAAAATATGTGATTCGCAGGGCTCTATCGTGAGAATCAGGCCCGAAATCAAGAACTTGAAATTTTCCGACATGGTAGGATGAGAATTAAAATTCTCCGGATCGTTGGTCACCGGTACGAACTTGAAACCAAATTCAGTACAGATCTACACTAACGCATCGGCCGCATCCTCTCGCATAATTTACAAATTAAGCAGTTGAAATTTCTTCAACAAAACCATATCATGTGGCCCCTTCATCGGAATGAGCTCGTTCCAATGAGTGGATCACATGATATGTTTTTTTTTTAAAAAACCGCAAAAATTTAGAAATTTTTGGGTAAAGGATTGAAATGGTCAATATTTTTGTCCAATTACGGCCTTCAGAGGAAATGTTGGTATTCGAGCGACCTGCAATTGTTCCGGACAACACAATTTTCCGACGGACATGGTCATTGGGGGAATCGACCCCGCCCCGTACCTAGCATCCCATACTAGATTTGGGCCTGCCAGGAAAATTAATGGCGGCAGAACTATCTCAGAATGGAAGGCAACAAAAGAATCCGAAAATATGCGCGCTCCGAAAGTGTTGAGAATACTTACTTCTCTTCTGTGCAACACCTGATTTCGAAAATCTCTCTCCACCCGACCAGGACATCATTTGTGACAATAATACTTAATCTTTTTCCTAACGTAATGCCCCTAGCGTTATTCACAAAAAGTCGCCCTTCAAATTTGATTATTTTAAAACAATTTTGCCTCAAAAACTTATCTTATGGCCATTCATTGCAGCGAGCTCTTTGAATTCGTTGAGCTCGTTCCAATGAGAGGGTTATAAGCTACGCTCTGAGGCGAGAACTGAAAATATTTAGTTATTCAGCAAATCTTTTTGCTATGTACTTCTGCTGCTCGTGTAAAGTAAAGGTCGCTTCCATAACAATTTTTGTTTTTCTGTTTCAACAATTTTGGCGCGAGCCACTGCTCGGGAAAACTAGTCGGGTGGTGTTATCCATATGGAGTAAATAGCCGATTTGGCAGGAGGGGGTGGGGGGGGGGGGGGAGGTGGGGAGGCGTCACATCAACAGGCCATCTACAGGACAAGTAAATTTCTTCAGCTGCAAATGTTAAATTTTGTTATCTTTATTTTATTTTCTCATCTCTATAAAATGAAATATACATATACCTCGCCTATGTCAAGCAGGAATTCCTGACCTGGGACCATGCACCATTATATTCGTGGGCAAACAATAACTTTCCAACCCGTCTTTGCTCTCTTGTTAGGAACCAGCGGGCCCAGCCCGGGAAGCCTCACCGACGCGACGGACAATTTACTTACACTTATCCGGTGGACTAGCGGTTTGGAAAGTTTTCCTGAACACCGGTGCCTTAATCAGTTTGGAATGGCCATATCACTTTGAGATATATTCTGCATTTGCCAAGGAAACAGTTTTATGATACATGCTTGGAAAGAGCGTTTTAGAGAGTGGTGGCTGAGTGGATAGGAACACTGATATCTCATGCCAGATGTTCTTGCTTCCGTCGGGAAAGTTTTCGAAGTGACCTAGCACTCTGGCAGCATCTTGAGGGACTGTTGCAGTCCCATCGTACCGCCTGTTACGGTGTAAAAATAATGATAAAAGAAAGAAATCTGAGAATCAGCAACAATAACTAGAATTTTACGATTCTGAAGTTTAATAAAAAAAATAATATGAAAAGAAAATGATACAAAAATCTTTTACACTATTTGGTTTACAGAAAATAAAAAAACCCAGAAATTAGAGATGGGCAATATACCGAAAAACCGAACCGATACCGATATCATGGGGACACCGAAAAACCGAACCGACCAAATTTTTGAATACCGAAACCAACAGTATTTTAAATTTTCCCTGTGCATTCACTATTTATAAGGCCTTGGTGTGGATTGATAGCAGTTGAAGTGTTCATTTTCATGAAAGAAGTGACTGATTTTATTTTTCAGTTTTGTTAAGCCTTATATAAGGACCAGGGCAGTTGTACTAAATTATCAATAGTCTACGACCTGTACGTGTCCAGTTGCTTAGCAGTGATTTCTAGCCAAGTCTTGGCTGCCTTAACAGGCAGCCAAGACTTGGCTAGAAATCACTGACCAGATCATTTTACTACTGTCATCAGGCCCACCTAAAGATGACATCTTCAGGACACACATTCTATGATTACAGACGCCTTAAGTGAGCTTGAAAAGTTAAGGCGTATTTAGAACAAGTCACCAAATTACTGTAGATATCATCTGTGTTGACAAAAGATTGACAATGTTGAGCCCATCAACAATGGCATGTGTAGCACCACTAGAATGATACAAGAACAACTTATTCTGTATTTTTTCGGACATGGATTCCCCTTTGGCACTATCAGTGAATCTGAAGTCACATACCGAATACCGAACCGATACCGCGGTATGCCCACACAAAAATACCGAAACCGATACCGAACTCAAAATTCCAATACCGCCCATCTCTACCAGAAATACTTATCAATTAGTTCAAAATAAAGTTCAATAGAATCCAATAATCTGGTGATGAAGAGACTTTCCAGCTGGTATTATAATGTCCAAGAATGTGTCTGCAGAAACAGTATCTAATAAGTTGTAATGAATAGTTCACTCAAAAATTCAACAGTGTCCAATAAATTCAAATAAAGCACTCAGCAAAATTCAAATCGAATTAATATCAAATAAGTATTGGCGCCACAGGTAGCTTTAACCCTTTACCTAACATGAAAAGCAGACGACACTTGCAAAAAAAATTCTTAAGTAACTAATTTTTTTCATTTTTTGTCTCAAAAACATAGGTTATGACACCTCGTTGGAACGAGCTCGACGAGCTCGTTCCAACGAGTGGTCATAACCTATGTTTTTGAGACAAAAAATGAAAAAATAATGAAAATTAATTGGAGATTTTTGAGAATAGCGCTGGCCGGTTTTGGCCGTTACGTTGGGTAAAGGGTTAAAATAACCCAGTGGGATCTTGGCTTTTCTCAAAAGTAAATTCTTGTTCATAAGAAGAATAAATTCTCTTAAAAATTCTCTTTTGGAAACTCTTTTCCAAAACACAAAGAAGCACAGATTTTCAACAATGTTCCAAAGAATATATAATAATTTCTCAACTCCTTCTAAAATAATGCACTGCCCTGTAATAATAATAATCTCCACTATTCAGTTCATGCTGAATGACTTCTCAATGCTATCTCTGTGAAAAGAATGCCTTGTAAGATAAATAGAATGTCTGAATTCTGTTGACAGAGGTTATTTATATGGTCTTCAGATAGAAAGTTCCAGAATAAGAAATCTCTCCAATGTTCTATTTTCTATTAAATTTTGATTGGTTGCTTAAAGTCACCTCATTAAGCTTCTAGATGATTCCACTTTCAAGTAAACAAGGGTGCTCGACGTAAAGAATCACTGAGCTGTGTGTACAGTGAGCTAAAAATAGATTATGTGTAAAATTAGCTGTAAACATGTTGATAGGTACATTCAAAGGTTACTCAGTGCAAATGAGTGTTCACACAAGCCAGCGTCTGCTTATTCTAAATAACAAATAATTTTAGAAAATATTAATTGTGAACATTTATTAACCCTATACCTAACACGAAAGGCAGACGACACTTGCAAACAACATTTTTGAATAACTAATTTTTTTAATTTTTTGAGTCAAAAACATAGCTTATGACCCCTCGTTGAGCTCGTTCCAGTGAGGGGTCATAAGCTATGTTTTTGAGACAAAAGGTGAAAAATACAATGAAACTTGGATGGTGATTTTTGTGAATAGCGCTGGCAGGTTTTTGCCGTTACGTTGGGTAAAGGGTTAACCAAGGACAAATCAATTGTGACATTATAATGGGAAGGGGGGGGAGGCATTACACCGTCCTATCGGATGGGGACTGAAATGGCTGCCCCTATGCGGAGAGAGACACACTCCGCGCAGGATAAATATTCCTCCGTGGAATTCGGGAAGAGCGAGGCTACAAAGTTGTCGCAATGCAGATAATCCCACATAATCGTGCCATTAGGCTAAGGAGAGGCGTTAATATAAGCCGTGTAACTTGTTCGCCAATTCTTGTAAAATAAATACCCTTGAAAAAAAACAGCAATTCATCAGTTTTTCTTCTGAAGAATACCGTAATGATCTGAGACGAATTGCTGACAGCAGTTCAGATTATATCAACCTTATTACTTCAATTTGTCTATTCATATTCGATTATCAAAAGAAACAAATCTATTGATTCACTTACAGCCAGCACCAAGAAAAATTGTCAGATTATATATACCTCTATTACACGTGCATTATTTTTTCTCCAGTTCGATACGGAACACGTGTTCCATGCGGATATTCATTGACTGATTGTTATTTCCACCTGACGTCATAGATCCATCGAATGAACTGAACTCCACCCATTTTTATAATCGGCCAATCGCTATACAGCATTCTGAAACCAAATCAATTAGGTTGCTGCGGTGGAAGCTGGTAAATCGAATGCTTCAGTCAACCTATTCAAAAATGCTCGTCTGTGCGTTTTATCCAAAAATGCTCGTCTCTGCGTTTTAAGCACACGAGCACATTTTAGGCTTTAAGAATGCCGAGCGAATTCAGTGAGCTACAATTAATGATTTTCCCGCTTGGGTGGGGGATAAAAAAACGAGCAGACACAACGTGTGTGATGGGGGGGGGGGGGGGGGTGGGTGGGGGGGGGGAGGGCGTGTCAAAATGTATATACTTTCCTTATTATTTAAGTCTGAGTTTGAGTCCCCAAAAAGGTCGGTATGATATAAATCAGTCCTGATGACTAGTATAAAGCATTGTGAATAGTTTTTAACTTTTACCCTAAAATTGGCTTTAAATTTGGGACCAGTGTTAAGGCATTTGTTGGTTGGAAAGCGAAAATAATATGCCTAACAGGTGTTCGAAAATGCACATGCAGTTGGTAATTCCTTTAAGCAATTTTGCCTTTTGCCTCATTAGAACCCAGCAGCAGATTCACAGAATATTGACCATACTAAATTTATTTATTTATATGTTGGGGATTAACGACACTTTCGACCGCCAGAGTCACATCGTGTCGGAGAGCATACTAAATACCACCGTGGTTCGCATGTGACACTGGCCATGTTTTATGCTCTTATGCCAGATGCCTTCAGTTTTTTACCATGTTTTCATACAAGGACACAAATACATACCCACCCTTCGCGGTAGAGATAATATTATAAAAAATGACCTGGCTTGAGGGTAACATTACAGATTGTATCCCTGTCACAAATAATAGCGACAACTCCCAATGGTAAGCAGTGAGTCACAAACTCCAGATTAAGTAAGCTCTATATAAATATTTATTCCAGTTAAATTATAGGTTAACCTATTACGTTTTGTACAAATACACGGGATTGCATACTCATTTACCCAAAATACAACATGATACCAAGACGATGATGTGATGATGATAAAACATGAAGAAAATATGTGAATGATTAGATGTTTTTCTGCAATCAGTGTCTGCCAAGCAAATACAGTTCAGTTTGTTTTTTTAAGTCAACACAACTTTTTGGACTATCGGATAAAACGAATGAAATGCTACAGTCCCACTAAATGCTACATTGCAGTTTCGGTTGAAGGCCTTACACAGCCCTGCTAATTGCTACACTACGGTTTATGCTATATACTCTGGTACACGTATCATAATTTACACGATATCACGCAAGCTTTAACACAGCCACATACAAGTCATATTTGGCACAGTTGTGCATTCTACCGGTGGTTTGTCAAATCAGCAAATCAGGCAGGAAAGTAACGTCAGTGATTTGGGTACAAAAGCTCCTTCAGGCGTATAAATATACATTCTAGGTATCCGGATAAAATACCCTAGGACAAAATACCCTTAGGACATAATACCCTAAAAAAATACCCTTAGGACATAATACCCTCAATGGGTAGGATAAAATACCCTCGGACAAAATACCCTCAGACCAAATGTATATAAAGTTGGATTTTTGGTGTTGGGGGTGGGGGTGGGGGGGGGGGGGGGGTAATTGCATCTAAGGCACTAGCCGGTGTTTTGTTTGAAATAACAAGTACCAATATTTTTATTTTTTTTTATTAACCCTTTACATAACGTAACGGCCAAAACCGGCTAGCGCTATTCTCAAAAATCGCCAATTAATTTTCATTGCTTTTTCATTTTTTGTCTCAAAAACATAGGTTATGACCCCTCGTTGGAACGAGCTCGTCGAGCTCGTTCCAACGAGGGGTCATAACCTATGTTTTTGAGACAAAAAAATTAGTTATTCAAGAATTATTTTTGCAAGTGTCGTCTGCTTTTCAGGTTAGGTAAAGGGTTAAACTAAATAGATATGAAGCACAATACCAATGGCAGATGGCAATTGAATATGAAACACAATATAAATGGCAGATAGCACAGAACATGAAACAAATATGAGGGTATTTCGTCCGAGGGTATTTTGTCCTACCCATTGAGGGTATTATGTCCTTAGGGTATTTTTTTGAGGGTATTATGTCCTAAGGGTATTTTGTCCGAGGGTATTTTATCCTAATATCACATTCTATAGTACGTTACAGTTAATTGCTTTCAGCTGCACTAGTCACAAGCACTCTGTTGAAGTAAGCTATATCATTTGACTCGACAGCATTCCGACATTACATAGACCAACGTCAGAGGCCAACCACACTTAGGTCAACACTGCTGTAAGGGCAGACCCTCCACCATTCTCAAAGGACAACAATACACCAACTGTGGGTTGCCGAAACTTGTAAAAACCTGAATATGAAAACGCATCATATACTACCAAGGTAAATAGCAATTTCCAACCGCTAGAACCGAATAAATATAAAACGAAATAATTTGTACATTTAATCACGCGTAAATTTAATCACAGACAAATAATCGAACGACACGTACCGAATAGTACAAAATATGCAGGTGCCCTCAATAGGCGTTTCGTACCTGCCACGTACCAACGAACACAAAGTTCAGAAGGCAAAAAATGTCACGTACCCGATGGCACAGTAAGCACGTGCCCGATGGCACAATAAACACGTACCCAGTGGCACAATAAACACGTACCCGGTGGCACAATAAACACGTACCCGGTGGCACAATAAACACGTCTGCGAACACTACACTATGACCTTAAAATTGCATTGAATAGCAATAAGCGAATCACTCAAATCGAAAACCGCTCAACGTTTCTGAATTACTAGCAACACAAAATAGCGTTATATACAAGTATAACCAACCTCTGATCTTGGTATAAAATCATTGAAAATTTTCTCCACCAACACGTCGAGCAGCTGACAAATCGACCACTCTCCTTCAGCGCAAATATCAGAGACAGTCCCACCAATACACAAAAAACAGCTTCTAAATACCCAGTACTCGCATCAACTGCACGGACTGCACACTACAATTATCTCCGCACATCACTACCCCGAACAGTAATGTTTTCAAACAATCAAAATCACTGCTAACTATTTCAAACATCGAGACCTTGGCCAGAAAACTATATTTACCTGCAGTGGTCAAATAATTTGCTTAACCCCTAACATTCAATACCGACAGTTCTCATCATTTCTATATACAACAATATATAATAAAATACAGATATCATGACAATCCCCGAGGAACCAATGTCTCCCGTGGCGTTAGCCGAGGTAGACATTGGTTCCAAGTGGAGGCAATCTACAATGTTACCCTCAAGCCAGGTCATTATTATTTTTATTTTGACGAATGATTTTACTCCGCCACCTGGTCATATGAATTTGAAAAACGATATCTAAGAACTCTATACTAGTAATTGAACACTTGATTTCATGTTCATCTCAAGAGTTTCAACTAGTCAGGAGATAATATCGAATGAAGGAACCTTGAATAATTTAATTTAAATGGTTAAAATTGGGTTAATTTGGTTATTTCAAATGGTTAAATCCAATGATCATCAATCTGAGAGAATGCATCTTGAAAGCTTCTTCTTCTTCGGTCGTTCCCGGTAACATTTTCTCAAGTCTCAATTATTTCTGAAAACACTCCCATGGAATGAGATTTCAGGTCATAGCTTTAGAGATGCAACATTTCAGATGACCTACATGCATGGGTCTGTTAGCTGAAACTTTGTATGTGGGCCCAAATTTTTTCCACAAAATATGACTGTTTATGGCCTCATACTGTGTTGGTAACTTGACTCGGCAGGTCCAGTCGTTGGCATAGTTACGGATCATCTGTTTCTATATTTCATCTATAATGCACAAACAAAATTTGAAAATTGCTGCATTAACTGGTAGAGTGCTGGAAGCACGTATTTGGGATTTATTCAGAAGTTCTGGTACCCCAGTTTAAAGACTTCATATTGTGTACATGTGCTTCACACCATCTTTGAAATGGAATTATTTAGTCTGAATGATTTTGCCTTGCTACAATTTATGAGAGAGTGCCCACAGGCCCACAGGCACTCTCTCATACATACTAACAAGTCAAAAACAAGTGAACAAATTTTGATGACCAAAAATAATTTAGGACCCTACCAGTTAAAATATCTTATGTATTGACCTTTCGTGCAATAAAGTTCGATTTCTTACTTGATGAAGTTTGTTTTTAAATGACATTTAAAATGTAGTTCGCATCTCGCAATCTGAAAATAGCTGAGCACGAAAAAACGAAACTTCGTTTTACTGTACAGGAATTTTTATTTTAAGAGTTTCCGATAAATTTAGTTCACTATTTTAATGTATCGTGCCATTTTTTAATATACACGTGAAAAAAGAAAATTGTTTTGTTACAATTTATTGGAAAGTGCAACAGGCACATTCCAATAAATTGTAGCAAAACAATTTAACCAATAGAAAATTCAAAACAGTGCCGGAGCCAGTTCATTTCTGACCATGGTAAAATGGTCCAGTTCCGGTAAAGAAAAAGCATCAAGTTGGCGTTAAGAAACAAAAATGATTTAGTGAGATTTGGGGACATGGCAACCGGAGCTTATTCCCTGTTCCTTATTCGAAATTCGTTATCAACCGAAAAAAGCGGTTGAAAACGAATGTCGAATAAGGAACTGAGAATAAGTAACGGTTGTCACGTCCATGTGAGATCTTTTATCAGAAACTGATAAATTTTCACTAAAGAAAATGAACAAATCATATTATTAAAGTTACCATTAGTCCAATGACTATTTTATTCATGACTGAGAGAACTACCTTATATTTTGCATTCTGACAGTATTGCGTGGATTTGAAAGTTGAAGTTGATGACAAATTTGTACGTTAATTTGCCTAGATTTATGTGTTGGTGGTTGAGGGATTATTTTGTCAGGGACGAAGCTGGAGAGAGTGTAGAGGGGTGCCCCGCCCCCCCCCCCCCACAATTTATCGCCTAAAATTTCAATAGTTGGAAATTCAGTGGTGTAAATTCCAAAAGTTGGAAATTGTATAAAATCAATTTAATTTGCTTTTGTCATTGCTTTTGTCATATTTTTGTGGTCAGAGCCAAAGTGATTTTCCACTTATCGATCAAATTCTCCGACTTTTCTTATCAGTTGACAAAATTTTCCGAAATTCCGACACGAATCTGTGACCGGTCCGGTTTTTTGAATTCATTATACCGTTTTCCTTACATTGAACAAGCTGCACAGGTGCTAGAAACTGATAGCCAATGCCTTTTCCTTCCAACTGACTTGCAAGAAACCAGTTTCGTGCATCACATCAATTCCAGTTTTGTAGTGTCTGGTCAGTTGAAAGGAGTAGGTAATGGCTGAATAACTATCAGTCAAAAGTCCTTGTGTAGCGTGGTCAGTGGAGGGAAAACTCGTGAACCTACCTCAGGAAATGCTTTATCCTTGTAGATCCAATGACTAGATTTAAGTCGGGGTGGGGTCCTCAGAATCAATCTCAGGGATTCAAAAATTGAATTAAACATTTTTCTCGGGAGAGGCGCTCCGGAGCCCCACCATCGAGAGGGAGGGTACTCTACTTCGGACCTGTGGCTGTCGGGATATGCCTACTACATGTTGTGCGGGGTCCCAACCCTCAGTTAGAAATCTAAACTGATCCCCTCCATTAAACACACTCTAGCTACGTCCCTGTATTGCGTAAGGCGTGCTAATTTCAGATGAGAAAAATTCACTCCCCTCGCCTTCTCCGGGAACAAACATTGACATTTTTTGTATATAAAGCACAGATGGGGGGTGGGGGTGGGGGTGGGGAGAGGGCCCAAAATTTGAAAACTGATGTTTACTAATCAGTTGGTTACGCAAAGCTTAGTTGACAAACCAATTGCGCAGAACATTTCATCAAAAGAATTGAAACAAACCATTAACCATCTAAATGCCAGTGATGCGAATACTTTGTGCATTAAATGAAACGATTACCCCATTGCCATCGAGTCATGGTCCTGTTAAATATTCGGTTACCTCCTCACTACCCAGTATCTGAGAGACTTCTTCGCCTGACCCAGGTGACTGGCAGGGTTGGGGTATTCGTATTCGTATTCGGTATTCAGTTGTATTCAATACATTTTTTCAAGTATTCGAATGTATTCAGTATTCATGCAATTTTAAAGTATTCGTATTCGCATTCGTATTCGAATACAGTCAAATTTGAGGTGTATTCATGAATACTTTTTGAATACATTTTGAATACTTTTCTTGTTTTTAATACACATGTATACAGTATTTGTAAAAAAATATTGTGATTATCTCTATTAGAAAGTAGTAAAGAATTAATCTGATACTTTGAAGTGTCTTTTAACAGCAACAGGCTAATTCACTTTAATGGCCATTTCAAATAGCTTGTTTGTCTTGACCTTCAAAGAAATGTTTCTTAGCAGATAATCCATCTGGTACTATAAAAGTTCAATATCATTTTCAAAGCACTGTCCAACATTCATATCAGGTCCATCAAATAGTACATCAAACTTCAAACAACACATGAAGGTAAGTTCAATTATTTTTCTGCCTTTTGATAGCAAACTCTTCATTGTTTAAAATCTGTTTCACTGTCAACTGAACATTGCAATTGTACAGATTATTCTTAGGACAAAGGATATCAGTCTGGCCAAAGTATTGATATTTAATCCCTAAACAACTCCATTATCCAATTAATACCAATCTAATATTTTTCTACAGTAATAGTAGAAATAAGGTGTAGACTGATAGATCTTGGAAGTTTGTCAATAATATATGAAATAATGAATTTTTTTGTGTTGAGATATTTGGTGTGTGAGGGCGTGTATGACCATAAACCCATAAAATATGAATGCCACTGGAACCTGTTGTTCAAGCTGGCTCCGACGGCATCCATATTTGTATTGTTTTATTGAAGCGGATAGTATTTTGTTTGTATAGATTTACTTTATTACAAATTATTATTGCCTCTTGGCACTCTTCAATAATTTGTAATAAAGTAAAATTTGTTGAATAAATTCTGAAATCCCGAATAATCTAGCACTCAACCAGTTATATAATATTCGAAAAATAATTAAATTTTTTTTTTAGGAAAGCTGATGTAAGTTTGTCAATAAAATCATTGGAACCATCGTTACTCACCAAATTTGCCATCCAAATTTTATTTTTTCATTTTTTGTCTAAAAAACTTAGCTTAGGACCTCCTAGTGGAACAAGCTCACTGAGCTCATTCCAATAAGGAAGCATAAGCTATGTTTTTTGAGACAAAAAAAAAATGAAAAAAATTAGTTACTCAAAAATTTTATTTGCAAGTGTCGTCAGTTATCCTTGTTGAGTAAAGGGTTAAATGATATAGAAATTTATTTTGTATTGAGAAATTTGTTGCAGATGAAGGTTGAGTTTGTTAATAAAATCATACAAATATGAATGCCATTTGAACCAGCCCCTCGAGCTGGCTTCAATGCCATCCATATTGTTATGGCTTCTTTGACATAATACCAATATTATTAGAAAAATAATAAAGAAAAAAGTTAAGTGTAATATTTTTGTTGCTAATGTATAATAATTGTCTTTTTGTTGAATAAATTGAAAAACATGTTTACAGTGTATGCACTAAACAACAAAACATTGAATGAGTACTGTGTACATTTTGCTAATTGTTTTCTAAATAAATTGATATTTGAATTTTTTTTTCATTTCTTTTTTGTTTGTCATTAATACCAACTTATGTCTGTTGATTGGATTCTAAAGGATCAAAAGATCCACCCTCTGAAAAACTAATTCTTCACCTATAATCCCTTATACCCTTAATCCCAATAAGAATGATCAAATTATCATCCATTTACAAGAAATAATTTTGAAAAGTATTCAAGTATTCATATTTGTATTCATGAATACATTGTAAAGTATTCGTATTCAAATACATTTGAAATTTGTGTATTCGTATTCATAAAATTTCAAAGTATTCGTATTCGTATTCAATACATTTACAATGTATTCGCCCCAACCCTGGTGACTGGTAACCTGGTTCAGGCATGAAAGTCAAACAGAGACCGACCAACGATAACCCCCATCTCCTAAAGCTAATCCCTCGTCTCCCACATTTTCAGAGGAGAGGGCATCCTAATATTCGAGGCCGATGTAAAATGTTAGACACCCAATGGTCGATATGGACCTGTCAGATTTTGTTTAATGGAATCTCATACACAACAAGGGGTTGGGCAGATCGGTGGATTACGAACACATCTCAGACAGAGGGACATGGCAGACACAGAACTGTTAAAAAACCTATGTCAGGTACCATGGCCACGACCCTTGGAAGATTCATTAAGTGGCCGTGCAGCACTGGTCACGGAATCCCATTTCACGGAGTCGGATGAGAATCCCATTTACAGAATAACCTCTTTGTCATATGTGCCTATGTGCTATCTGTAATGTGTACACATTGTGACACATTGTGCACTAGCACACTAGCACTTTCCATCAGCCACCAGACCCACGTTCCGTGGATTCCCTTTCTAGTATCCGACTATACTTCTAGAATCCCCTTTCATTGTATGTGCCAATGTGCTGCATGTGAAATGCGCACAATGTACATGAGCACACGAGCAAATATTTGCTCATTTGACATGCGCAAATGTGATGTATGCAATGTGTACACATTGTGACACAATCCGTATTAACACATAAGCACATATCGGTAAGATCAACATACAGTTTCTTATATGTAAGGTACCCTATCTTGCACTAGGTCTATGCATTGTATAGACTGATACAGGCTTCGATGAATGGAGCAATCTGGTTGCATCTGTCAAAGACCTGGCCAAGGGCAGAGGCGAGACAGGGTCAGGCATAGCTTTGAAAAAAATGAAGTCGTGCTACAAGTCAATAGTAATGATATAAAGCTGTAAGGGTGACTACTAGGCTAATCAAAGGAGAGCTAGTTGAAGACAAGATGGAAGCTGACATGCGCAAATGTGATGTATTTGGGTCTATTTGGGTAATTCTACGAAGTATTTGGGAAACTCCAAACAAGTACTCTTATACAAAGCGACGCGCCTTATAGCACCACTCTTATAAGCCCAAAATGGGCCTTCGCCAAGTCCGTTTCGGTGATTTTAGACAGTTTTTGGTGATTTGGAGGGATTGTCGGGTTGTTTGTGGTAATTAGATTTAATCCTATTCAGTCGAACATAAACCCTGTCCTATTAGAAGGTTTTGGGTCGCATAGCAACCACATGCTACCATAGAAACCAAAATGGCGACCTTCTTAATACAAAATGGACGGCGGAAACACATGTCACCCTGACAACACACGCTGCGCATTCGCACTGACACTGTGGTAATAGCGTCACAATATGGTCGCTCACGCGGGCTACCATGACTACCAAACATGGTACCACTAGGTCACGTGCCTATGGTGTCACGCATGGATCCTGTATGATATCCTGCAACTGTGTACTCAAACACACGAGACATACTACTTGCGATGATTCGACGTGGAAACAGAGCGTTTTTTTCGCGTCACTCAATTAGCATCTATAGTGCTTGAGCTGCTCGTAAATCCTGTCCCCCATTAGGACATTTTAAAGATTATGATTCCCTGAAAGTTTATTCATAATGCTACAATTTGCACCATTGTTTGTCATTAGGAATTGGAGCATTACTGAGTAAAGCGCATGTAAATTACACGACCTATCCTAAACAAATTTAACTGTTACAGTGTTAAATTTGTCCTTGGTTTGTATATGAATTATTGGTGCTTTAACCATGATAACACAACATGGTGCCACTGGGTCATGTGATATGGCGTTACGTGAGATTCCACGAGATGAGATCCATAAGATGGGAAGGGGTGGTTGCGGGGGTCGTCCCGGTACATGATATTCTATTTTTCAATATAATAGGCACGTCCCAATTAATATTTCGCTTCGGCCACCATCTTATGGATCACATGTGGTGGAATTCCGTGTGACGCCATAGTCACGTGACCCAGTGGCTCCATGTTGGGTTGTTATGATAACCACGGGAGTGGCCATGTTGTGACGTAGTTAACATAGTTATACGTAGACTTTGTGAGCATGCTCAGCGCGCGTTGTTAAGGTGATACATGTTTCCGTCGTCCATTTTGTATATTGGAGGCCACCATCTTGGTTTCTATTGTAGCACATGGTTGATATGTGACCCCGAAACCTATAATAGCAAACGGGTATGTTTAGAGGGTGTGTTCGTTTGAATAGGAGTAAATCTAATTACCCAAATAGACCCGACAATCCATTCAAATCACCAAAATCACTTTATTTGGTACGTATCCTCAGATAATCCTCCTTTTCCAATAATAGATTCCTTTGTATAAGCGTCAATCTAATTACCCAGAATCCTCGGTTAGAATTACCGCGAACACCCCGGCAAGTTGTACTAGTTTGGATTCCTTGAGTGCCTCATTTAAATAGGAGCACAAAGTTCTGTAGGACCACAGAGGCTTCTAATATCAACCAGAGGATTATAAAACTAGCACGTAGTGGTATAATGTGCGTTCCATTGAATAATAATTAATTTAATTACCCAGAATTATCACACAAAACCCGACAATTTTTTTACTAGTTCGGATTCCTTCGAAATATCCGGCTTCTGCCTATCCTAGTCTCTCCCATAGCTTATTATTCTCTCATTTCCTAAGTCTGTCCTGTCTATGTTATGACTTCCCCAATCTTCCTAGAAATTATTCTGAATTTCCTGGAAGTGTTTGTGTAGTAGTGCACACTGTGTACAAATTACACGTAGAACATAGGCACATGCTGGATGTGCCGATATGTACTTGTGTGCTAGTGCACAATTAGCACACATCACATGCAGCACATACAGGTATTGGAGAATACTTATGACATGGTGATTTACTATTTGAGGAGACCTTCTGAGGATACATTCTGATGATACCATTTGAAGAATACCTTTTGCAGGGTATTTAACTGAAGATAGTTATGGTTCCTAACCCTATTCAGCCTCTGGCTTCTAAACCACCCCCATATCCTTCATAGCTTCAAGACTACTGTTGCTGACTTGTCCATAGTTACCTCCATCTGTCCTATGATCAGTTTGTATTGTATTCATCTTTAGCCTTGCAGCCTCGTACCATTGTTGCCTTGTATCATTACTATTAGTTACCACTATTCTATCCTGCGCTAGAGTGTCACAACCATTACCAACTTGTGATACTACTACGTCTCTTACTACACTACAGCCGCTTCGGGTCCCAATTTGTATCGCTATCAAAGTTGTATTCCACTACTGCTTGCTCAAACGACTCGAATCTTATCGAGCTAACGAGCTATCGAACACTTGTTTGAATGGGTGACTCCACATACTGCTCTTCGACTCATTTCGATAAAAAGAGATACCACAGGGATTCTATAAAAGGGATTTCATAAGTGGGATTCGGTAAGTGGGATTCCAAGCTCCTATAGAGCTCCAGATAGGCTTACCATCGGCTTCCATATTGTTTTCAACTATCTTCCCTATTATTTGCCTCTATTGTAGTCACCCAATACTATAGTCTTCTACCACCCTTACAGCTTTGTACCATTGCTATTGAATGTTGCACAACTCCATACTTCCTAGCTATACCTGACCCTGTCTCGACTCTGCCCTAGGTCAGGTCTTTAACAAGCGCAACCAGACTGCTCCATTCATTTAAGCCTTATCAGTTTAAACAAGTCCTAGACCTAGTCAAGCTAGGGCACCTTACATATAAGAAACTATATATTGATTGTACGAAGATGTGCATATGTGTTAACCGTTTGACACTTTTGTACTTCTTATGACGTATGAAATCAAACAGCGCGTTGATACTTTGTGATAATTTGTTTTGTTATTATTTTTCGATTTTTTAAAGTTTTAACCTCAATTCCTATACTCTTCCGAATAGTGCTCACTGACAACCGTTGCGCCTAATGTTATCGCAGCTTAAAATACGAATATAATCCTGCTGTCAAGACTTTTTAACTGGTGCTAGAAGCCAGTATCAGGGCTTTCAAAAAATGAGGATACCAGAACAAAAGCCAACACTTTCCTTGCTTTTATTTCATATTCAGTTACCGCGCTGAATATGAAATAAAAGCAAGGAAAGTGTTGGCTTTATTGAACTGGCATAGAAGATAACAAAATAATATTTTGTTTATATAAATTTGTTTTATTACAAATTATTGGAGAGTGCCTGTAGGCACTCTCCAATAATCTGTATTAAAACAAGTTTTGAATAACAAATCCAGACCACCAAAAATAATCTAGCCCTCAACCAGATAATCTCTAATGTGAAAAATATCTTATTTGTACTTTCCGACTGTTTGACGTTTGACAAACGTTGAAGAAAGTGAATTCCCGGTGACGATTGAAAGTCTGGATAAATAAAGTCTCAACGGGTTTATATACATTGTGTCACAATATGTACACATTGCACGCGGCACATTGGCACACACCGGGTGAGACGATATGTGCTTGTATGTTTTTGCACAATGTGCGCACAACACATGCAACACATAGGCACGGTGAAAAAGGGATTCTAGAAGTATAGTCGGATACTGGAAAGGGATTCCACGGAACGTGGGTCTGGTGGTTGATGGAATGTGCTTGTGTGCTAGTGAACAATGTGTACACATCACATGCTGGATGTGCCAATATGTGCCTATGTGTTAGTGCACAATGTGCGCAAGACACATGCCGCACATACGACAAAAATGGATGCTCTATGGAGTGGGATAGGTCATGTTTTGGAGTGTATGTGTGTTTATGGGGTCTTTTGCAGTGGTTGAGGTTTAAGAAGGTGAGAATTGGGACTAAAATTATAAGGGGGGGGGGGGGGGGTGACCATATATTGGCTCTTAACCTACTAGTTATTACACAAGTCGAGGTTAACGTTTTTAATACGAGTATTTAAATGATAAGTAAGTCAGGAACTCAACCAAATAAATTAGGCTAGATCATTTTGTTAACACGATCGTATTTTTATATCGGCCTACCATGCGTTATCATGAAACATAAGACAAAAAAAAAAAACACAGGTGAAACACTACTAAGAAATTCGGCGGTTATGGTGCGAGTAGGACAATGGATGGGGATTGCGTCATGCACAGCACAAGGACACGATACCATGGCATCATGAACTTCAATCATAGACGCTGAATAATTGTCAAAACAGACGTCGTTAACCCTTTGAACCCTAGCGGCCGTTTTTCCGGCCTAGAACATGATACGTCATAGCGTCATTATATAGGATGGTTGTTCAGTAAATGTGTGGGGTAGACCAATAAATATTTTCAATGTGCAGCCCTGAGGCTGCACATTGAAAATATTGATTGGTCTACCCCAAATAATGACTATGGACTCTTCTGATTGCTGCCATTGAACTGGCATAGAAGATACCACTTGAGTTCAAAGGGTAAAATACTGTACCAAATTTCAAGTCAAGAAAAGGAGGAATATTGTAAGATAAATTGATTGTGATCACTATGTGGGTTTCCGAGATGGTGTATTGAAGTCTCGACGTCGCTCCTGGGTCCCATATCGATAGTCGTACGAGGAGCCCCTTTGGCTGCGTTAGATAAGTTAGGGTGAGTTCTTCTTTTAGAGGCACTTACAGCATTCGACCGGGCTCCTGGTGAAGAAGGAGCGGGAATAGCTGCAGAGAGAGTACTGCTCCCAGAGACTTTACCTTCTTATCCCCAATGAAGCCGACCCGTTACAGATTCGGGTCCATCTTCAGACGAAGGGGAAGGTTCATCATCCCCCTGTCTTAGATGATCTTTTTGGACTCTTGTCCTCTGAGCTGGACGACATTCTACAGAAATAATAAAACGAAAACGAGGCCTCGCCTTCAATACCCCATCTCGGAAACTCACATGGTGGTAATAACCTACATATACATAAAAATATATGCAACGAGTCCCAGCCGTATGTCAAACGCAAAACTGAAACATATGTTCCAAGTTTTCACTGACAACATCGTTTTAATCCTTTCATTTCCAGAGAGCTAATATCCTATATCAGATCACAGATAAGTTCAGATAGACTTAAGTGAATATCGCTAACCCACTTCGATGTGCTTAGTTCCGTAAGTTGAACGAAAAGATGTGTTTCCTGTGCTTTCTCTGAAACCGAAACGCACTGAATTGGATATCCACATGTTTCAGAACCAAGGACATCGACGTGGTCGAGTGTTTTACACAAAAAACAATTTCAACCAATCTCTATTTTTCATACAGAATAGTATTTATTGGCAAATCGTCATCTGAGTTCCAATGTGTTCAATGTGCCAATAGGCACATAGAATACATTGGAACTCGGTGGACGATTAATGAATGGATTGCAATATTACGGTGAGGTATGCGTAAAATAATATCCTTACCGGAATTCGACTGACAGATAATGGCAAGCTGAGGTGAGTAACCTCTCACTTTCAGCTTTGCTAGTGACAAACCTTGTGTTTATTTATATAGTGCTTGGTAATATGCTATACTATATATATACTGTTATATTGCATAAAACATATTACATGTTTGTAGCAAGATATCTTTACAATAGTGATTAATCGATGTTCGACAATCCCAACTGACATCGGCCGATTTTAAGCATCGCTTCACCATCGGTGGAGGCGTTTGAACATCGGTCCATGTCAATGGTTACATGAACATGGAACACCACTGGATCAAAATTGTTTGTATTTACGTTTGATTAACAATCTCGTGCAAGCAGCAACAAACTTAATAACTTGCCACAATGATTGGTAGGAATCAAGATTGGCCTAATCTCATTGATTGGTCTGATCTTCCCCTTGACTGCTGCTCATGACACGCATGCCACGTGTTGTGTGATGACTCAATGAAATGCGACATCAGCAGAGACAAGTTAACAGCCCAGCGTCTTTGATCGTTCATCAAAGACGCTGCGCTGTTAACTTGTTTCAAGAGACCAATCAACCTGACTGTACTGTAATATTAACCCCCTTCTATGCATTCTTAAACATACTTCTCCTTTTGGTTGTTACTATCTGACATTGGGGGAGCGATGTGGCTCAGTGGTAGACTGTTGGACTTCTATGATAGAGGTTCCGAGTTCGATCCGCGTCCTTGACGACCCGCGTTGTGTCCTTGGGCAAGGCACTTTATCCCGGTTGCCTACATGGAGGCACGATGACGCCGTGTACTAAGGCGTACTGCTCGTCGATGTGGCACATGCCTTCAATCACTGTAACGCTGCTTGAGCGGAACTTGAACAGAGTTAGAATGTTGAGGAGCTGACAGTTGCTCGTCGATGCTCAGTGGTTCTCTCCGGGTACTCCGGCTTCCTCCGCCCGTAAAACTGTACGATCACGATTAGCCATTGTGCATAAATATGTGACCTTAAACACCAATAAATAAATAAATAAATTAAATAAATAAATAAATAAATAAATAATCTGACATCAGCTCTCACAATCGGCAGATTATGTGCTCAACTAATCGGCAAGCAGATGACGGTCGCAAATCCTTATAGGTTAATCACTAATTACAATGAGTGACGTGCAGCTACCACGAAGAGTGTGACAGAAGTTCCAACTGTTTAGAGCTTTAACCCTTGCCCTAACGAATGAGGCCTAAAATGTAAAGATTACCCCAAACAATTATTATTATTGCCATGCAATAAATTGGAGATTTCTCAATTGAGCCATACCTACATGAATGTCGCAAAATAAAGAAAGGAAGTATTTTTTGTCGGCAGTTGTATTACATCAAATGACCTGCGGCTGGTAGGGGCGTAACTATGGAGGGAGGGGAAAGGGGGTGGCACCTCCAATACTTTTCCAGTCGGGCCATTTCATCTGGATTGGAGTCTAACCATGCACTTCCTTAACAAATCTAGATTTGATTTTTGAATTAATCATACATGAAATCGGCCTCAAGCAGATGGAGGTGTGTGCCTGATTGGGGATTTTGGAATCCTAGCATGAACACATTTGTGGTCCGTGTGTCCTATTTAATAAGAAATTAGGAAACCCATGCATCACGACTATTACGCAGAGGATATGCGCGAGCAAAAATAACCATTTCTCTCGGTCACGACTGAGAAAATTTTCAGTATCCACTCAAAAACACTAGATTTTTTTCATTTTCCGCTTTTTATAAGAATCTGATCATCCCTATCGATAATTCCACCCGATTCCACCATTGAAATGATGCATGAGAGTAAACAGCGGTGGCGCATTGATACGCGGAAGTCATTTGATCGATACTCGGAACAGATAGCGTCTTGCGATCTGGTTCAGCTGGCGGGTTTCATGCATCAATTTAAGGTGAATACCTGTTGCATTATTGCTGGAAATGATCGGTATCCACTCAAAAACACTACATTTTCTTTTCATTATACGTTTTTAGAACAAACTGATCATTTCCAGAGATAATTTGATTCGTAGTGACCTTGAAGTGATGTTTTGAAAGCCGCCATTTATACTGATACCGTGAAATTGAAAATTTCTGTATCCTCACAGTGAGGGATACGATTTCTATCTTTCCGCAATTTTTTTGATAATCTATCGTTTAGCGTATAATAAATGTATTTATCCACATCAGTTGTCCTGAGTTTTTATATGTTACGAAATAAATTATGCCCATAAAGTGCTATTTTAACCCTTTACCTACCATGAAAAGCAGACAACACTTGCAAACAACATTCTTGAATAACTAATTTTTTTCATTTTGTGTCTCAAAAACATAGGTTATGACCCCTCATTGGAATGAGGTCAGCGAGCTCGTTCCAAAGTGGGGCCATAACCTATGTTTTTGAGAGAAAAAATAAAAAAAAATAATAAAAATTAATTGGCGATTTTTGTGAATAGCGTTGGGTAAAGGGTTAAACTATCATCTTCATTGACAAATATTCCAACTACATCATCAAGGCAGCATGCCTTCAAAGAAGGCATGCCCTGATGACGCACTTGAAATATTTCTTCAGTCAGGACTTGAGCCGGAACGTTTGGCAAAAATGGGTTTACACTCTCCCCACTCCACGCCAACCCAAACAGTGAACATCGCGACGCCTCTGTTAGCTAGTGTCATTAATTTTTGTGAAAACAAATCAATAATTTCTTATTAAACTGCAACATGAAAAAGTAACATCACAAAAAAAGTATTTGAAACCTCCCTGCAGCCCCACCTCACATGTGTTGTATTTTATTTTGCAGAGTACATGGAGTGAAAAATCTGTTTATAAAATATTTTATGGTCTACAAATACGTTGCTTGTTTTACTTCTGGTTTTATTGAAGCGTGGAATATCGTAAATCTGAATTTAGAAAAATAGTTCTAACTTTTGTTGCAGTGTCCACTGCAGTTATACGAAAGGAGACAACTGCATGGCGTTTGAGTCGAACTCTGAAGAATTGATGATGAGTCGTGATGTGCCCACACAAACCAGAGCGTGACCGACGCATATCAGTATTGTACAACCACATTATAGTAATGATACATTTATCTCAAAATATTTGGGGGATGGAGGCCAAACTTTAGAAGATGTGATAACTATTTATTTATTGGTGTTTAAGAGCACATACTTATGCACAATGGCTAATCATGACCGTGTCAGTTTTACGGGTGGAGGAAGCCGGAGTACCCGGAAAGAACCACCGAGCAACGACGAGCAGCTGCCAGCTCCCCAACATCGTAACTCCGCCCTGTGGCACAGGCAGGGTTTGATTGGTTGAGGACATGCACATCATCGACGTGCAGTACGCCTTAGTACACGGTGTCATCGTGCCCCCATGTGGACAATCGGGGTTAAGTGCCTTGCCCAAGGACACAACGCGGGAGTCCGAATCGATCGCTCAGACGGTCACCCATCCAAGGACCAACCGGACTCGACGTTGCTTAACTTCGGTGATCTGACGAGAACCAGATGTGATAACAAACAATACATTTGTGCGCATCATCAGAGTGTAAATTAGTATCGTCATTTCAGATTATTCACCAGTAGGATGGCTGCCAAGTTAAAGGGTAGGATAGACCAATCAATATTTTCAGCGAGCAGCCCCGAGACTGCACGTTGAAAATTTATTAATTGGTCTACCCCAAATAATAAATATGGACTCTTCCAATCGCTTCCATTGAACTGACATGGAAGATACCACCGGTGTTCAGAGGGTTCAATAATGATGATAAAAATAGATTGTGGAGATTCCTTCCAAATTTATCATTTTTCTTTCAAACGGGGTATAATGTCTGCCGCACATTGTCGGATACACATTACAGTTGATGAGGCGGTGGGGGAGCAGTGGCGACTGGAGGCCGCGGGAGCCCCCAGCCAGAACTCGCAAAAGGCAGGAGGAGACTTGACGACCGGCCATGGTTGGGTCCGGTGTGAGAAAAAGAAGCAAAATTCTTTCCTCTGGGAGTCTAACGAGAGGTGTATGTAACTGAACCGAATACCAAGTATTTTCCTTTCGAGAATTGGCGTTGCACTGGCAAATGGACTGTAGTTCATTGGCGGAGTGTGATAATTGAATACCCAATCACTTCATAATTATTTATTGATGGCCAGATACACTCGCTACTGCAACAATGGAGCAATCCTAAATAAGGACCCCAGGCCTGACATTTTCATGAGAGCGATTTATTCGCTCGCCTTCTGCTCGCCTTAAAAAACGAAGAAGGGCGAAATCTAGCCCTCCTGGTCATAGTAAATAATTATTACCATAACAGCCAATTCCTAAAACCCACATCTTTTCAGATCTCTGCTATGTTAGTGGTCTCTGTAAGATAGCCACACTGCCCCTTCCACACTTCCGGGCCTTGGCGAGGTCCGGAGGTGTGGGAGGGGCAGTTTAGTCTTCTCACAGAGACTACCTTATTAGCAGCATCAAATAAAATGTACCAAACCCACAAGGCAGAATTCATTTATAGTAAAACATCATTTTGCCACTTTAAGATTTGGTAAGCTTGAGGAGAGCTATTCGCTCCCCCAGGCCATGCGAGGAGAGTGATTTTTAGACCTCCTGTATTTTTTTATGAATTCCAGGCATGGGAGCACGCGGAGGCGGTGGCCCCTGACCGTCAGCCACCCTGGAGCATAGGACGAGCCGCCACTGGGGAGTAGGTGTGCCTTCTTTGGCCTAGGATAGTACACTGTTTTGAACCATTTTTCAGAGCTACGCTATTTATTTAATTAGTGGGGTTTAGCGACACTTTCGACAGCCAGTATCACCTCGTGTCGGGCAGTTTTACGGGCGGAGGAAGCCGGAATACCCGGAAAGAACCACCGATCAGCGGCGAGCAACTGTCAAAACCCAACATACTAACTCCACATAAGCGGGCTTAGCATTTTTGAAGACAAGTGCACCATAGACGGACAGAACGCCTTGGTACACAACGCCACCGTGCTCTCACGTGGACAATGGGTTGAAGTGTCTTGCCCATGGACACAGAGCGGTTGCCGCAGGTTGGATTCCAACCGAGGACCTCTCGGCTTGCAGCCTGCATCTCTACCTACTGAGCCACCCCAACCCCCACCCCGAGCTACGTTAGCTAGGTGTATGTGTCGGCCTCACATGCTTGATCTTGATGTGACGCAATTCGTTTTTATCTCATCTGGCTGAAAGTCACACGCCGTGAAGATGGCTATTGAGTTTTATTCCAAACAGCTGGATCAATTCAAATAAAATTTCAAGCGACTGATGATTAGGAGGGAGGATTTCACTTTTGTTAAAAAAAATAGTGTGGAAAAACCACCACAATTTGAATAAGCAAATTCAGTGAATTCATGTCTCCCGCTGGGCAGTAGTTTCAAGGGAGATTAATGCATCCAGTGGAATATAGTTGAGTTGCAAGTGGAAGTTATTTAGAAGAGACCGAACAGACAGTGCTTCATACAGTGGTTATCAGATTTATTTTCAAGGAGGTCACTGTCAAAGCAAGTAGAGTGGTGTGGAGTACAACTGTGAGAATCACAAAAATTAAGACTGTATGATAAGACATATTACATTAAACTGATGTGAAAAGTAATCCATATATGAAATTTCATTGAAATCGGTTGACTCTAAGGAAAGTTAGAGTCTGGAAACAATCAGCCAATCAAATTTAAGCAACCTAATTAAATATGCGCGGAAAATGCCCATGTTCGAACTTGGACCCACAATTGATGAAAGTGATCTACTACCCAAATTCATCGAAATCGACTGACTGTAAGGAAAGTTAGAGTATGGAAACGAAAAACACGGAAGGTGTGCACTTACTGTGTATTTATAGTAGCACTGAATAAATCAAAGCTTCCCTAATTTGCATAGTTTTTGCACGAGAACAAAACCCGTATTATATGTGATATGTTGCATGTTACTAAACATTCATACAAAAATTTATTCAAATCCGAACTTTCATATAGAAGTTCTGTACAAAGAAACTGATTACACCCAATTTCGGAACAAAATGGCCTCTGGCGGCCATCTTGAATTTTGGACCAAACCCCAAAAACACATATTCTGGTCTCACAATGATAGCAAAGATACCCAAGAAGATCAGTTCATAAATACGGCTTTTAGTCCGAGGTGCGTTGAAACACGGGGCAGACGGACATGCAGAAAGACAGATTTTCGGTACAAAGTTTCCCACATTCGAACTTGATCTAGGTATTGATAAAAGTAATCCATATATGAAATTTCATCGAAATCGGTTGATTTTAAGGAAAGTTAGAGCCTGGAAACCGCCAGCCAATCAAATTTCAGCAACTTAATTAAATATGCGCGGAAAACGCCCATATTCGAACTTGGACCCACGATTGATGAAAGTGATCTACTACCCAAATTTCATCAAAATCCGGTCACTGTAAGGAAAGTTAGAGTCTGGAAACGAAAAACATGGAAGGGCGGAAGGACGGAAGGATGAAAGGACGGAAGGACAACCCGAATTTAATATCTCCCGTTTTTTTTTCAAAAAGCGGGAGACAAACAAAATCTTCTTCCCGTAATTAGATGGGTGGAATGACTCAATATTTGGTATTCAGTTTCCTTTTGAGGAATAGACTGAAGTTTGTTCAAATGAAGTTTGGAGGCAATATTTGCCATTGTAATGGAAGTGGCGAGATTTTGGACGCGCCAAATTTACAGCTTTTCGAACGCCTGAGCCGATATGAGTGAGATGTGGAACTCATTATATATAGATAACACTGGGATAATTGCAAAAAATAAGAAACCTTCTCCCAAACCATTACCCCAATTTAAGTAAAACATCTTTAGAAAAAAAGATTCAAAGAGTTGTTCAAATGAAGCCCCGGTAGTAGGTATATATTGAGAATTCAAGCATCAACGTACATGTACGTGTACGTGTACACGTACATCGATGTACAACTCCATAGGATTTAGTGTTAAAATCGTGTACAGGTACACGATTTTAACGTTTTTAGGGTGATGTTAGAATCGGTTTTTCCGATTTCAAACATCACTGAATTGTATCCAAGAGTGAAAAAATGCCTGTAGTTTTACGTACACGTACATGTACCGTTTTGATTGAAATCGGCAAATGGGTTTCCCCCATAGGATTCAGTGTTAAATCGCGAGCAAAAAACGTGTTGTCGTTTCTAAATCATCATCTTACTGATTCTAAATAATCCGCGTCTGTACACGATTTTAACACAGAATCCCTATGGAGGCGTACACGGAAATCCATTTGCGGATTTTAGGTCGGAAATCGAATCGTGTACGGTACACGGAAAAGAGGTGATTTTGAATCCGCAAACCCACTGTCACGTTTTTTATTGATATATAGGAGAGAAAAAAATATATAAATAAATAGTTATTTAAAAAATAAATATATCAAATCGAATAGATAATAAAAAAATAAATACGTAAATCATGAGCGATTCTCAGACTATTAGAGTAAGGTTTCTTTTAAAAATGCTGATGAGGAGCCTACGCATTCTGCGTGAACCGACAACTAGGTTGTCTCTTGTTAGAACGATGCGTCGGATGTCGGGATCACCTAGACTTCGATCACGAGAATCATTCGTGTCTGTGGATGGAAAGGGAAGATATGGTCGTCAAGTATTTCGAACCGGCGTTCGAACGCGTTCAAATCGATGAAGTGATCGCGTTTTGGAAGAGATTACTCTTCTGTAAGGATCAAAGCAAGCCCACAGTTTCGGAAGAACTGAAATTGGCGCATAAAAGTCTGACTTTAGAAGATAAGGGATGCGTCATGAAATTATTGTTCAATGAAGCATACGTCTAAGTTTCTCGTTGATATAAAATAAGGGAGAATAGAAAATAAAATAAATACACACATAAATTTTTTATCTAATATTAGAAAGAAAAAAAACAAAAATGAGAACCAGAAATAAATTTTATCCGACGTTAGATGACGACGAGGATGAGAAGCCGATCAGCGTTTTGCCGACGGCACCGTTGCTAGAAGAAAAGGAAAGAGGAGAGAGGTATCGCATCGATCAAATCAGTAGAATCCAAGAGTAACTAATTCGAAAGAGAGATTCTCGTCATTCTCTCAAGAAGAAATTTTCGCGTTTTGTGAAATTCGTCAACGCGATCGACACGACACTCCTCACGATTTCCATGGGTTTACACGCGGCCAGCATCGGATTGTTGTCGACCGCGGTCGGCATTCCGATCGTGTTGACCGTAGAAGGAGTGCCTCTCGCCGCCGGATTGTTTAGCATGCTCGGAAACTTTTTGAGAAGGAAATTATATCTGAAGGCGAGGAAACACGACAAGATTCGCGTCTTGGCCGACTCCAAGATCGACACGATATCCGAAATGATCTCTATGGCGTTGAAAGGCGGTAGGATATCGGACGGAAAATACTTCGCGATATTGAGCGAGAAAATGAAATACGATGCCATGAAAGAAGCCGTGAGAATCAAGACTCGTCAGATCATCAAGGAAGAGATGAAGGATTCTCTCGTGGAAAAGGGGAGGAAAGAGGCCAGGGAGGAATTCAGTAAGATGATAGTACTCAAGAGCAGCGATTGAAAAAAAATATATATATAATAAGAACAGAATTAATTAATTATTAAATTTATATATAAAATAAAAAAAACGAAATTAATTTAATAACTCTTAAAAAAAATGTATTGCGTAAAGTGTAAGAGAGTTACCGAGACGAGTAATTCTCGAGAAGTACGAACTAAAAACGACAGACAGATGCTTCGCGGAATTTGCAACGTGTGTGATTCTGTCAAGACTCGATTCATCAAAAAAAAAGAACGTGGACAAAGGTAAAGGCATCGTGAATAAAATGATCAATAATCTACCTTTCGAAATGCATCTGCCCGGTCACAGTTTCACGGAACCCGGAACGAAATTGAACAAGAGACTCAACGCCGATCTGACACCCAAATCTTGGAGCAAACCTGTGAATAGGGTTGATGTGGCCGTGTATGATCGCGATCTGTGCTACGCCGGACATCCTGACACCAAGACTCGCAACAATGTCTGCGATAAAAACATGTTGAGGAAATTGAGAGGCATATCGAATCCGACCAGGAGAGAGAAGATAGAATGTTCGCTGGTCGGCAATCTGATCAGTGCGAAACGTTGATTCGGATGGGGCGTTCAAAAAAAAAAAAGCGCATCGGAAAAGAAACTATTATTGACGAGCGAATTGGTCGAGGAGTTACACAAACCCATAGTGCGTAAATTTCAAAAGAGAAGGGTGTTCGTGAAGGGTTTGGATGATATTTGGTCTGCCGACTTGGTCGACATGAGATCGTTTTCGAGGTGGAACGAGGGCGTCAAATATCTATTGACGGTCATCGACGTGTTTTCCAAATACGGTTGGATCAGAGCTTTGAAGAATAAATCGGGACTTTGCGTCGCCGAGGCTCTGAAGAGCGTGTTCGACTCGTCTTCTCGAAAACCGAGTAAATTGTGGGTGGATAAGGGAAAGGAATTCTACAACAAGCACATTCATCGATTGGTCGACCTCTACTCGATCGAAAACGAAGAGAAAGCCAGCGTGGTGGAACATTGGAATCGAACGATGAAGGAAAAGATGCACAGATACTTCACGGCGAATTCGACCAAGAAATACATATACGCTCTGAATGGTCTGGTCAAAGATTACAACAACACGCGACACAGATCGATCAAGATGACTCCCGCGGAAGCTAGCGATCCTCGAAACGAAAAACGGGTCTACGAGAATCTATATCCTGAGAGATCTAAGATCAGGAAGAAGTCTAGAACGCCGAAATTTGCGGTCGGTGATCGAGTGAGAATCTACGCTTATAAGAAGCACTTCGAAAAGGGTTATACTCCTCGATGGACCTCGGAAATCTTCGTGATAATCAAAATATTTCACACCGATCCGGTGACTTACGAAATCGAAGCTTTGGATGGAGAAGAGATCATCGGAAAGTTTTACGAACAACAATTACAGAAGACAGAGTTTTGATAAAGAAAACAGATTTTTTTTTATTTACTTTCTTTAACATTTTCTTGTTTACACACATATATATAAGAGAGAAAAATAATATTAAAAAAATAAATAAAAACTATTTTTAGATAAAGAAAGCAAGTTAATTAATAAACAAAAAAAACCTAAAAATCCTTTAAAATGACAAATATGCTAGATATAGCACAAAGCATAGTGAAAGATGAAAGTATTCAAGAATATGAGGTTCACGAATACGAACCGGTAACCGGAACAAGTTTGAACAATGCGGGAGAGATAAGAATCAATGTCGAAACTCAAGATCTATTCATACATCCTAGCGAGAGTTACATAGTGGTGCAGGGTCATCTCACCAAGGAAGATGGGAGAGACTACGCCGACGATGACACGGTTACTCTAGCCAATAATGGCATCATGCATCTATTCAGTAATATAAAATACATGCTATCTGGACAAGAGATAGAATCTGTGTTTCATCCCGGTCAGGCCACCACGATGTTCGGACTCTTGACGTATCCTGATGATTTTTCGAAATCCAGAGGACTTAATCAGTTGTGGGTGAAAGACACCGTCGGCCCTGCTAGCGCCGGCGCCGCCTTGATATTCGACTACGTCATCAAGACGTCCAGACCTAAAGGAACGTTTTCATTCACGATACCTTTGAAACACATCTTCGGATTTGCGGACGATTACAACAAGATCATGTACGGATTCAAACACAATCTGACGTTGATTCGAAAAGGAGACGACGATGCAATAGTGAGACTCACTGCAACCAATGCGGGTAAGATAACTCTACACAAGATATCGTGGTTCGTTCCGCATGTGGAGCCTTCAATTGTGGAAAAAGCGCGTCTCTACAAGATCATAGAATCCAAGAGTAAATTACCCGTGGGATTTAGAATGAGACAGTGCGACACGGCTAGCATTCCCCCCCCCCCCCCCACGAATCACTTCGATTGGAGATTGACGGTGAAATCCGCTTCCGAGAGACCGCATTTCATCGTGGTTGTGTTTCAGACCAATAGGGACGGGTCTCAGGAAAAGAATGCATCGCTGTTCGATCATTGCAGTTTGAGAAACATGCAAGTGTTTCTGAATGCCACGAGATATCCAGCAATCGATTACAATGCGTCGTTCGACAAGAACGATTTCTGCAGACTGTACGGCGACGCCGCTGATTTTAGAAAGAAGTATCACAGTCTAGACGAATTGATGAGCAATCCTAACATATCTCCCGGCGAATACAAGTCGATGTATCCCATGTTCGTATTCGACGTCAGTAAACAGAGTGAACGACTCAAGAGTAGTGTCTTAGACATTCAGATCAAGATGCAATTCGATAGGAACATGCCGAGAAAAACCGAAGTCTTCACCCTGGTCCTGTCGGATAGAGAATTACAATTCGAATCGGATGGAAATAAGATGTCGACCATTCGATGAGAGATGAGTGTGAAAAAAAAAATATATAAATAAAAATTAAAAAAATTATTATAAAAATGAATGATAAAGAAAGAGAATACTTAAGAAGAAACAGACGTGTTTTGATTAAAAATATTTTGCAAGATTCGTTAGCAATAATTCTAGACACTTTAGTCGAAACAGAACCTTTGATATTGACTGATTATATGAGACGTGAAATGGAAAGTAAAATCTTGATAGAAGATAAGACCAGAAAACTTTTAGACACGTTGACGTATAGAGGACCGACTGCTTTTCGAGAATTTATAAAAGCTTTTCAAAATGCTAAAATAGATGTCGATGTGTGTTTTGACATAGGTGATCCAATTTCACGAGATGAAACATTATGAGAAATAACGTATTAAAACAAAACCTCAAAAAAAAAAAAATAGATAAAGTAATGTGATCTAGAGAGATTGAACATCTTTCTAAATCTCATTACTTTTTTTTTTGTTTTTTAATAAATCACACATTATTTTTTTTTCAATTCATTATTTTCCACGCGTTCACTGTTTGTTCAAAGGAACTAATTCGATCAGTAGACTCACCATGGAAGTGGCGGCTTCAGGATTATTGGTTTTCTTAACGAAATTAATCCTGTCTCTGGCGTTCACTTTGAGAGGCATGCCGAACATGCTAACATTCGCGTGTTGATTCTCAGTCTTTTCGACGCTGTATCTCTTATTGCTCTCTACTCCATTCACCATGAGATTGACGACCGCTCTGTTATTCAAATCCGAGGCTCATTCGAAGGATTTCACCTCCCAGTGGCATGGGATATCCCACCTGACCATGTTTCGATCCGCTACCTCCATTTCCGAAAGACCACTCAGCTTTTCCTTCATCTTAGGTGCCGGCCTCCTCGGCCCACACAGTGATCAATTGTCTAGCATATTTGAGATTGACGACCGCTCTGTTATTCAAATCCGAGGCTCATTCGAAGGATTTCACCTCCCAGTGGCATGGGATATCCCACCTGACCATGTTTCGATCCGCTACCTCCATTTCCGAAAGACCACTCAGCTTTTCCTTCATCTTAGGTGCCGGCCTCCTCGGCCCACACAGTGATCAATTGTCTAGCATATTTGACTTTCTCCACCACCGAAATCAGGGTGCAGGCATCCATCATTTTTCACGGGATCCGGTAGATTCGTGAGCGCGTGTCCACCCATGTCTAGTTTACCTTCCATGATGTCACCCTTTCTCCAGACTGAGTTGTCGTCCACATACTTTCTGCTGACCGCGCTGGAATCAAATTCGGGATCATGACTGAGTCCGAATAAATTCTTATTGTTCATGTCGATACCACCCTCCATGGTTCCGCCAGATTGTTTGTTCAGGTAGAGATCATCCACTTGCGATTCTAGATATTCTTGTGATCGTATCATGGCAGAATCCACGTACCCCTTGTTGACTGCAGTTGAGTCCGCATCCGTGTCGTCGACCTTCGACAGATTCAATATCTTGTTGAATCCCGCATTCAGATGCGATTTCATTTCTCGTCCGTCAGACTTTCTCTGTTCCAGATCTACGTAGTGTTTGGTCGCCACATCCTTGGGATTCGTGGGAGTGGCCATGTTCATTATCTTGTTATAATTGGCGTTCAATTCTGAGTGCATCATTTTCTGAACGTATCTATTTCTCAGGTGTTCGCTGAATCTCGAGTGAGAGTCGTCTGCATATTTCTTGGTCATGGCATCGGTGGGATCTATGGGATTCGCGACGTTTTCCAAACGTTTGGATTTCACATCGAGATCATTGGTCATGGTTTTATCCATGTAATTATCTAGCATGATTCGTTCGAAATCAGCGTTCCCCCTGTCGACGTATTTTTTAGTCGCAGCATCTGTGAGATCTATCGGCTCGGGAAGATTGTAGAGCTTCTTATTGTTCATGTTCAAAGGTTCTTCTCGAGGTTCGTATCTCTGAATGTAATGTTCGTCCAAGTTGGCAATGTCGTAACCATCGTCGACTTCGAACGTCTTCCTCTTCTTTCTTAGGTTGACTTTTTCGTCGTCACTTCTACCAAATTTATCGACTGGCATGTTGTTGTGGGATTTTTTTTGTTTTTTAGAAAAAATATATTCAAAACGCAGTTTATTAAAAATGAACTATTTTATTTTTATTTTTCGTTTTTATTCGATTAAAATTTTTTTAAAATAATTTATTATCTTTATATATACTATAAAAAAAAAAATCTCTCTCTAATGTAAATCATTGAGAATGTCTTGAAACCGATCTCCTTCAGACCATCTCTTGAGAACGTAGAGACACAGGTGACCGCAAAACACTTGATCTGGTGATTGCACTTGTTCTGTGTTGTAACAAACCATCGATTTGTTGAAATAGTTCTTTATTTCTTTTGGTGGCGAGATTCCATAGCTGTCGAAATAATAATTTTTCTCCTTCCCGTTCTTGATCTACGCCACCCAGTGAGTGCCTTCACCCAATGAATCGTCTAGATTTAAAATTCCGCATTCCGATTGTCGAGGTCTTCTCTTCGGTAAGGCATCTCTGGAAAACACGCCTAGAAAATCTTTGATTTTCAAATCTTTTGCCGCATTCAACAGATCGTTGTTGGATAGGGGTTCGTTAGGTAAGACGACACCTTCTACGGATATCTTTATTTTCTTATTCATAAATGCGTATATTTTTTTTTTATTTATTTATTTTATTATAATTCACTAAAAATGACGTTATTTTTTTTATTTTTTTATTTTTCTTTTTAAACTAACTCTCTCGATGTCTCTATCGATTTCTATAATTTTGAATCCATCTAATTCCTCTTGATTTTCTGGAATCCTATCATCCACAATCATATCTGGAATCTTATCATCCACAATCATATCTGGAATCTTATCATCCACAATCATATCTGGAATCCAATCATCCACATTCATATCATCTCTAATTAGATCCACAGCCCAATGTCTGAGTGCCAAAGTGCTTATTTTATCATCTAACACGAATCTCTTATCGTCGTCGGCCGTCAGCGAAATCTTGTTGACTATTTTGGTATACAAGTCATGATTTTCGCTTCGAATCGAGTTCAGAGTCTTATACACTGGACCACTTCCTAACAGACAATCTTTATACTCTTGGAAAGAGATGTTTTTCTTCACCACGCACACTTTAACTCCTTTGCACTTCTTGATCTCTTCATCTTCTAGACGATAAGCATACAGTTTGGGTCTCAAGCCCACAAATTCGACGATTTGTTTACCGCCGCTCTCGTCCTTAAATTTACCCAACACCTTCTTGTTGTCATTCGATTGAATGTTGGACGGGTGATCGACGGGATAATTGCTCGTGGCGAACCACTCGGCCACGTCCTGAGATATATCTCGGTAGACGTCTTTCATCTCTATCTCATAAACTAAACTGTCCGTGTCGGTGAACAGTAGTTTGGCTTTATCACCAAATTTTCGTTTGACATAATCGTAGTGAAACTTGTACATCAATCGCTTGCTGATATCTAAGATGATCGGTCCGAGATAATACGGTTTGTCGAACTTCAGGTGCGTCTTTTGCATGTGAACGGCCACTAGATTTTCGTCGAATATGGTTCGGTGTTTGTAAATGGGTTTCGCCACTAATTTTTTAGCTCTTTTCTCAGGCGTGACGAGTCGAACGTCAGTTCTCTTCCTGATGTTTTCCATCGATTTACCGTACACGCTGTTGTTCATGAGTTTGAAGAAATCTTTTTCAAAATCGTTCTCGGCTCGAATTCTGAGATTCGTGTTGAGATCGATGTATTTTTTCATCCAAGGCTCTTCATCGAATCGAATGATGCGATGTATGTTGACTAATTTCATCCCATAATCGACGTACTGTTTCAAATTCTTGCTGACGACGTAGTTACGTTTGTTAAATAAATTAGGAATGAGTTTTTCCTCGTCTCCTTCGTTCGGTTCCATTCGTTTGGGAGCCAGCGGATAATCGTTGTGTGGATCGTGTAATTCTTCCAGATAGTTCAAATCGACTTCTAAAATGCAAGGATAGTCTCTCCATTTTTGCATCTCTTCCTGTTCCTTCACCCATTCGAAATTTCCAATCGGTAAAGGATGACTCATAGCCCAACCATACAGATTATTAGCGTCCCAATACTGTATGTATTTAGTCGACCGTTTCGAATCGAAACCTTCTTTCATGTAGGGATTGTTAGCTTTAGAATATCTGTGGGAGATCATCGAGACGCCACCTCTCGCAGCCCTTTCAAACATGAGCAACATGTTCACGTCGGATAATAATTCCAATTGGACTTCAGTGGTCTTCAACAGAGCGTCCCACGCCAGACCAGGTGCGGTGAAATACCAAGCAGGATCCAGATCGTAATTTCGACGACTGACGTCTCGAAAATTTTCGAACACGTCTGCCAAGAGCAGAACGTCGGTCTTCAGATAGAGATTGAGATAATCTCTCATGGTTTCCATATCGAATGATTTCCACACGTTTTTGACGTGTTCGTAATTCTCGTCGGAAATGTCGGATTCGTATAATTTCGAATAAAAATCTTCTTTCGAAGGTAGTGCGGTGTCTTCAAATCTCATTAGATCGTTCATGTAATCGTAAGGATAGACTCCTTTCCTCAACATGACGTCTACTCGTTCTCCGAAATGTTCGCTCGTGATTTTAAATTTATCATTGCTCATGTTATCGACTAATTTTTCCAGAGCGGTCGACATGAATTTAAAACTGTCGATGAAACGTATGCATCTACGAATGGATTTCATTTTTTCTTCCAACGTATTTCTGTCGATTACTCTTTTCTTCTACATGAGCTTCCATTTCGTGAAGGAAATGTATCTTTCTTCGCTGTTCGCGATGCAATTTAATTCTTCGTGTGAGGTGCCGAGATTTTTCACGAACAGATGACTGTCATAACCCGAGAGATTGTGAAACATCACCGGATAGAAAGCGGCATCTCGATATTTTAAATTACACTTGCTGTGAGCCGGACCGCGATACAGACCCGTGTAATGATCATGGTCTCTGACCTTCTTATTTTCCTCTGAATTCTCGTCGAACGATTGTCTGTATATGTGACATTCGGTGGCTCTGTTATTTTCGTCCTGCTGCTTTCTCGTGATGATCATTTTTGCCGGAGTTTTCAATTTGTCGTATAACATTTGCATTTTCGATTCTAACTCTTCCACGAACCTTTGGGCCACGTCGTCGTCTTCATACTGTTTCGTGTAGGTGAAGGGACCCATGTCGTGTTGCGAGTTGAAAGCGCATTTCACGTAAATGCAATAGCCCGAAGGTATGTGTTTTTGATATCTTTCGACATAACTTTGAAGAGCGTTGGGTTGACAGGAACTCATTTTCGTGGTGAAACATTCGAAATCGGCGTACACAACGAATGGTACTTTTAACCTTCTATTGTGATTTTCAAACTTCACGATGGTGTTAGGTTTGGGCATTTCGACGGCGACACCTTGATTTTCATTGCAATATTCCTGATGTTTCGCTATCGATTTTTCGCTGTGAAATGCGTTCATGCAGTTGCAACATAAAGATATCTTTCCTTTATGTTTATTATTTTGTCTCGACAGTAATTGGCTCGGATGTTTAACCCAACAATAAGGATGATTGTCACCATTCGAAATCAATAATAAAATAATCTTCTTTTCTCTTTTGAGATACGAAGTCTGTCTGAGAGGATAGATCGTTCGTTTTTCATCGTCATATCCCAAGACGTTCACCGCTACGGTGGGATTTTGAACCTTGAAACGTTCGATGTGTTTTAACTGCATTGGAAAAGTCACTCTGGTCCAATCAAGATTTTTAGAAGTCACCTCGTAAGAAGAAACTCTTTTGATGTTCATTTTGACAGGGTATAAAGTGGAGGTGACTGCCCATTTAAAACACTGATCATCTTTATTTTTCACATTGATCACGGCGTGTTTTTAGCTAGGAAATACGGTAATTTCACGTAGGAAGACCCTTTCAACAAATCGTTTTTAGTTATGTGAATTTCGAGTTTCAACACCTCATCGAACGTCCAAATACTACCTTCATGTTGATAATTCGTGAGAGACGTCAACATCTTGTCTTTCATCTTTACGAAAATGTCTGATAAATCTGAACCTCGAAATACGGGTTCAACGTTAGTTCTGAAATATGCATTTTTCACAATGCTCTCGCCAGACTTCACGTCGATTTTATTCATCACGCTATGGAGTATCATCTTAATTTTTAGTCCCATGTTCATGTATTTGTGAAACAAATCCAATACTTTTTTCTTCACCCGTTCCATGAACAATTTTGGATCCACGTTGAAAGTTTTAAAAATACCTTTGATTGCACTCTCCCGTTCTATGGACTTCGATTGAAATAGTTCCGCGGCGAGTCGTGCTAGATATTCTTTTCCTTTCCCTTCATCTATTGCTCATCAAATTTCGTTCGATATATCTCGTTTGCCTAGAATCTGAAGTGCATCACTCGTTTTCGTTTTAGTTTTTCTTTTCTTTTCTTTGAAAACTTGAAGTTCTTCAACGGGTTTTCGTTAAGTCGTCTTCGTATTTTTCACAATTGAAACGTTTTAGGTTTTTTTCGACATCGGCATTTCGATTCCTTTTACTATCTTTTTCTTCTTCTTCTCATTTTTCACAACCAATGCATTTTTGACATCATTGCTATCGGCATTTCGTTTGCCTTTCCATCGTTTCGCAAATATTTCTGTATGACTTCAATTTTTTTTGATTTAGTTCTATGATTTCTGAAATGTGAAATTTTTAATAGTTTACAAATCTCGTTTAACTGACGTACAGTTTTCTCATTTAAATTTTCCATTTTTTGATCTGTTTGCTCTATTTGTAAGAATATTTTTTTTTCCGAATTTTGTATTTAAATAATTTGTTTATAAAGTTTTGTTTTTCTTTAATGTGAAAAATATTTTTTTGATGAAATTAATCAATTTTTTTTTATGTTCCTTAACGTAAAAAAAATTGAATTAATACGAGAAAAAAGGATGTTAAAATTTAACTTTTATATATATAAAGAGAAAAAAAACAAAACTTTTTAAACAAATTATTTAAATACAAAAATTTAAAATATACATTATTTGCAAGAATTCGTAAAACAAAAAAACCCCAAATAATCGATCATGACAACAACATCCACGATGGAATCTTGACATAAACATTGACGTTGTTTAATAAATCGTTATTCTCCAAAAAACCAAGAAGAAAAAAATCGTAATTTATATTTACGCGTTTTGAAAGAAAACGATACGATTTGCATTAGAAAATCAAATCGTAATACTATTAGCAAACAAAAATTAATCGACAATGTCATTCAAACTATTAAAAAAGAAGAAGAAGGTTCAAGACAAATAGAACTCTTACGACTTTTACGTGAAGTCTCGCACGAGGTTCAAAACAAATTTCCACGAAGCAGATGCGTGTTCATGTCACCCGATTCCTTCTCAATAGATGATGATAACTGCAAGATGCGAAGGCTAATTTTTAAACGTTCGAAGTCTTGCACGTTCTAAAACTCGTCTGCTTCTTTCATGAATCAAATCAAATCTTCTAAAGTCAAGAATTGAGATAACGTCTTGTTTGCGTGATTCAATGTATTGTACAATTGTTCCTTCGTGTATCCGGATTGTAAAATACCCCTTAATAAACTGTCATTTTTATTTCTTTCCCATTCTTCGTCTTCAATTTTAATCAATCCCAATGACTGGATCTTCTTCAAATAATCGCAATGACCTTTGGTATTATTTATGTGTTCTAGTAAAGGTCTGTCGTGAGGTTCCCAATTCATTAAATGTATGTTGCAACAAAAACATTTAACTCTGTCGCTTTTACCCACATAAATGAAACCCGCAGAGGCTAAATCTTCAGGTTTTTGAGCAAGATGCGAAGGCCAATTTTTAAACGTTTGAAGTCTTGCACATTCTAAACTATAATTCAGATGTTCAGACTTGATCATTGTTTTTACCTCAAAATTGGGTTTGTAAGAATATTTTTTTTTCGAATTTTTGTATTAATGATAATTTGTTAAAAAGTTTTAAAAAATGTTTATAATATGTTTTAATTCCTTCAAAAAGAATTAATCAATTATATGTTCTTAACGTGAAAAAAATTGAATTAATACGAAAAAAAAAAAAGAAAAAAGGATGTTAAATTTAACTTTTATTTATATATAAAGAGAAACTTTTTAACAAATTATTATTTAAATACAAAATTTAAAATATACATTATTTGCAAGAATTCATAAAAACCAAATAATCGATCATGACAACAACACCTAAAAGATGTGAATTGAAACAAGTTGAAATATATAAGCTAACAGATACTTATATCTATACATTAGAACACGATCCCATCAAATTGAACGAGGTTAAGATGGTGGACTTAGAGCGCTGCGACAATGAATATATGATGTGTTTGAAATTGGATGAAGCCATGCTCGATTTGTTTTACGAATACCAAAGCGATCTGCTGAATAATATCATCACCAAATACAGAAAACCCCCATACAAGAACGATTTGACGATGTTCTATGGAAAAAAATATTTCCAATGATCTCACTCGAACTCGTGGATAAATCGGGTGGTGAGAGCGCATTCACCGATGTAGAAAAACTCAAAAGAGTAAAGATAAACATTCAAGATATTTTGGTAAATAGAAAAATAACGCATGTCACCATGCTAATAACGGACTTGGAAATATAAACAATAGAGAGATTGATTTTAGCGAAGAAGAAGGGAAAAAAGTAATGAGATCTAAAGGTGATCTCATTACTTTTTACAAAAAAATTTCACATTAAAGAAAATTAAAATTAAAAAACTTTTTTTTATATATATATATATATAAAGAGCAAAAAAAAAACAAAACTTTTTTTAAACAAATTATTAAAATACAAAATTAAAATATACATTATTTGCAAGAATTCATAAACAAAAAAACCCAAATAATCGACCATGACAGCAACACCTAAAAGATGCGAATTGAAATTGAAATGAGTCGAAACGTATAAGAAATTCGGTCATAAAATCTATAGATTACAACAACACGATCCCATCGAATTGAACGAGATCGAGATGAAGGACTTAGAGCATAAATACGACAGATATAAGATGACTTTGAAATTGGATGAAGCCATGCTCGATTTGTTTTACGACTATCAAAGCGATCTGCAGAAAATCGTCATTGCTAAAGATAAAGAATTCGACAAGGATGATTTGACATTGTTCTATGGAAGTTACATATATCCAAAAATCTCACGCAAACTCGTGGAGAAATCGGGTGGTGAGAGCGAGTTCACCGATGTAAAAAAACTCAAAAGAGTAAAGATAAACATTCAACACATTTTTGAAAAAGGAGAATACACGAGTGTCAACATGCTAATAACGGACTTGGAAATATAAACAATAGAGAGATTGATTTTTTGCAAAGAAGAAGGAAAAAAAACGTGATGAGATCATCTTGAAAACACGAGTGTCAACATGCTAATAAGGAGCTTGGAAATATAAACAATAGAGAGATTGACTTTTAGCGAAGAAAAAGGAAAAAAAAGTAATGAGATCATCTTTAGATCTCATTAATTTTTTTTTTTGTTTTCCTTCTTCACTATTACCATATATTATAATAACGTTTCCTTTTTTCTTAAATTTCAGCGTCGATTCTTCTTTTTTTTTTCTTTCTTTTTTTTGTAATATGATACGTTTTTATAACAACACATTTGTTTATCCAAATCATAATTATGAACGAATGTTGTGCATCTCTTGGTAACACTCGCATCATTACCATTCTCTTCCGAAGGTAGTGGTGACGGTGGAAAACGTCTCATTCTTTTCATTTCCAACTGTCTATCCCTCTGTTTATCTAACTCTTTCATCAGTTCTTTCCTTAGATATCCATCATTAGCGTCTAACCATTTTTCCACATCTTTTTTTTCGCACTCTGTCTCGCGATATTCATCATTATCGTCTAATTGTTTCTCCACATTTTTATCCATTTTATATATTATTTTATACTTTCTATGATTTATATTTTATATAATCATATAATTTTATATTATAATAACATATTCAAAATCGGTATATTCTTAAACGGCGAATTCTCCCCGAGCAACAAACCCTTGCCGAGTCGCTCAACGTTCTGTCCACTCTTCAGATAGAGACCGTTTCCTCTCAAAGAGTTGCCACCTCTAACGGGTTCTAGATACAATCCTTTACCGCTGTCGTCTACGTGGATGCGACACACGGCTCCTCCCTTCTTCAAAAACAGTCCGCTGCCACCCATTAATTTCTCAACTGCCGAACTAGCGAGTCCCGTGAGAGCTCCCACGCCGAGAGTCTTTCCGAGAAAGGGTAGTGCCTTTGCAGCGAAGGGTAATGCTTTTGCGGTGATTCCTGCCAATAGCGGTATGAAACCACCTTTCATTCTCAAATTGTATCTCAATTGAGTGGGACTCAATCTCACCGTCAACCCTCTTCCATCATGAATCGCTTTCTCCATCCTTTTGATTTGACTTCTGGTCCAGGCGATCGAATCCTGACCGCCTCTCGTCAGATCTTCGTGAGTGAATTTGAATCTCACCGCCTCGCCTCGAGTTGTTAACGCTCTCTTAAGTTTCTTCCTCTGTCCTGCGGATATGTTCACGTTTTTAATCACGTATTCTGTCATAATTCTTTTTTTTTAAAAATATATTTACTTCAATTGTTTCTTGTTTAATAATAATTATTTATATTAAAATAATTTTGTAAAATTAATATTACGTTTATTTTATTTTTGTTATCTATATATATACACAATATTTTTTATTTTTTTTGCTTTTATATTTCTCTTATGTGAAATCGTATCGTCACCCTCTCTCCGCGAAGATCTAACAGTTCACCATTTTGATCCGTCAACGTGGTTTTGAGACTATACAACGTGTCTAAGATCACTGGTAGATAAACTAAATTTCGAGGTTGCTCCATGATCTTATAACCCAGCGACATGTTTGGAAAGAAGGAATAGATCGTCGGTTGAGCGCTACCATTCACGTAGCTTCCAGCAATCACATCCACGTTCACCAGAATGCTATTGACTGTGAGAATGTCGACCGTATTTTCAGATGATGCGTGGCCTCGATACATCTTTCGATCGAATCCCAACATCTTGCCTATAGAATCGTCCGTGTTGAAATCCACTCGAAAATTATCTTCCAAATCCAACATCGTCTGTAAGGTATTAGGATTGGGAGCGAGTCTGATCTTGTTGCTTCCCTTTCCACCCGTCTTCATTCGCGTCTGAATGTAATTGTTCAAATCGTCTATGTCGTAACTCCCTTTGGGAATTCGAATCTCCAACCAATCCACTCCGTCGGAATACTTGAACGAGTTATTCTTTTCGGTGACGTTGGGAAAGGAATAATAAGTCTCCAGATACACCAATGCCATCTCGTATCTTTTCTCTCTATTCAATTCGATGGAAGGTTTGAATTTCGTAGTGAATCGAGTCGAATCGCCACTCACCACGATTTGAATGGATTGTTTTGCAGCCGTATTCTCGGCTATCCGTTCTAACAATTCTCCATGTTCGAACATTATATTTAATTTAATTTTTTTAAATTTTTTTCAAAAAAACTAATTATTTGAAGATTTATTATTTTCTAAATTTTATTTTCACGCTCTATCTTATTATCATCAGAAACATAAAACTTGTCGAATCCGCACCGATATTTTCCTCGATTAAATTCGCTTGTCAAATCGATCACGACGAAATTGTGAAGTCCTCCATCCCAAACCCTCTTGCAGAATCTCCTGAATTCCGCCACGCTCATGTCGTTTGCGACGTGATCGCCGTAGATGTGATTGAGATTCTTGAGATCTTGGCAAAAGAGACATAGAAGAAAATTAGCGTTCTCCCTTATCGTCTGTCTGGGCAATCGAAAATAGTTTTGCGACAGTTAGAAACAGTCCACGTTGCTGTGTCGACCCCTAACGTAATACGATTCGCATCGGTTCTGTCTCTCCAAAAGCAGATCGTCGAAAATCATGAGATTCTTATCTTCCGATTTCAATTCTCTAGGATCCGGAACGTCGCTAGCGTTCTCATAAAATCGACACTCGACGTTCGAAGATGCATTTCTCTTCATCAGCTCCATCGCCGCACCGTCCAAAATGGTCGAAAGTGGAGCTTCACTCTTGTCGAATTCCTCCCTACTGTCAAAGATTCTGGCTATGACGTCCTTGCGCAATCTACGATCCATGCACTCTCGAAGCAATCTGTATTCGGGTTGAAACAAGCTCTTGCCAAACACGAACAATCTGTCATAATCCAACCAGTCGGGTCGGGACAACAGATTCATCAACAGATTGGTCTTTCCACAATTCGATTTTCCCACTATCAAGCCTCTTATGCTTTTGGGAAAGAACTCGTTATTCGACCTCTTGGTCGCGGCGTCGTTCCAAGACATATCTTTAATGTTCATCTTTGTTTTATTTTTTGTTTGTTATTTTAGATTCTTTCAAACACAATTTTTATGTTTTTCAAACTTAGTTGTTTTAATATTATTATTTATTTATATCACACCGTCGCGAGTTCTCTTCAATCCTGATCCACTCGTCATTTTGGCTAAATCTTGTATGGGTACCACAGCATCCTTAAAATCTTTCCAACTTTTCGGCGTTCGCTCTAACGCAGCTCGCTTCGCCGGTGGACTGATCAACTTATCGATCTCTTGCCAGCCACAGAAGCTATCCTACCACTGGCTTCGGAAGCGGCTTTTTTACCAGCATCCAAAGCCGTCTTCTTACCGACCTCAAACGCAGTCGATGCGAGTTTTCTACCCGCATCGCTCGTGAACGCTCGCATTATAGAATCGACGATGCCAGAACCGCCTTGAACGTAAGTTCTGACGTATCCCCTGTTCTTTATCACCAACATATTTTATTTTTATAATATATTTTGTTTTTTCACTGGTAAATCGTTTTGTTGTTTAAATACTTTTATTATTCTAGTATAAAAATTTACTGTTTTATTTTTGTTTGTTTGTTTGTTTCTCTCTACTTATTATATACACATCAATCCTTCAATTCGTTCATCAGCCTTTTATAATGGTTTTTATTCAAAACCTTCTGTCTTAACAATTCGTCAGATATAGTAACTATCTGATTATCTGATCCTGTGTTACCAGCCCGTCTGCTCGCCATCAACAAACTCAATCTCTGAGACAAAGCGTCAGAATCGCTCGGAAGAAAAGTGGTTTTCACCCCTTTGCCAGTCACCGATTCGACGAACTTCTTATTCATATCCCATATGGGTTTCACCACTTTCGTCCACTTGTAACCTCTACTGGCTTTGGGTCTCGTCTCTCTGGCATCGTTATTTCTCTTCATGGCGTGGGTCTGAACCAGAATGTCGCCGTAATTGTCTTAATCCTGTTCCGTGTAATCACTAGGCTTGTCGTAAAGGAGCAATCTGCGCAGTCCATCAGTCAATTCGTATCTGTTCGAACCCTATGGGGGAAACCCATTTGCCGATTTCAATCAAAACGGTACATGTACGTGTACGTAAAACTACAGGCGTTTTTTTCACTCTTGGATACAATTCAGTGATGTTTGAATCGGAAAAACCGATTCTAACATCACCCTAAAAACGTTAAAATCGTGTACCTGTACACGATTTTAACACTAAACCCTATGGAGGTGTACATCGATGTACGTGTACACGTACACGTACATGTACGTTGATGCTTGAATTCTCAATATATACCTACTCCCGGTGACATATTTAGAGGTGCCTATGTGCATTGGGAAAAAACCTTCTATAAATCCCCCGCGCCAAATGCTGTCATGTTTGATATAAAAAATCTTTAAAGGATGATTAACTAATTTTATCAAAGTAAGCCCCTAGGTTCCGGGTCTGGAATAAAAAAGCGAACGACCATTTAGGTTACGTGTGAGTAACGTCAATTGTAAAATACGCGAACGAGCTACTGGTTACGACAAAAGTAATACAACATAACTGTCATAAATTACTAATATCGCATGCTTTACCAAAAAAACCCAAAAAACTTGACAATCTTTCAGACCCATCGGGGACATCCTCAGATTCTAACATCAAGAGTGATCGAGAATAGAGATGGGTAATATACCGCAATGATGGGGATAGCGAAATACCGAATCGAACTAATCATTGGTTATCGAAACCATCTGTATTTTCAAATTTGTCTATATTTGCTGTTTATAAAATCTTGTTGAGGCTTGATAGCAGCTGAAGTGTTCATTTTCAAGAAAAGAAGTTACTGATTTTCTTTTCAATTTTGTTAATGCTTAAAGGGCTGGGCAATTGTCCCGAGTCCCTCTAGACCACAACCTGTACATATCCAGTTGTTTAGCAGAGATTTCTAGTCATGTCTTGGCTGCCTATGTGGTTTTTCTATTGTCAGCAGGACACAAGGGCACATGTTCTGAGATCGTAAAAGCCCGAAATAGGCGTTAAAGGTTAAGGTATGTTTGGAAAAAGTCACATAATTACTGTAGATATGATGTATGTTGGCAAAAAGAATGCCAGTGTTGAGCTCATTGGCAGTGACATTTGTGGCGCTGTGGTAGAATGGCACCAGAATAACTTATTCTGCATTTTCCTGTTGTGAATTCCCCTTTGGTATAATTATTTATATTTATTGGTGTTTAAGGTCACATATTTATGCACAATGGCTAATCATGACCGTGACAGTTTCACGGGTGGAGGAAGCCAGAGTACTCGGAGAGAATCATCGAGCAACGACGAGCAGCTGCCAGCTCCCCAACATCGTAGCTCCGCACTGCAGCACAGGCAGGGTTAGATTGGTTGAAGACATGCGCACCATCGACGTGCAGTACGCCTTAGTATACGGCGTCATCGTGTCCCCATGTGGACAATCTGGGTTAAGTGCCTTGCCCAAGGACACAACGCGGGGGTCCGAATCGATCGTTCAGACGGTCACAAGGACACAACGTGGGAGTCCGAATCGATCGCTCAGACGGTCACCCATCCGAGGACTAACCGGGCTTCAGCATTGCAAATGGCGCTTTGTTCATCTCAAGAGACGCCTTGTTGCACTTAAGGGACGATATGACACCATTGTAAGGATTCTTTACAAGTTTGTTCTAATCAACGTCTAGAGACATAGTGATGTGATTTATTTATTGGGGTTTAACGACACTTTCGACTGCCAGCGTCACCTCGTGTCGGACAGTTTCAAGGATGGAGGAAGCTGGAGTACCCGGCGAGAACAACCGAGCAACGGCGAGCAACCATCCGACTCACCTACGTACTAACTCCGTACACTCAGGGTAAGCATTGGTTGAATACAACTGCACAATCGACAAGCTGCACGCCTCAGTACTCAGCTCCATCGTGCGCCCACGTGGGAAACCCGGATTAAGTGTCTTGCCCAACGACACAACACATTTACCCCTGGCGGGGATCGAAGGGTAGACCTCTCGGTTGGAAGTCCAGTGCCGTAACCACTGAGCCACCGTGCTCCCATACTGATGTCATGGAGATTTTTACACTGCGGGTAATGGGGATGAACCTTAAAAATCTTCTACCAAACATCTGTCTCAAATGACTTCATATTCGATATCTGACATAATAATATGAGTAGTGAAGGCTGACACTATAGGGACAAACACTTAACACTGATTTCCCCATACTCCAATGCTGACACTATAGGGACAAAATTAACATAGGAATCTCCATAGGGGTTTTGTCCCTATAGTGTCATTTTTGTCCCTATAGTGTCAACATTGGAGGCAGGAAAAAAAATTTAAATTTTTTTTCCTGCCTCCAATGTTGACACTATAGGGACAAAAATGACACTATAGGGACAAAACCCCTATGGAGATTCCTATGTTAATTTTGTCCCTATAGTGTCAGCATTGGAGTATGGGGAAATCAGTATTAAGTGCTTGTCCCTATAGTGTCAGCACTGGGGTAGAGGCCTCCCAATGACTTTATACTGACAGGCTTAGGTGGGTTTGTCTTCCATACACTTTATATGCTGGCAAAATATATGTTTATTAATCAATCTCTCCATACTTTAAACCGTATAACACTTTACTACATGGACGGATTGATTGATAAACATACAATCTCTTACCCACAGTGGAAAAGAGAAGTATCTCTTAACTCTTTTTCACTTATGGGATGGAATGGTGAATGAAGTATCTCTTAATTTTGTACCTATAGTGACAGCGATGGGGTAGAGGCCTCCCAATAACTTTATACTGCCAAATATGTGTATTTTGCTTATTAATCAATCTTTCCATACTTTAAACCATACAACACTTTACTGTATGGAAGGATTGGTTACTAAACATACAATATCTTACCCACAGTGGAAACTAAACTTTTTTAAAATACGGAATATATGTACACAGAAACCTATTTCATGGCATTGTTACCCCCGTTAACATAACAAACGGGAGACTCAAAGAACCGCTAAGACAGCAAAGGGATAAAATGTGTTTAGTTTAATTGGCGCACTTTCTTTTTCTCGCCTCCAGGACTGTCACTATAGGCCAAAATATGTCACTATAGGGACAAAACCCTATGGAGAATCCTATGTTAATTTTGTACCTATAGTGACAGCATTGTGGTATGGGGAAATCAGTGTTAAGTGCTTGTACCTATAGTGACAGCACTGGGGTAGAGGCCTCCCAATAACTTTATACTGCCAAATATGTGTAGTTTGCTTATTAATCAATCTTTCCATACTTTAAACCATACAACACTTTACTGTATGGAAGGATTGGTTACTAAACATACAATCTCTTACCCACAGTGGAAAAGAGAAGTATCTCTTAACTCTTTTTCACTTATGGGATGGAATGGTGAAAAAAAGAGAAGTATCTCTTCTCTTTTTTACTGGTGAGGGTGGGGTAATGGGTCACCACTACATTGAAACAGAAAATAAGAGTTAGTTTTTTTTTGCTACCACTATTTAATACATCAAGCGAGAGGAACATATGTACACCGAGATCTGAGATTGACTATAAAAAAAGTCTTTTTACATTGAGATATAATACATAGAGCGAGAGGAACATATATATATCGAGATATGAGAATGACTATCTATAGAAACCCTATTTACATCAAGAATTGTTGTGTGATACCGCTTTATTGGAAGGTTTTTTTATGTTTGTTTTCTTGTGAAATTATCGACAGCCAGTTTTTCTTGCAATAAAGCATTATCACATATTACATATGATACACAACAGTGAGTGACAAAAAATATACAATAGAATTTTTTATCAAAAAAAAAAAAACAAAAAAAAAAAAAAAAAAAACTCTGTGGGTTGTTTTGACACCTGATTACAGTCATTTTAAATAATGTCTATAGTTTTGCTCAAACCATCGACGGACTTCTCTGTCATTCTCTTGAAAATTTCTTGGGTTGATAGTAAGAACTGTCTCTAAATCATATCCTTTAGCAAGATGATCTAAAACAAATATACAGTACATACCACACACCACAGTATGAAGACTCTGTACTCTCATTGTGTTTATAGTCCATGAATCTGTGTTTTTCACTATGAAATTGTATATGTCTTTATGTAATGGTGGTAAGCCATAAGAATCAAAGTAGATGGCTGAATGATTGTCTTTGAAATATATCACCACCCAGTGTTCTCCTGGTTCTTTTGATGAATCTGTGTTCACAATATAAGCTTTTCTGTGTTTATGCTTTTGTTTTGGTAATAAGTCTCTTGAACACACGTTTCCATTCAATGATGATAACCTTTGAGAATTATCAAGAATATATTGTAGCTGAGTGGTGTCCATCTCTTCTTAGCCCTGAAAAGGGCTGTTGTACTTTTTTTAATCAACTTCTTCTTCTTCTTCTTCTTTAACAAGTGGTGTGTAATATCCCCACTCTTTCTCTACGAAATCTGCCCACATTTGAATGTCTTCTTGTGTGTTAATTTTAAAGTTCAAATTCATATATGTAAAACAGCCTTCAATATTCAATTTCTTTGCTTGTATGCACAGTTTATATAGTACACTTGATGGGCACACTTTTTCCATACAGTCTTTCAAATACATTTTAATCCATATTCTTACATCCTTTCTTATAAAAAAGTCATGTTTTGCTCCAGGTGTTCCTTGACATCCATAACACAGTTTATTCACTTCTTCTTTTATCAAAGGTGTCACTTCACTCGCAACAATTTCTTTAAATAATCTAAGGAACAGTTTTTCATTTTCTGTCTTCACTCACCTCATTATTTGTATTCTTTGTCTCATCTCCTTGTACATCTTGCAATGTTCACATTTACTCATTGTTAATAGTCAAATATCACTTCTCTGAACTTGTTGATTTGTATTTCACTATCAAATTCTGCATAGACAACAACGTTGATTACCTGTGTCAGAGCTTGAGCAAACTGAAGATCTATTCGAAGGTTGCCAGACTTTATAGGGTGAGCTAATGGTCCACTGCTTGATTGATCAGGTGTCAAATCAATTCCCCAGAGAGTATATCCTTTTGCATAATCCTGCATTGATATATTAAATGTTTGATTTTGTCCAAAATAGCCCATTGCTTCAAACAATGATAAATATGAATTTAGATAAAGTCCACCTTCGAAATTTGGTTCAAAGGGACGTGATTTAATGGAATGTCCATCCACTGTAATTTCCAACTTGTTCAAATTGAAATGTTGAAAATTAAATGGAGATGTACCAATATCTCCATTTAAATCTTTATTTGAAACTAAACCAAGAATTATTCGTTTTGGCATCTGTTTATGAAACAGATGGTCTTCTATTTTTGATCGAAGACCGTTTCCAATGGTAAAAGTTTTAACTTCAGTACGTCTAATGGGCATTTTATAATTTGTTCGATCTATTTGTGCATTCAAATCATTCGCAAATTTAGGAATTAAATCCAAAGCTGGTATTCTGAATATGGCTTTTTGAATTTCGATTTTTCCATCTACACCACCAATCAGACAAAATTTAGTTGGGGAGCGATGAATTTTAACTCTCATTTCCACACCATTTGGTAAATATTTCTCTTGCACAAACAGATCTAAATGCAATTTTCCTCTTAGTTGTACAGATTTACTGTTTGCAATTAATTTGTGACGTTCAACCAAACCTTTGTTTGCTGAATCTTTAGCAAATGCAGTATGTTGGCCAGGGGTGTCTATATACCACATCTCACTAGCAGCTAGATGTGTTTTTTTCACATCTTTTGAATAGCTCAACAGATTTTCAAAAAATGCTCTATAAGGATACATGTCTGTATTGGTGGTTATCAAATTACCGTTCAGTGTCACATCAACTTTACTGAACATGCTGTGAAAGAAATTATTGATAGGGGTAATATTCGTATCATCTTCCAAATCACCCCCATCTTGCTTTGTAATTTTGAACTGAACCTCAAGTGTAGATGCTGCAAGATCTAGCCACTTGGTTGTTTGTCTGGGGATTAAAAATTCTATTGGTGAAGAATTATTTAAAGATGCAATAGGAAATTGCTCAATCTCACCAATATTTTCTATACCACTCGCTGTTGGTGATACATTATCTGGATCAAATCCACTACAAAAATGCTCGCAAGATCCATGCAACATCATGATTTAATCGAATATATCAAGTGGTCTTGAATTTCGTTTTGAATAAGATTGCCGTTTATGTGTCTTCCCTCGTTGAGAACGAATGACTGAGTGATGTCTTGGTTCTCGTTTCTGTCTTTTTATTCCCAAAGCAGCTTTACCCACTGATGTCATTAGATCTTTTGCATGAGTGAGCATAACTTCTTTGGTTGGTTTACGATTTCTCATCAATTCATTTGCTATTTCTAAACCGTGTTTTAATCCTTCTTTCTTTAAAGTTCGAAATGCATTTTTTGCAATTGGTTTTATTAATGGTACAGCTGATCTTATTGCTGAGCGAAAAATGGATCCTAATCCATAACCATATTGTCGTGCTACTCCTCGATACACTGGAGGCATTTTTTATAAATTGAGTTGATGTCTCTGTCTAAAATGCAACTTGACAACACTCTTTCCACTTGAAAACTGAATGTTTTTACCAGTATTCCCATTTATATTTATAGTGATATAATCAAAAGAAGATTTTGATACTGGTACATAATGTACATTATCAAATTCTTTATGAGTGTGCAAAGATTCGTCACGTGTTTCAAAGGGTATCACACGTAAAATGGGTGCTTCTATATCACCAAGAAATGTATAATCTGCTATGTCAGAATAAATAAAGAGCTGATTAAAATCCACATTTAAATCCACATTATATTTAAATGCATCTTTTGCTGTGTTAGGAAATATTACTGGAAACATACCATCTTTACACCCCAATTTTTCTGATAAACTTTGTGATAATTGAATACCGACTGTTCCAATACTATTTGATACAATTTTTACACGTGATTGTCGAGATGAATAACCAAGATGAAATGACACACCAAATTCTTTAAAAATATCACCCAGTTTTTCTTGAATTTCTGATTCTATTGCTTCTACAACATGACCACCATTTGCATATGCACCTGATAAAATACTTAATTCAACAGCAGCAACACCCTTACGTACTGTATGTTTGAAAAACGATTTATTAATATTATTAATGCGTGCTGATATTTTTGAATCTGTTACAATGATTTTAAAATTTGTTTCATCATCTGTTATATTTCTTGCCTCAGATGGTAAAATTACTTCAACTAAACCCACTTCCCAATGTTCTTTATTAATATGAATGGGTTTAGATAATTTTGTTTGAAAACAACATTGTGTGTTATTTGGAAACATATCCATAGAACTATCACTCAGTAGTGTTACGTAAAATGAATTCATTTTTCTTCTCGTGAGGTTTCAAATATTTTAAACCTGGACTTGGAAGAATATATCCTAAAGAACTACTCAATAACACTAACCACAATTCTTTGTTTGGGGATTGTAAACTAAGATGAATGATGGCTGTAATTATAATTGCATAAATGACAATTATTTGTGTGAAATAAGTTACTTGATTTTTTGCAACAAGACTTCCACAACAATTAAATTGTGCTTGTTGATTTTGTACTTCAACACTTGCACTTTCGCTACTCAATGTATTTTCATTTAGTGACATATTCTTTTTATACTATATCTGTTTCTGCTACCCAACTATCAAATTTCGTAGGATAACCTTCCCAATGTACTTTAAGTTCCTTGATGAGTTTCTTACCAACACGCCTTGAACGTTTGGCAAGAACTGAATCAATGATATATTTTTTATCATCTTTTATAATTTGAATTTCTTGTGGGTAAAATGTTCCCTTTATATTTTCACCCCCCATATCTTCGAGTTTATAAGTGGGTGGTGTTGTATGTTTTACATGGGTGATTTTAAATAATTCTTTTGTCCAATTTGGTAAATACCCTTTTTCAAATGTATGTTTGGTTTTGTTAATGCGTACTATATCACCAATTTTAAATTTTATTTTTTTCTCTTTAGATTTTTTACCATATAAATTTTGTGTTACTTGTATTTCATTTTCTATTGATACAGATGCAGGGGTTCTCTGAATACTACGATGGAAACTGTGATTGTATCCATCAACTAAATTTTGTAACACATCAATATATCTTAACGTACGTTTGTGTGTAAAATATTTCCACATTCGTGTTTTCAGTGTGCGCTGGAAACGTTCTACAATACTAGCTTTTGTTTCGGGGTTCTCTGTTGTGAAAAAATGAATTTTTTGTTTCTTTAAAAATTTCTGCACATCTTTATTTTAAACTCAGAACCTTTATCTGATTGTAAAGATAATGGTTTACGTCCAGAAGTTTTTAAAATTCTTTGGAAGGATTTTATTAGTGTTTGTCCTGATTTATTGTGTATGGGTAAAACCCATGCATATTTCGAAAAAACATCAATGACACAAACTAAATATCGGAATCGGTCATTGTAAGATTGTAAACTTTGTAAATCTGCTAAATCTATTTGCCATTGTTGATCAATACCACCCACTATAGTCTTACGTCTTGCAAATTTTTTACGAATGGGTTTATGTAAAGTGTAAGTCCTCTCTCCTTTCAACCATTTTTTAACTTGATCAAGTGTAACAGATTTATCTTTACCGTGGGCTGCTTTGTATAATTTGTGTATACCACCATAGCTGGCAGGGTGATTTGTATTGTAATATATTTCGATTAATAAATTATTCAATAGGCCTCCCATTTATCAGGAATTTTACTTTTTGCCAATCTACGTCTAGGTGTTTTCTTTCCTCGAAGTAGTTTACGTTTTGGAGTTGTTGAAAGAGAAGTTTCTAACCAACTATCTTGAGGGGAACTTTGATATTCATTGGGTATGCCATCCTGTTCTCTATTCATCCACATCCAACGTTCACGATTTCCAACAAAATCTTGAGGAATATTTATATCTTTTAAACCACGATTGAATATTTCCCACCCTCTTGGTTTAAAGCCTTTTCGATGTCTGAGAACATCATTGACTAAATCAATGATATTTGAACCTTTTATGGGCTCTCCATCATAACTTAAAACACCCTGATTATCCCAACTCATGTGTGGATGAGATGATAAAGCAGATAATAATGAAGTTGCTTTACGCCTCATTGTGACAGGAACACTTTTTAAAATACGATCTCGTAAAAACAATGACTTTCGGTCTGTCTCAGGTATAACCAGTGTTGGTTGTAATGCCTTCTTATATGACATTTGAAATTTTTGTAAATTTTCACCGTATTTTTGTTTTCTCTCACTTTCTGATAATTCTGAATTTTCTAACACAGATGATAATTCATTTTGCAGCAGCGCTGTATTAGTAATTTGAGGGTCAGGTGGTAATCTTGGGCGTTGAGATTTTTCACTTCTATAATGCTGCATTTCTTCCATCATTTGATAAGGTACAATAGCCATTTTCTTCATATTTTATTCACTAATTTATTTGCAAGATTTGTTGCAAGTCCTACAGCTGGTGCAAGTAAACCAAGTAATGGTAAAAACCCACCTTTTTGATTTAAAATTTGTTTTTTCTTTTTAAGTGATAATGATTTACTAGCAAGGGATCTTAGTTGTTCACGTTTCGGGTGTAATTTTCGTTTCTGAACAGGGGAAAGATGTATGTTCCCTTTTAAAAGATTATGACAACATTCTGCCACACAATTAATTAATTCTTTTGGTGCATTTTTCATAATTTGTTTTTGAAATGCTGGTGGTGTTTGACTTAGTGCCAATAACACCCCACCATATTTTTTAACTAGTGGAATTTTACGAGATTGTTTTACCATCTTTCCGTCACAAAGACCATTCATAAAATGATATGGCAGACAAATGCAAGTCATTTTATTCAACTAAAATAAGATCTTATCCTCTTAACAGGTTTTTGTGCATTCAATGCTGTGAATCGTGCTGTCATTGGGATATTTTCTTTCAGTGCTACATTCCCCACACTCTGTCTAGACATCATAGGATCATGCGATACTCTAAAGCCACCAGATGTTCCACGTGTTAACTTTAATGGTGGTACTTTTTTCTGTTTTTGAAGTTTACTCACTAAAACAGACTTTGTTTTTGTCAGTTTTTGAGGAGTGACTAAGAAATTTGCACGCACGTAATTTTTATCAACATTTCTTTTGATTTTTTTGTTTTTAGACAATTTTCGTTTCTTACTTTTTGTTTTTGTAAACGGTGAATAAAAATTACGACTTGTTTTATGTCCATCCCATCGAATTAAATTACGAATAATAACACCGCCAAAAAATCCACCACCACCTGGTTTTAAAATAATGTTTCGCTTGGTTGCAAGATCAACTCTTGGATTTGCAAGTTGTTGTAAATCCTGTCTATGCTTATCCATATATGCTAGAGTTTGTTTTGGCAATTTAATTTTTTTATTGAGTATGATTTTACTTGCTAACGTAAACCATTTTAAAATTTTCTTGAAACCTTTCTTAAGTAATTTTTCTCTTGCAAACGGATTTGTCTGCTGACTCAATTGTTCTAATGATCGGATAAAAGATACCATTGTGATGTGTACTCATCAACAAAAGTTTTTACCAAGTGACACAAAAAGTTATGGATGCAGCTTTTTATAGTTTTGTGTAAATGATGGGACCCCGTTCATTTTGTGTCACCCAAGGATGAAAAATATCAGTTCTTAATCTCAAAGAGTCGGGGGTTTTAGGATGAAAATCAATTAATAAATAACCGTGATCAGTACTCGTTGCATCTTGATAGGATGCATTTAAATGGGGTAATTGGACTTGATTTGCTAACACTTTTATCTGCCCTTTATCTCTGGTGTTTTGAAACAGAATCATATAATGTGCATTTAAACTTATGGTACGACTAGCTTTAGATTGTTGAAACATATTTTGTGTGATGTATATGACACTTGCATTTCGATGATGGCCTTTTCGTGTGAACCATAATTTAATTTTTTCTTCATCTTTATCACCTAACATATCATCAAAAACCACAAGATGTGGAATAGTGACATCACTGACAATTTCATATTCATCATCAGGAATGCCTTCTATGAATTTAACATCTTCACTTTCTTTAAGTAAAGCGTATGTATTTTGCCATTCTTTATAACACCAAACAATTTTTTGTGGTGGGATTTGAAATAAGTCACGTTTCATATCAATAAGCTTTTTGACAAATACTGTCTTTCCTGAACCACTAGGCCCCGATATAAAGATATTACAGGGATGTTGAAACAATAAACATTCACTCATTGCCATGACTTCTTTTTTTTTACCAAAAGGAATATCAAAACATTGACTTATATACTTTCTACCTCCATAGGTTCTTCACATCTCTGTGTGGGTTTTCGTTTTAAGGGTGATTTTAACTCAAATACACTTTCTGAAGAACTCTGATCTATTTGTGGCATACATTGTCTATACAAGTAATTAATGATTTCTTCATCATAAATAATAAAATCCCACATAACTCTTGTCCAAATATTTTGTACATTATCTTTGTAAAAAGCATTCATGATTTGTAATGCATTACAAAATTCCCCATACATTCCATCTTTTTCTAATTGATTTTGAATGAAATCTTTTGTTATTGTTAGATAACCAGGAGTGATCATTTGAAATGCATATAATAATGCCTTACGTGTAATCTTGTTTTCTAAGATGTGTCTTACTGGTTCCATGGTTGAAATCAAACTGATGATTCTTTTGTCTGTTCTGATGTACTTTGTGCATCAGATATTACATTACACCATGTGCTTTGTGTATCAGAAGAGTCAGGAAAATCATTTGCTGGACCGTCAGTAAATAAATCACTTAACTTATTCCTGAAATGTACTGTGGCATGATTGCCAATTATTTTACTAAATGATGATGTACTTTGATCATCTATGACCATGAGTGCAAATAATGAATTTGAATCTGGAAAATCATCTAGAGTTTTATCATATTTTTTCATTGTTGAAAATATTTGTTTTAAAGTGAACCCATTATCCATGACTGCTAATATTTTATCGGGAGGTGTTTGCATACATGTGGGTGGTTTATATAACTGACAGCCTCTAATAAGTTTCATGTAAGGACAATTTGGAGAATACTTGACATGTTCTTGTAAAGGAATATCCTTTTCTTCCCAATTATGTAAACCTTGTCCACATACAAAACACTTCACTTTACCACCCCCAACACAGAAAAATCCAGCTTTGGCTAATTCTTCTTTTTTCGATTGTAAGACTGGGTAGGAAGTCCAATGAAAACTTTCAAGTCTTTTTAACTCTGATAAATAATTAGGGAAAGCAGGCTCGAGTGGTAAAGACATCTTGTCTGTTCTCTGTTCAAAATTGAAATGAGTTTTTGTGACGGATATTTATACCTTAAACCCATAGGGGAGGGTATCATATTTATCTACTACAAAACGTTTTGTGTATACAGATCTGAATGTTTTGGTTTGTGCTTCACTTGTGACTTGTCTGTTTTTATTACATTTAATTTTATGTGTGTACTCAATGTTTATTTTGTAATTCTCTCTGTCTCGTGCACACTCAACCATTCTCTCAAAATTAACTTTTTGTGATGTTTTGAAATCTAATGTGATCCCCTTAACTTTACATGTGGTATGTATTTCTCCACCTTTAATGTATTTGTATCCATAATTCTTTGGCCCTAATCCAACAAACTCTGTGATTTTTGCCTCTGGATGTTCATCTGTCCATTGACCTAACCTGCTATTTACAATTTTTGGGTTCCAAAGTGTGGGATTATGGATGTAAATACAACTGTCTGTGTCAAAGTATAAAACTCGTGTTCCTAATTGTTCCAAAACTTTATATAATTCTAAACGCGCATACGCGGTTACAAACGATGCTACAACAACATTTGCTGAACTGTGTGGTGTGTAAACATCTGCAGTGTCAATATAGTTTACTAAAACAAATTGATCATGCTCAAAAAATTCCACATTGTTCACAATTTTGTCTTTGCTCTGTATTATATCAAAATATTCGGACGGTTCATTTATATATTTAGTTTTACTTTTGATATTGTTTTGTGCATTCTTTCCCCAGAGACAATTTAACATGGTTTTGGCAAACGATCTTTTTCCTGGATTTTTTTCAACATTTTCCAAATAGATGTTTTCAATTTGTGCATAATCTTTTTTAAATGTGTTTTTGTCTGTTTCTGTTTTCACCCAATCTGGAAACCCGCTAGCTTCTTGTTTCATTTTTAAATATTTGTTCACATAATGTTTGTAAATCTCTGAAGACCATTCATCCCAGTGCCAAATCTGATAAGTCTCAATTAGGCTATACCCCAAATCCAGTGATTTGGCAAGTTCAACAGATGTCCATGTACCTACTATTGCACGTTGGTCTGGTGTGTGTTGGCAGTGATCTGTTTCATGTTCTGCACATGTTTTGCAGAGTGTAAATGTCATTTTCTTATTACAATGAATGGGGAGAACTGGTAAAAAAAGATTTTGAGGGGGTAGGATCTTACATTTGATAAGCCCTCTGTATTGCCTTATTTTGTCAGTGTCTATGTTTTCCTTTGTAAGAATAACTGGATGAGAGACTGGATATTCTCTGTGTTTATTGACATATGGGTAGAGTGAACAAATGTCTATGTATTTAATTTCTGTGTCTGTATTTTCATCAATTTTGTAATGTAATTTAATGGCATTTGTTCTCCCACCAAACAATGCATCACGTGGCTGAATGGGATCCATGTGTGGAAAAAATGTATCTATAGAAGCTCGAACATCTGGCTCCGTTTTGCATAGATGATCAAATTCGTGTTCCCACACTATGTGTACATTATACCCCAATGATTTGAAATGTTTTATGCGATCTTGGGTTTTGTTGTACAGAGATTGATAGAATTGTGAATTGATTGGATTTTTCTCGAATCTGTCAGGATAGCAAGTCTCACATCCATGCCACATACATCCATAAAATTCATAGATTGTGTTTGTCTCTTTGTGAAAACCATCTACATGATAATTTCCAATTCTAGTTTCCCCACCATTTAGTGCATGTTGAATGTGTATGCCTTCTTCTTGTGCTAGTAGCTGTAAGAATCTAATGGCTTTCATGGAATATCGAACAGCAGTGGGATATCCTATGTCTGAAATGATGGCAACTGTGTTTTCTGGCATTGAATTTTTCCGCCAAGCTTTATTACAGGCATCAGCTAAAGTCACAGCTTCCCTGAAAGGATCTATCCCATCACATTCAATAAATTTTTTTCTGAACTCCCCACACCCTCTACGGAGGATGTCTACATCAGATTTACAGTACATGTCCATTTCTTTGGCAAAATTGAAAGTAGCATTACTAGTAAATTTTTGATTGTACCATTTAATAAAATCATCCCTGACTGGGGGAGACATAGAATCAGGCATGTATAATTTTGCATCTAAATAAGGTCCGATGTAGTTTTGATATGATTTTGTGTTTGCCAGATGAGGAAAATAACCTTTTGCAAGTTCACTTAAACCAAATGTTTTAGGGAATTGTGCCAATCTCATAGAAAGGAAACTCAATGAATCGATGAGTCTAACACCACAAGCTTTCAGAGAAATAATTTTGTTTCCATTCATGATGACATCGGGTTTTGATGTAGCAGTTTCAATGAGATGTCTTAAGATAAATTGTGCATCGAACCCTCTTGAATTGTGAGCAATAGCTGTTGTATCTAAATGTTCCTTACTGAAAAGCCAATTGCAAAAATCACTCAAAGTAGATTCTCCTTTAAAAATATATTCCCTTCTTCCAACTTTGTCACAGAAAATACATTCTTGATCTATAGGCTTGCAAATACATTCCCCACATGCACGGTGTGCAACACAGTAATTTGGGGTATGGAGACCTGAGTCTTGAGTTGTTTCAAAATCATAAAACACAAAGGGTACTTTCGGCATTTTGTCTTTCTTGGGTGGTTTGTATTTTGGAATGAAACAATAATGTTCGCTTTTGACTAATTGATGGCAATATTTGCATTTCTTGAAGCCATTGCAGATGTGTGTTCCGCTCCCTGGATATATGTGCATTTTACATGATAAACATTTCTTCACTAATCGACAGATTGATTTTTCTTGGTTCTGTAATAGAGTTGTGTGATTTTTATAACAAGATGAACTTACAAAATCTCTATTACAAGTGTAACAGTGAACAGGATGTTCAGGTGTACATGGTAGTGGAGAATAACATACACAGCCTTTCGAACATCTATGACGTTCTCTGTTATTATAGCCTACATTGCAATATTCACAATAGTAAGCACATCCTAAAAACCCTGTAATCTTAGTGATGGTGTCAAAATGCTTCTCGTGGTGGTAAATGTGAATAACTTTACTCTCTTTTGTAGTTTGCGGTGGTTCGTATAAAAACTTTTCTTTGACAAATTGTGGGTGGATTTTGATCACATAGTCTGGTGAGAGTAACTCTTGAATTTTATGATATTCCTCATACCCACAAGTTTTATTATATTCGAGGTCTGCTTTATCCATCAATATTTTAGCTTCCCACTCCTGTGTCGGTCTGTTGGATCTTTTTATTTTGTCCCATTTTTTCTCCCAAAGTTCTGAATTATCTTTATCAACATGGCATTTTCCCACTACAATGGCACGTGCGAGACACATGGAATCACAGGAGTTTTTAATTTCGATAATACTTTTCTTATTTCCAACCAGTTTGCCAACAGATGCAAATGAAATGGGTGCATTTCGCCCAGACCCATGTGGTAGTGAAGTGTGTGTTATTTCTAAAGATAATTGACCATCGTGTATAGTAAAATTCTCATTTGATTGAATAACTTTTTCAATTTCATCTAACACTGTTTTTCCAGTGACACCCATAGCCTTTGTAAAAGGAATAAAAATACCCACCTCAAGACCTGGATGGTGGATGGATATCCTCACAGGATCTCTGTCTTGTATACCACACTCTCGCTTCACATCTCTCACTAACGAATCAAATATTTCAGTTAGAACCTCGAGTGGATTAGTGCCATCGAATTGCTTTAAAGTCACTCTGCATACATGTGATTCAGAGTGAAATTTTCTGGATGTACGTAATAACTGTGGATGAATGGAATACAAATTCTGTACAGAATTTGTATTCCATTCATCTTCAGTCAATCTCGACTTCTTGGCATCGGGCGTTACAGGTTCTGTGTCACTATCCTCTGATTCGCTGTAGTCTACTAATCCTCTCTTCATCTTTGAAAAGCACGTCTTTCAGCCTGGTCAACTCAATCACAAGTGTGTTTCAACCCACCGCCCCCTCACTTTTTATACTTTTTTTTTCAACGACCAGATATTTGTGTTTCAGTGAAAAACACAAATATCTGGTCTTTGAAAAAAAAGTATAAAAAGTGAGGGGGCGGTGGGTTGAAACACACTTGTGATTGAGTTGACCAGGCTGAAAGACGCGCTTTTAGTCTCCTCTGAACTTTTTTTTTTTAAAAAAATGAATAGAGATCCAAGAATGGACAAGACAAATGATGTTAAAAGCATATACTACAACCCATCCAGATGGGGTGAAGTGAAAAGACTTGTCAATGAGTTATATAAGTTGACACAACCAAAAGATAGTTGTTCGATTTGTCAAGAAAAACATCATCGGAGTTGGGCTTGCCCCAATAAAGGAGAGTGTTTTTTTTGCAATGAGCGAGGACATTACATGAATGAATGTAAGAAGCGGAAAATGTATTTATCAACAGCAAATAACATGACTCCGCAACAGATAGAGCGTCCACCTCCTTCAACAACTAGAGGGTACGGGTTTAATTCCATGCATCCTCTAAATAATATACCTGTTTTACCAACTGTGGGATTTGCCTTACATCCAAAAGCTGAGCAGACGGTGTTACAGGAATTCAACGATGATGATGATACTTTATTGTACAAAGTGGACATACCTACTGAATCAAAGATGGAAGTTGATGAAGAAAATTTATTCCCGGAGACAGAACCACCCCCGATGAAAGTGTCGAGAAAACGAAAACCCAAAAAGGACATTCAACCTAAAATGGCAAAATTTACCAAGAAGATGTGAACATTTTCAAAGTGACACTACACTTATGTAAAATTTCATGGAATAAAAATTCTAAAATGTGAAAATGGTGTTTTAGATATTTTTTTCTTTTCAGAGTTATTTTCCTCCGCCTTCCACCAACCATTGAATGGATGGTGGAAGGCAAGGGAAAATACCACTGATTACAATGTTCACAAGTCAACCATTCACCAATAACCCAAACCACAGAAGGCCACATTGAGTGTTGTGGCCGAAATATTTCCCCCCTACTACTGTAAATAACATAAACTCCCTTTTTACACTCTCGGAGTAAGCCTCTGTGGGGAGGCAGGAAGTAAGGCAGTATTTGTTTTACTGTGGTAAATAAATTCTGTTTTTACTTGTAAAATGGCAAGTGAATCAAACATTTTTCGGTGGAAGGGGAAGAACTCTATCTTATTCAGCAGCAAGTCAGATTGTAAAAAATCGATTTTTTTCTCTTTAGATCAATTACATCTGTTTTTTTCCAGCACACGCATCAATTAATATCCCGCTGATAGTTTGAAATTTTCGCCAGTCAGTGTGTATATTTAAATTGCATTATTGTCGCTCCACTGCCCCGCCTGAAGCGATAATAATGTCGTTTTTTTCACACTGCGATATTTTCCCTCCACATTTTGTCCTCATGTATAATATATAAAATTCACATCCTTCCACACAGAAGAGACAACTTGAGGAAATTATAAGCTGGTCTATTTTTCACACTGCGATATTCCATCAGCTAACTGCATTCAGAGTCCTGTGGGGGTTCTATAATTTATAATGAAGAAATCATGAATTATTTCTCAGATAATTCTAACCACAGGAATGCTTAATCCCCTTACACGAGTCTTGTGTTGGAAATTCTATTTCGACAAATGTTTCAAGTTTCATAACCATAAGACAATTGTGTTTATGACCCACGCCAAGGTGTGTTTTCAGTCATTTAAGGGGAAAGCAAAAGGCGGCAGGAAATAATGCAATGAGTAATTCACGCGCCTTGCCCACGCTGGTCAGATGATGGATGATGAAACACTCAATGTATTAGTTTTCACCGCCAGAATGTCACAATTTCCCACACAAAAAAATAATTTGGAGGGAAAGACTGACATTGTGTAGCAAAAACATCTGAGGAGTGCAAAGCATGATTTTCAATGTGGTTAAGATTTGTTTCAGAACGATATCTCAGAATTGCGCCTTCTTTTGCTGAATTCGTATCAACATCTGTTACGAATTTAATACAAGCATAAAAGAGAATAGCTTTTCCTTTTGGTTAAAAGGAAAAGCTATTCTTTTTTTTTTTTGCCGGTAAAACAGTTTACACTGCAAAAACATTCACTGTTTTGTGGTGTGAAAAATGAAATTGTTTCTCGGGGTTAATGTCACTGTAATATCTAACGGTGAAATGTTGAAATCAGCTTCAAGCAGTTTTGAAAAAGTATTAAAAACACACATCACTGCCAGTCGATAAAAAACAATCAGTCCGTGAAGGAGTTTCTCCGCAGTTGCATTTAGTTAGCACATGTGTTTGAAAAAAATGTATCTCTTACATGAGCTATTTGTAGAATAGTTTCAACCGCAACGAGAGATATGTTTTTCTCTGAGTAGTGGAGTGTTGTATTACAAATTGACTGCAAGACACACATTCACATCGGATTTATAAGACATTCGCGTGTAAAAAACACCCAGACGAAATCTGACAGTATTTTTATATGTCGTGTCTTCCAGTAATAAATAGAAAAAAAACTCCACCAGTCGAGCGATGTATATTAGGTAGTACGTTTTAAACAAGCAGAACATTTTGTCAGTATATAATGTGTATGGAAGACAAACCCACCTAAGCCTGTCAGTATAAAGTCATTGGGAGGCCTCTACCCCCAGTGCTGACACTATAGGTACAAAATTAAGAGATACTTCATTCACCATTCCATCCCATAAGTGAAAAAGAGTTAAGAGATACTTCTCTTTTCCACTGTGGGTAAGAGATTGTATGTTTATCAATCAATCCGTCCATGTAGTAAAGTGTTATACGGTTTAAAGTATGGAGAGATTGATTAATAAACATATATTTTGCCAGCATATAAAGTGTATGGAAGACAAACCCACCTAAGCCTGTCAGTATAAAGTCATTGGGAGGCCTCTACCCCAGTGCTGACACTATAGGGACAAGCACTTAATACTGATTTCCCCATACTCCAATGCTGACACTATAGGGACAAAATTAACATAGGAATCTCCATAGGGGTTTTGTCCCTATAGTGTCATTTTTGTCCCTATAGTGTCAACATTGGAGGCAGGAAAAAAAATTTAAAAATTTTTTCCTGCCTCCAATGTTGACACTATAGGGACAAAAATGACACTATAGGGACAAAACCCCTATGGAGATTCCTATGTTAATTTTGTCCCTATAGTGTCAGCATTGGAGTATGGGGAAATCAGTGTTAAGTGTTTGTCCCTATAGTGTCAGCCTTCACTACTAATATGTCAGATATCGAATGGCGACTTTCGCTAGAGAGGCAACGAGTCCTATAGAACTGACCTTCGCGCACCCACATTTTCGGAACCTGCGTGGTGTAATCCTTCGGTTTTGAAGGTAGAGATATTGCCCTTTATCGACATGGGAAAATTTGAATGGCAAGGCATGTTGGGTAACTTCATGGTGTAATCAACACCTGTCTTCTACGATAGTTTCGAATGTTGAGATTAGGAACTTTGGAGCCCTGGGGCTGTACGTTGAAAATATTGATTGGCGTACCATACACATTCACGGAGCAATCATCTACTTTATAAGTTGAGGTCGTATAAATTGAGGTCATATTGCAATCCGTGGCCAGAAAATTTGTCTTTCCGGTTCAAATGGTCAACAAGAGCCATATGCAAGAAATCAATCAACTATCGCAATGAATGGTGAATATCCCAGACGAAATATTATATCAAATGTTTTGAATATATCTCCAAGTTTCTCTTGAATTCCTGATTCCATTGCATCTATGACATGACCACCATTTGCACGGGCACCAAGTAAAATACTTAATTCAACAGCAGAAATACTCTTGTCAATTATATATTTCACAGATGTTTTATTGATGTGATTTGATATTTTGGCATCTGTCACAATGATTTGAAGAATGGATTTGTCATCTGCAATATTCTTGGCCTCAGTAGGTAAAACTACCTTAATTAAACCTAATTCCCACCGTTCTTTAGCAAGAGGAATTGGTATTTGAAAACAACATTGTGTATTATTTGGAAACATATCTATAGAACTATCACTTAGAAGTTTTTTACGTGAAACGAATTCTTTTTCTTATCTTGCGGTTGTTTCAAATACTTTAAACCTGGAGTTGGAAGAATATATCCTAAAGAACTAATAGCACTAACCACACAATTCTTAATAAGGACTTTATAGCCTACGATGTGCAATGGCAGGAATTACAATACCAGAAATGACAAAAATTTGTGTGAAATAAGTTACTTAATTTTTTTTTGCACTCCCACAAAGTTTAAATCGTTGACGTTGCTGACAGTGTTAACTTTGTACTTCAACACTTGTGCTTTCATGAGATAATGGAGTTTCATTTGATAATAATAATAACACTTTGGCCAGCCGCTGATTTTTCGCGGTTCTCGGACGAGAAGGCCATGGCTACCCCTGTACTCCCAACTGCCTCCCTATTCCCGCGCTTCTCCTCTCCTCCCAACACTCGGAGACGAACTGCTTGATAATATCCCTTGTCCCATTCTTCCCAATCTCTCCGATTAGCATATTAACCCTCTCCTTTGAGTCTCCCCCTAACCACATGTCCTTCATTCTCCCATCCCACTTCCCCATTATACTCCCAGTGAATCTCATTCTTTTAGGCTGATACTTTGGGCATTCTAGAAGAAAGTGTTCCAGGGTCTCCACCATGTCCAAGTGGAGTATGGACAATTCGGACCATGTACGATTCGGACCAGATTTTTTTTGGACGATTCGGACCAGATGTATGGACGATTCGGACCAGATAGCTGGACGATTCGGACCAGATAGTTGGACGATTCGGACCAGATGTATGGACGATTCGGACCAGATAGCTGGACGATTCGGACCAGATAGTTGGACAAAAATCACGTGACCAATGGTGGTTGCACACTGAAAAAATTACTCTTGCTTCAAAGCCTTTTATGATGGATTTTCATTTGTTTTGTGGGTCTGGATTTTATAGAGCATGCTGATAAGGACACACTTAATGTGATATTCAAGCGAGAATTTCTGATCAAGGTGTTCTGATGGCTGAGGAAAACTGATTTACGTTTTGTCGAAGCTTGATGTTGAATCCACCATTTTTTATCATTGTTTACGTTGGTAACAACGCTTCGCTTTCAATGATGAGAAATATCTCACTGAGTAATGTACTTCCTTGTTAACTATTGCCTCAAGTTTGTGCTTCACAAGAGGATTCAATTGATTGTGTAACTTGAGCAACTTTATATCATTTCTCTGTGATTAATCTTGATTAATCGTGAGGCTATGCTGAAATCTTGATGAGGTAAATACCGATTCTCGAGACTTGTTCGCTATTATTTTTGTGCACATCTGTATCTGTGATGTATACTGTTCCGCTCTGATGCCGGTGTCAAGACTTTTACTCATCGTGGTCTCCTGAGTGTAGTGTTGGTTACACGATTTTGTTATTCGGGTCAAGGCAAGGGAAGACACCGAGAAAAAACATTTACAAAAACACTTACACACAGCTGTCGTCATGGACGAATTAAATACTGTTACTGATATTGCTACTATTCCACAAGACAATGCAAATGAAAACAATAAAAGAAACAGGTCTGAATAGTGTATTGATATTGACATGGCTGCTATTGTGCGCACAATTTATCATCATTGATTAACAGATAATCATGTGGGTAATTGAACAGAGTAGTGCTCGTCTTATCAGATTGTGTCCTAATTAATTCCATGTTTTATGAGATTATAATGGGGAAGTAATTAAATCAAAGAACAGGTTTTCTGTGTTTGCATCCAAAACAAGTGTGAGGTGGGGGGGGGGGGGGGGGGGTAGCGGGGACTTATTCCTGAGTGAGTGAAGAGTAAGTATTATTACTCATAAATATTTCCGTTACTTTTCTAAACAGTTTCGTAAATTTGCATTACAGGTTTTCCAAGCAGTCCTTGAAATATTACCTTCAATAGAAGTTACGTCCTTTGTGGCAGACTTTGAGGCTGGAATTTGGCAAGGGTTGAGGTCAGCTTTTGAAGAGCCAGTAATCCTAGGCTGCGCATTCCACTTCGGACAAGCATTGTGGAGGAAGATCCAAACCATTGGGTTACAGGTAATAGTTTTATCAAAATTTTCATTTTATCAGACATCAAGTAAATATATATAATAATGAGTTCTTATTGTGAGAATTATTGTGGGTTGCGGGATGGATAGGGTTAACGTTTCAATTGTTTAGATAAAAAGTAGAGGACCTTGACCACCGAGTAACGAGGTGGGCTTCTGGTAGAGGTTGCCTTAGCACTTGTGACAGTCGGAGGGGGGGGGGGGGGGGTGACATGGCTACTCCTAAGTGTGATAGTTAGGGCCAAATGCGTATTTACAGGTGGGTTGTGGTAGTAACTTCACACAAAAGAAAACTGGTCAGTTTAAGAGTGGTGATGACTTGAAAGTTGCACGGTAAAGATTCTGGTCAGAGTGTTAAGATTTTGTTAGCCAATAGGTAGGGTCCGATTTGTTGGACGAGTTGGTATATAATAGCTTGAGTTGATGAAAAGATTTTGTCGCGTACCCGGGATGGGTAGGGTTAACGTTTCATTTCCTTTATGTTTCAGACTACTTATGCCTCAAGAGACAGTGCCCATAAGCTACTTAGGAAAATGTTTGCTCTACCATTGCTCCCCCCTGAAGATATCAGATCTGCCTTTGAAGAGCTACGTCACAAGGTCAGCAATGATGCCACACAACTACTGAACTTCTTTGATTATGTTGAAACAACCTGGATCGAAAATTCAACGTGGCCAATTTCAGCGTGGAGTGTTTATGGTCGATCCATTCGTACAAACAACGATGTCGAAGGATGGCATTTCAGACTGAACCGTATGGCGAAAAAGGCCAATTTGCCCTTCTATTTACTTGTAACTTTGCTATTCGACGAGGCACGGGCCATACCCAACCAGTGTCAGTTAATTAAAGAAGGGAAACTGAAACGGCTGCAAAAAAGGAGAACGGAAGTCACGCAGGGAAAATTAATGGAACTGTGGGAAAGATACGCCAAAAAAGAAATAACAACAAGTGACTTTTTAAAAAAATGTAGTAAATTGTATTGTCCATGCTGACGTATAAGACATTTTATCAAATGTACAGGATTTTATGTGTTTAATAGTTTGGGAATATTTTTATGCATAATAAGCAATGGAACCGTTCCATTTTGTGCCATTTGTGCTATTTATGTGTGCTATAGTTTTAATTCTATTGTATCTTGTTTGACAGAGGTCGCTGAGCTCTGACAAACAAAATATAATAAAATAAAAGCAAAATTTGACCTCTTATTGTTAAAAAAGCAAGGATTGAAATTGTGTCCATGTTGGCGTGTAAGATTTATCGGATTATTATCAGTTTCGAGCGCTGGATATCAAGTTAAAATATAGGCAGTGCAACCCATATTCAGTTATCGGATTATTATCAATTATTGCATCTTGTTTGTTTTCACAATTGTCGTCTGCTGGTTCAAGGCCGATGAGGGGGTGGGGATGGGAACGTGATCTGTTATTAGGCCCTATGCATGTATTTGTGCTTTTTAATATATTGTACCATTTGTGCTATTTATATGTGCTATAGTTTTAATTCTATTGTATCTTGTTTGACAGAGGTCGCTGAGCTCTGACAAACAAGATATAATAATTAGTTATAGACAATGTAACCCATATTCAGTTGGTAGTGCGTATTATATCATTGTGCTATTTATATGTGCTATGTAATTAGTTGTTATATTAATAAAAGTCTGGTAAACTGTCTTTGAAGTTGTTGCTTTTTTTATCATCCAATAATTTGTCCACATGGGTTAAAAAATATATCGTCCAATAATTTACACAAAATGAACCCAACCCATTTATAAATGTCATTTATAAACGAGATTTGGTTCATATTGTATAAATCAATGGGCGATTTTGGGAAGCATTAATGTGGTCCGAATCGTCCAGAAAATTTGAACCCGTCACGTTGTCTCGATCGTCCAATAATTTACACAAAATGAACCCAACCCGTTTATAAATGTCATTTATAAATGAGATTTGGTTCATATTGTGTAAATCAATGGGCGATTTTGGGAAGCATTAATGTGGTCCGAATCGTCCAGAAAATTTGAACCCGTCACGTTGTCTCGATCGTCCAATAATTTACACAAAATGAACCCAACCCGTTTATAAATGTCATTTATAAATGAGATTTGGTTCATATTGTGTAAATCAATGGGCGATTTGGGAAACATTAATGTGGTCCGAATAATCCAGCCATCTGGTCCGAATCGTCCAGACATCTGGTCCGAATCGTCCAACTATCTGGTCCGAATCGTCCAGCTATCTGGTCCGAATCGTCCATACATCTGGTCCGAATCGTCCAAAAAAAATCTGGTCCGAATCGTACATGGTCCGAATCGTCCATACCCCGTCCAAGTTACACATCTGGCACTCCCTTTCACCGTCTTTCCCAATTTTTCCCCTCAGCTCCAGGGATCGCGACCTCAGCTTGAACAACAGTGACCCCCAAAGGTGCCATCAAGGTACTCTTCAAAACCTGGCTTCTCTTTATCACGCAGGCCACCCAAAGACCTCTTTGATTTGACCCCCTCTCGCCAATTACGGTTACAATCCTCCATGACCCTTTCTCTGACGATTTTTTTACCCTGGTTTGCCCCAACGTCCAGGTCCGAGATCTCCAATGAGTAGTTCTCTACTAGCTCCCTCACTTGGACCATCCACCCCGTTTTGATATTTGAGTTGAAAATTCTCAGGAACATTGCTTTACACCATCGGCTGTCGGGGAGATTTACCAAATAATTAAGATAACCGAGCTTCAACAGGTCTATCCTGTCCTTGATCCTCATCCACCCAAGCTCACCCCTGATTGCTTCTCGCGCTGCGGCATTACTCGACCCCGTTATCCATCGGCCTGCATCGTTCTGCAGGATTTCTAAGCTCTTTGCGGCCGTCTGGTTTAGGGGTACCACTTCCGTTCCGTATGTTATACTTGGCAGCCCCACCATTTCCCAAATGGTTTTTCCCCACGAAAACCTTATTGAAACTGTTTCTCCCTATAAGTTTCATTTGGTTAAGGATTCGCTTCCCCTTCAGAATCAATTTATTTGTGTGGTTCCGGTAGATGCCTCTTCCTGTAATGTTTATATTTACCCCCAAATACTCGTAATCACCTGTCTCTCCCACACTCAGAAGTTTGCTGCTCCCTTCCGGAATGCTGAACTCACCCACTCTCCACCTTCGAGTGGGGTCCACTTTGCGGCCCACAGGTATAATTTTGCTCTTGCTTTCATTAAGATCGAGTCTCCATTTGCTCCCATATTTCCCAACAATTTGCAGCATTTTCGCTAGCCCCTCTTCGCTTTCTGACACTAGAACCATATCGTCTGCAAAAAATAGCCCTGGGATCTTCAAGTCCCCAACTGCTACCCCCTCCTCGCTACGCAGGAGTTCATCTCCTAAACTTTTGATGTACAATGCAAACAGGATCGGCGAAAGGATACAAGTAGTAGAAGATGTGGGAAATAGGCCTGTTCTGCCGGAGGGGGCCGAGGGGGTCGATGACGTCATCATAATTAAAATGTTACGTAAGGTAATTAATATTACTTAATGATTTTTTTTAATCACTTTAATAATTAATGTAATTAATGAATGTTGCATAATTAATGTAATTAATGAGTGTAATTAGGGTTGATTATAATAATTAGTATATTAATAACTGAATTAATATTGACGTACTGGACATATGTGCATGCTATCGGTTGACTGACCCGCACAGGTCATCGCGTGTCTGGGTATCATTAAATCGATTTTTCTTTTCAAACGCCAACTACTGACAGATGTTGAAGCAATTAAATCTATTGTCACACTTTAACGACCGGTCATAAATATCGTTAGACTGACGCTTCAACTTTAAGTGCTATTGAAATTGTAAGATACCAATCTGTCACCTTATTGATTTTAAACCCCCACTTTCATTACGCCCACAAATAAATCACACGGCAGTCACGCAGGGCTAAATTTATCATCATTTGTTTTGCAAACGTCTTGTTGGCAAGTCGAGTTTCATTCGCATCGTATCTACCACGCTGTAATTCATCGAAATGGAAAACGAAGCATTGACCTGTGGAATTTGTGAGAAGGTATTCTCAAGCAAAAGCAAGAGAAATCGCCACGAGGCTACTGTACACGGGGGAGAGGCTGTACATGGCTGTTCTCTCTGCCCCAAGATGTTTAAGAGAAAGGACAAGTTAGCAGATCATATGAAAATTCACGCTGAAGGTATCGTTTGCCAGTTTTGTGGAAAAACATTTACCTCTAAATTCAACAAAGATCGCCACGAACGAAGTGTACATTGTGCAGGTGATGTGAAGGAGTTTCAGTGCACGTTTTGTCTGAAATCCTATACAAGGAAAGAAGATTTGTTAGCGCACAAGATTAAATGTAATAATTCGACGTTTACATGCTGTACCTGTGGAGAAAAGTTTGCTCAGCTGATTCAACTTAACCGTCATCACACTACCACTCATCAAGCACCGAAAAAATGCAAAAGTACTATCGAAGCGACACCTGGACCATCAAAAATTACACGAGAACCCACGAAGATTTCCGATGTCGATCCTATAGATTTTGAAGAAGCTGTCGTACCGGATTTGGAAAGTTCTGCTGTGGAAGAAATATATCGTGACCATTGGGGAGCTATTCGCACGCATTTTATTATGGACCGCCCAGTGCAGGATATTTATAATTTCCGGGAAAGTGATATAACCCAACTGGATATTATGAACATTATATTCACAAAACAGCAGACGAAATTCAAAATTAATCTCAGCTTTGGATTTATACTACAACACACAGAAACACAAGATCTTCGTTATTTCCACGCTTCCTCCAACAACGCTCGTGCTCTTGAAGAACCGCACACGATAAAAAACTTACAGGATTTTGACAAATTTACAGAAACAATAAATAATCAAAATTTTCTGGAGTCGGTTCGTCAAAGATGACCGAGTACAAAATGGAGTGTGGAAAGGATTACAAATGTAACATTTTATGTTAATAAAATTATGGACCATCCCATTGGAGCACCTGCAGATTTGCCGGATTATATTACCAATAACAAGACAATTATCAATTTGGAGGCTTCAAAATTAAGTGGACTAGCTTACAAAGATAATTTGTGTTTATTCCGTTGTCTGGCTCTGTGGAGTGGTGCCGATGTGAAAAAAATAGAAAAAATCACAGAGGCTTATTATTATCAGTTCCAGGAAGAACCCAAACAAAAATTCAAAGGTGTGAAATTGAGGGAATTACCGCTCATTGAAGATCTATTCAAAGTGAATATTATGGTTTACGAACTGTGTCAGGATGAAACAACAAAAGAAACTAGAGCAAAACTCGTCCAGCGTTCACTGGGTAAATATTCGGACACAATGTACATGAATTTGTATCACAACCATTTTAGTTACATCAAAGATATCGGATTGTATACAAAATCCTATGCATGTCAGAAATGTAACAAACTGTTTAAAGAATCCTGGCAAGTTGACAGACACGAACAACATTGCAAAGCTGAGGTCGTTTGTCATTTTGAAGGCGGATTTTATTACCCAAACAAATCAGTCTTCGAAAAATTGGAAGAAGAAGGAATTATTGTCCCAGAGGAAGATAGATATTATCCGTACAGAGCAGCATTCGACTTTGAATCTTATTTCGTTCAAGACGACCTACCCGAAAATACGGAAAAAAGACAGTGGGAAGCTCGACATACCCCACTCAGTGTTTCTGTGTGTAGTAATGTAGAGGGATATACAGATCCGCAGTGCTTTATAACGGACGGTGACTCCAAAAAACTCGTCGAGGAAATGGTTACGTACTTGGAAAAAATTTCATTCGCTGCCCGTATGAAAATGTCAATGAAACACAGTTCGACATACTCACAGCTCGCAGAGCTCATCGATACAGCGCTCGAACTCGAACCCGAGAAAGAGAAAGGAGGAAAACACCCGCTTCAAATTTTAAGGGAGGAATTTGACCGCTACAACCAAGAAATGCCAGTACTCGGATTCAATAGCTCCAGATATGACATGAATTTAATCAAGAAAGAACTGACAGGATGTTTATTGGATACATCTTCCATTGATTTTGCCATTAAAAACAACAATAGTTTTATGTGTGTCAAAACTCCTTCGTTGAAATTCATGGACATAATGGCTTTTTTTGGCCCAGGCTATAGCTATGACAAATACCTGAAAGCTTATGGAGCGTCGGCTGTCAAAGGATTTTTCCCGTACGAATGGGTGACAGGTTTGAATAAACTCGATGTAAATCATTTACCGGATCACAGCGATTTCTTCAGCAAGTTAAAAAACAAGAATATTTCTGAAGAGGACTACGCTTTTTGTCAGAAAGTATGGGACGACGAAGGTATGTCTACATTTCGTGATTTCACAGTCTGGTACAATAATTTAGATGTTAAACCTTTTCTCGAAGCAGTAGAAAAACAATTTGCATTTTATCAAGAACTGAAGGTTGACATGTTTAAAGACGCAGTGAGTGTACCCGGAATAACTTTAAAATATTTATTCTCTACATTGGAGAAAAATATTACGTTTTCACTTTTCAATGAGAAAAACAGTGACCTCTATCACCTTATTAGAAACAACGTAGTCGGCGGCCCATCTCTCGTATTCAGCCGCTACCAAGAAAAGGGCGTCATGTTAATTCGCCCCTCGAAGTATGGCAGTCAAGCCAAAGTCACCCAGGGCATGTTGGGATATGACGCGAACGCCCTTTATCTTTTCGCCCTGAGTCAAGACATGCCAACAGGATCATTTATCCGACGTAAACCGGAAGAGGATTTCAAACCAGTCAAATCCTGTACGTTCGGGCGAACAGCATTTGAGTGGTTAGAATTTGTTTCTCACACCCAGAAAGTCAACATTTTACATCAATTTAATGGAAAAGAAAAACGATTGGGGAGACGGCGCATCCCCGTGGATGGATGGGATAGTGAAAATAGGACAGTATATCAGTTTCACGGCTGTTATTTTCACTGACACAAGTGTAATTTAAACAGAGACAAAAACGGACAGTTTCTCATTAAAAATCAAACAAATAATAAACTTATGAAGGACCTTTACACTGAAACGCTTGACATCACCAGTTATTTCAGAAATACTTTAAATCTAACAGTGGTTGAAATGTGGGAATGTGAGTGGCTTGTCAAAAAGAAAACGGACCCCGAGGCATCACAGTTTGTACAGTCACTACCAAAGTTTGTAGTGGATGGGAAAATGTCTCACCAGCAAGTTTTGGATGAAGTAAAAAATGGACAGTTGTTTGGCCTGGTTGAGTGCGACATACACGTGCCAGATAATTTGAAAAATTACTTTGAAGAAATGTGTCCAATTTTTAAAAACGCAAATATTTCAAGAGATGACATAGGTGAGCATATGAAAGCTTTCGCCGAAGAAAATAAAATCATGTCCCAACCGAGAAGATCATTGATCGGCAGTTATAAAGGTGAAAAGATACTTTTGACAACACCTCTGTTAAAGTGGTATCTCGAGCACGGACTGGTCGTAACAACAATTCATCAAATCATTCAGTATGAACCTAAAAACTGTTTTAAAAAATTTGCAAATTTTGTCTCGGAGGCCCGCCGATCTGGCGACAGTGACCCGGATAAAGCCATAATTGCTGATATGTTTAAGCTGATGGGTAACTCTAGCTATGGGAAGTGCATCACAAACAAACATAAACAGCGGGATGTTAAATACTGCCGTGGTTCAACAGTAGTTAGGCAAATAAATGATAAATCATTTCGTGCCTTGAACTGTATGGAAGACGATCTCTATGAAGTCGAAAAAAATAAAAAGACCATCAAAATAGATCTTCCACTTCAAATAGGGTTTTTCGTTTATCAGTACGCCAAACTAAGAATGTTGGAATTTTATTACGATTTTTTGGATGTGTATTTGGACAGGCGTGATTTCGAGTACTGTGAAATGGATACCGATTCTGCTTATTTAGCGCTATCGGACTCAAATATTGAACAACTCGTGAGATCGGAAAAGCGAGAAAATTTCTATAAAGAATGGAATGACTGGTTCCCGGCTGCAGCATGTGAAAAACACCAACATGACTTTGTGACAACAAAATTGAACGGATGTGATTGGCTCCCAGCCGCTTGTTGTAAAACCCAAACTGCTTACGATAAGAGAACCCCCGGACTGTTCAAAATAGAATTTGAGGGAGACGGAATTATTGCTCTTTGTAGCAAGACCTACTTCTGTTTTGGTGCTACAGACAAATGCAGTTGTAAAGGAATAAGTAAGCAACATAATGAAATGAAAAAAGAGAAATATCTTGATGTGTTGAAAACTAAACAGAGTGGGTCTGGCATAAACAAAGGCTTCATGGTGAATCAGCATAACATGTTGACTTATACCCAGACAAAAACTGGACTCTCTTATTTTTATCCCAAGAGGAAAGTGTGTGCAGATGGCGTAAGCACAACTCCACTAGATTTGTGAGTACAAAACAACAAATGTTCTAATAAGGTGATAGGGGGGCGGTATGTCATTATAAACCACATAGCCGTCGTGGGCCACGATAATTAATAAACATTACTACGAAAATGTCGCAACAATTTCGTAGTGGTGTTTGTTAAATATTGTAACCGACGAAGTAGTTTGAAGGGTGAAGGAGTAAATACTCCCCCACTCCCGAACTGCGTCTGCGGGAAATCCACCTGATGAGTCCCGGGACGGGACGAAACGGTCTTCATAAAATATTGTTTAACTTAATTTAAAAAAAAATAACCAAGAAATTTTGTTTTTTTTTTCTATCTAAATTTTATTATTACAAATAAACACGATAATACAAGCCGTGTAAAAAAATGTTACAAAAATGTATTGAGTAAATTTATGAAATGAAAAAACAACAAATTATATAATATCGAAAAAAACTATACATAAAAAAAAAATATTGTACATGTCAAACGTATCATGAATACAATTCAAATATTTTCGAATTTAAATTATATTAAAAACCGACCAATCGGTTTTACAATTATGTAAATTCGGTCCATCGGTTTTAATCGGATTTAAAACCCGGTCAATCAGTTTTAATAGGATTTAAAACCAGTCGATCAGTTTTAATATGATTTTAAATTCGATGATTCATTAAACAATAAATACTTTTAAATATTCAAAAACTGTCTTTCGACAGACAGGACAATTGTTCAATTGTTTACAACAATTATCGCAGCAGCACAAGTGATTACATGGACGAATCAAAATAGTTGATTGCGCCTCCAGGCATACACAACAGTTCATTTCAGTGTCAGCTTTAAGAGTCTCTTGTTCTGATTGTTCAGCTTCTTCTTCTTCTTCTTCTTCTTCTTCTTCCAATGGGATTCTATCCACAAACGGGCAGAGGGGTTCAAATCTTCGGTGCTCTTCTTTGACAACATCCGACTCTCCCCACAAGTGAATTTGAACGCCGCAATAAAAACATTTCGTCTTGTCTTCGGTTCCCATGTAGAAAAAACCACACCTCGCCAACTCCCTCGGGCTTTTAACACATTCGCTAGGAAGCATAGATTCGAACGTTTTTAGTCTGTGTGCTTCTAAGGCGTACTTGGGATAAATTGGTGGGAGGTTTATTACTCCACGTAAAATATTCTCCAGTTCAGCTTCGGTCATATGATTGAATTCGGTTTCAAAAGAGACACTCGGTACTGGTGGCTCTGTTATAAATGCGCTCCGTACCTCCTCTAGGCTTACTGACCTCAGAGCTCCTATTCTTGAGTTTCTTCTTCTCGACTCCATGTCTCGCATAGAAATGGTGATTGCGTATAAACTTCTTCACAAAAATATCATTTTTTCTCAAGTCGCCCGGGAACATTCCAATTATTGTTGTCATAGTTACGCCTCGACAGCGATTAAGCAAATAGAATAAACAATAATGGCCGCATACTGGTAATAACCCTTGAAGGCGACAGGAATTAAATCGCCAGGCGTTAGAATATTTGTTTAGAAATTTTTTGAATGTCATGTGTTGAGGGGGTACTCCATTTGAATCAAAATATTCGACCGATTCATGTCCGATGTAAAAAGCCACCCAGTGTTCACCGGGTCTGTATCTGGGATCTGTATTAGCTATGAACATCACTGGGCGGGTGGTAGTTAATTTTCTGGGTAGTCGATTTCTGGCAAAAACTCCCAAATTGACATGTCGGAGGTATTTATCGGAGTTCATGGCTGTCACTAATTGAAGAGTGTTCATGTTGAATAATCGAAAATGATCTGTCTATTTTTGTCTACCTCTATTATGTTTTGAAATTCAGCGTAGACAATAATGTTCACTGTTATAGGTAGCGCGTCATCAAAGTGCATTTCCAGTCTCAAATTTCCACGCTTGAGTAAGTTGAAATGATCTCCGTGGCTCAAATCTGGCGAGAGGTCAAATGCGAACAATGTGTATCCTTTGGAATACTCTTCCCGACTAATGTGATTCCCGACATCTTCAAATATTTGTCCAGTTGCTTGAAACAGACTTCTATAACATCTTACTATTTCTCCGTGTTCGAAACGAGGTTGTAGTGGTTTTGCGGGTATTTGTTGACCATCTAGATACACCGCAATGAAATTAACATTGTAGTGTTTGAAGTTGAATGGATTCTTTGAATAGCTGCCATTGAAAGCGTCGTTATCGACACAACCTACGACTATTCGCTTTGGGAGCTGACCTAAAAATAAATTTTTCTGCGTTATGCTCAAATTCCCCTTAGGTATGGAAAACACCTTCGTTTGCACCCTATTGATCGGGTATTTAGCGGTTCCTCTTTCTAAAGCTTTAACGTGGGCAAGTCATACAGCAGGGTTAAGACGTTCTTTCCTGATAAACAGAGAAACTTCGTTAATTTTTATTTTATAATTAGGTGCGTCTCCCATCAATGCGAAAGCATCTTTTGATCTGTTCATTTTCACGTGTACGTTCACCCCATTGAGAAGATAACGATCTTGACAACACATGTCCAAATGTAAACGACCACTCATGTCAATAATTCGACTTGTACTGGCGAATTTTTTTCTCGTAGCCAATCCATTATTTAATGATAAATCATCAACATGTCCCGCGGTATCTTTGTACCACAGAGAGGCAGTAAGTTGAGATTTTTTGGCTGGGGGACCGTAGCTCAATAAAGTTTCTATGTATGCTCGATAGGGATAAGTATTATTCGATGACGAAATGAGCCTTTCATTGAGTCTGACTTCTATCTGGTTGAATAACGAATGTATGAATAAATTAACGGGTGCGACTTTAGCATCCTCGGTTAATGCGCCACCATCCGTTTGCAATATTTGCGCTTTTTTGGAAAAGTTAATGTGTTGTTTTTGGTAAAATATTTAAACATTTTGGTTTTAAGACTTCGATTGAAGCGCTCAACTACGGAACATTTCGTTTCAACATTATAAGTTGTAAAAAATTCAACGTTATTTTGTTTTAAAAATTGCTGAAATTGACTGTTTGTGAATTCTTTACCTTGATCAGTCTGTAACTTGAAAGGTTTACGACCTTGAGAAAATATTTCTCGAAAAGCCGACACAATAGACGAACCCGACTTGTTTCTCAATGAGATCACCCAAGCGTACTTTGAAAACACGTCTATGCATGTTAAGAGAAATTTAATACCGTCATTGTGTTTGCTTATTGAAGTCAGATCTACGAGATCAGCTTGCCATTGAGCGTCAATACCGCTGACCAGAGTTTTCTTTCTAATGAACTTACGCCGTGCTGGTTTGTGAAGCGTGTAAGTGTCCTGGCTTTGTAGCCAATTTATCACCTCTTTACTTTTCTTTCTTGACACGCGCCGCAGGGCAGTCACTCCCCCAAAGCTGCCCGGAGTCGAAGGTGTGTAATAGAGCTCTGTTAAACTCATAATGACTCACAAATACACATGTCGGAAGTATTTAAAAGGGGACCCAAGGGTGAACACCCCGAGCCTCTCCTTTCATGGATGATTTAGGGGGTGTGGTTCTCGACCGACGTTTATGAATAAAAGCCCAACGTTCTTTGTTCCCAATGAGTTCTTGAGGAATATCAGCGTCTCGCAGTACCTCGCCCAAAACCTGCCAGCCTTCCGGTGCAAACTTTTTGTGTTGTCTAAGTAAGTCGTTCAACAAATCTGTGATGTTTGACCCTTCAACTGTTTGCTCGTTAATTATAATACGCCCCCTGTCATCCCATTTCAGATTTGGAATGGACTTCAAGCGTTTTAATAATAAACCCGCTTTTCTATGCATGGTTAAAGGTACGGTATCTAAAATTTCACGGTCATCATGTGGAGTGGGCAGATCGGTCTTTTCCATTTTAATCTTGACTGTGGTCGGTTCGAGTGATTTCTCATAGAAAGTCAAATACTGCTGAAGTATTTGATTGTATTTTGTGATTTTTTCGGTTTCACTAAGATCAGACTTGTTTATTATTTCTGTTAATTCTCTATCCAGCGCGGACACTGCGGAATCATTTGGTCGTTTATCGATCCGATCTAACATCTGAGGATCTACTAAGACCATTTTCTTGGCGTGTTCCATTATTATCCCAGTAAACCTTTGGCTAATACTTTCAAAACGGGTCCAATAAGCGAACCCAGAAAACCTCCCGATTGAATGATCTGTCTTCTAACTTTATCCGATGTGTTCTTTACTGCTAGCTTCCTGACTTTGTCTTTATGTGGTCGTAGTTTGGCAAAATGATAATTCGAAACGGGTACGTTCCCCAATAAAATATTTTTAGCGCATTCACAAATCGAAAGAATTAGGTCTTTATCGGCACGTTTGATAATATTTTTAATTTCTGAAGGTTTCGCACGACAAAGAACTTTGAGAGTTCCGATGTTGCGTGTTACGCGAGTAGACATAGTTATGAGATAATTACCTCAGACCACCCCCTTTTATACTCTGGCGACATAGACAATTTGAGTTTCACCCGGAAATATGTGAGATCTTAGTCTTAACCCCTCGTCCGTTTGCTGTCTCAAATCGATTAGTAAATACCCAAAGGGTGGGGCGGTAGCATCGTCGAAGACTTCCCGGAAAAATTTAACCCTCCCGGGGTACATTTGATTAGCTAGGTGAGAGATCTGTGATCGGTCTCTAGGGTTCTTGAAAAGTATTAAATAGTGGGAGTTTAGGGAAACTGTGTGATGAAATTTATTCTTATCGAATATATTTTGAACAATGTAAACAACACTTAGGTTTTGATGGTGGGATCTCTGAGTAAACAAACAGGCGACACGTTCGTCGGCCTGAAGCATCAAGTCATCAAGAATTACCAGGGAATTGGGCTTGACATCCTGTGGGACACCTTCCACAAATTCAACCCCCGAAAGTGTGTCATATAATGGCTGCCATTCTCCGTAACACCAGATGATATGCTCGGGAATAGGGTATATCATAGCCTCTAAATTAGAAATGAATTTGCGGACAAATGTTGACTTGCCGCAAGAAGTGGGACCTGCCAAAACGCATGTACAGGGATGACTCCATCTCGTATCCATCTCCAAAATAAAATGACTACCTAGGGGTTGTTATGCTCTTTATATACCGCAAATGTTACATAATGACAATGGGACGGGCTAGTAGGGGGGAGCGGGGTGTTAAACCTCAAAGGATGTTGTACTGCGGGTGTGTAAAGTTTGGTGAGACCTGATTGGTTGGAATAATAATCAAATTCCGGAAATTCGATTGAAACATGTTTGGGTGAAGGGAGATCTGCCCACTGAGGGTTCGTGCGACAGGGGTAGGGTGCAGAGGAGTACAAGTGAGGGGTCACCAAGCATGCGTTTGTGCTAAAGCAACTCTTTTATAATAATTTGGTTGGCCCTGAAAAGGGCCGTTTTTTTCCATGTCGTGATTCGTATTCGCTTCTGTCTTTATGTTTTCTTCACCATACCGTAGAAATATTTTCTACAACCATTTTCTCTACCACTTCTCTATCGAAATCGTCGATGTTAATATACTTGTGTGGCATCACAGCGGGTATCATATTACTTATGTTTGCAGCCCAAACATCTTGCAGCTCAGCGCGATCAACCTTCTCCAGTGCAGTGAGGAAACATCTCTCTACCTTTTCTTCTGGACTAGCCATTAAACATAGATCGTGATGGGTTTGACCGCCATGATTTACAGTACACCCATAGCACAGTTCACTAACCACCTCAGCTAAATGTTTTTGGATCATAGTTGCGTAAGCTCGGTTCAGCTCTGTTTGGATCCGTATTCTTCTAAGTTCGGTCGTCGGATTCTTTTTTCCATGATTTGAGAACGTTGGAAATTCTCGTTTTCTTTTTCTAAATAAATCTGATTCTTCGCTGGCAATTCTTCTGTCGATTTCTGTGATGGTTTTCTTCAGGTCATTCCACTCGATTACGTCCAAAGCGATTCCAGTTTTAGTCGGTGTCGAAGAGTCTTTCGTGTATCTTCTTACGTGGACCTTTACTTTACCCTGAAACGGTGTCACATTGATAAAAGTATTTCTTGAACCGATTTGAAGTTTATTGGAGCTTGCCATCTCGACTGTTTCAATGAACTGACGAGTCGATTCATCTCGCAGACCTTAAACGAAAAACTGAAGCCCCGCCCATCGTTTTAAAATTGACTGATTGATTTTTTGAGAACCAGTCAAAACGCAGAATTTGGACCGTTAAAAATCGATGAAATTTGAAAATTTGAATCTCAGAGTCTGTAAGAAGGTTGCGTGTTGATCGTTAATTTAATGAGGTTTTTATTACACCCATAACTTTTGAATAATAGGAATTCGTTATTAAAATCAATAAGGTGACAGATTGGTATCTTACAATTTCAATAGCACTTAAAGTTGAAGCGTCAGTCTAACGATATTTATGACCGGTCGTTAAAGTGTGACAATAGATTTAATTGCTTCAACATCTGTCAGTAGTTGGCGTTTGAAAAGAAAAATCGATTTAATGATACCCAGACACGCGATGACCTGTGCGGGTCAGTCAACCGATAGCATGCACATATGTCCAGTACGTCAATATTAATTCATTTATTAATATACTAATTATTATAATCAACCCTAATTACACTCATTAATTACATTAATTACATTAATTATGCAACATTCATTAATTACATTAATTATTAAAGTGATTAAAAAAAAATCATTAAGTAATATTAATTACCTTACGTAACATTTTAATTATGATGACGTCATCGACCCCCTCGGCCCCCTCCGGCAGAACAGGCCTATTTCCCACATCTTCTACTACTGATACACCCCTGTTTTAGGCCTATCTCCATAGGCACACGTTTTGTTGTAATGTTCCCCAGGCTAAGTTCACTCTGTACATCTTTATATAATGCTTTCATAATTCCAACAAACTCGCCTCCTAAGCCCATAGCCTCCAGCTTGCGCCACATACCTTCCCTCCATACTCTATCGTATGCCTTTTTGATATCCAAAAAGGCCATAAACATCTTTTTCTTTTTTGCTTTCGCGGATTCTATCATTTGGGATAGTGTGAAAAGATGGTCAGTAACTCTCCTTCCCTTCCTGAAGCCATTCTGGATTTCTCCCAAAAAACCCTTCTCCTCAATCACCCCCTCTAGTCTCCCATACAGGACTTTATAGAAAACCTTTCCAATATTGCTACTGACAGAGATCCCTCGATAGTTATCCAAAACGTCTTTTCCCACCTTTTTGTGAATAAATGTCACTTTACTTTCTCTCCACTCCTTTGGGACCTCTTGATTTTCTATGGCTAGATTGCATAGGGCAGTTAGGCTTTTCACGAGTTCCTCTCCCCCTTTTTTGATAAACTCGTTAGGAATTTCATCCACTCCTCCCGCTTTTCCATCCCTTAATTTTGATATCACCTTTCACACCTCCTCCGTTTTAATTTCGCTGCAAACGAAGCTCGATAGGTTTTCCTCGACCTGATTCGGACACTCTGGTGGGCTCCCCATGCCCCATCGCTTATCGTTTACCCTTTCCCAGTGCTTGACTAGTTCTGATGCGACTTGATCTTGCTCGTCTGTAACTCTGCCATCTACTTTAATACTCTGTGGGTTACTTCCTTTGTTACGTTTATTCACCCATTTCCAAAATACGTTCGAACTCGACCCCCCCCCCCCCCTGTCGTTCTTATCGTCCTAATAAGACTGCTATTTCGTACTCTCCGATTATCGTCTTTAATCTTATTTACTTTATTTCGTGCTTGGTGGTATTCTTCCTTAGCAACTGTGGCCTCATTGCTTTCCGCCCCCTTAAGTTTTCTACTTCTCCTGTATGCAGCACATTTAGCTTTTCTTCCCTTTATGGCCCTTTTCAGTTCTTCGTTCACTCTGTACCCAAGTTCCCGTGTTGGCACCCTGGCCTTTCCTACACTTTCCTTTCCTGCCTCCACCAGGCTCGCAACTATGACGTCGGCCATCTTCTGGACACTGCCCCTCTTGGGTACGGTTGCAAGGTTTGGTTTCAGTTTTTCATTGAACTTCGCCCAGTCAGCATCTTTTTTGAGTTCCCAAATCTCCTTAGAGCTTCCTTTGCTTTTTACTAGAGTTTTGGCCCTGATCGTCACTGTAATCAAGTTGTGATCACTATCCACCTCCATTTTACCCTCATCATCCACTTCTACCCCTATCACCTCCCTCCATAAATTAATATCTGTGAGGATGTAGTCGATTATTGATTTTCTGTCGTTCCTCTCCCAGGTCCATTTCCCCTTACACCTCGCGTCCCTGTTCAGAATCTTCAGACCGAGCTCGTTTGTGAAGTTCATCAGCTTCCTTCCATTCCTGTTGACTTTATTGTCCCCACCCTCTATGCCTTCTTCATCATTACCTAATATGGCCATTAAAGTCACCCATCAGAATTATACCGAGCCCCTTGTTTTGTAATTCGGTGATATTGGACCTCAATGTTGAGTATATCGAATCATTCCATTCGGGTTTGCTTCCCTCCACCGCACAATACACAACCCCAAGGGCAATACTTTTGTTTTTCAGACTGATCCTTACCCATCCAATTTCTTTCGATACCTCAGCCGGGGTGCTGATGTTTTCCAGGTCTGTGATCAGCGATGGTTTTAAATCCTCTTTAATGTACATGCCTACCCCTCCCCCTTTTTTCTGGCCTTCCGTTCGCCCTACACCTATCCATACGTACCCCCTTACTTGGTCTACCCGCTCCTCGTGTCTTACCCACGTTTCGCTTAAGCCCATGACGTCAAACTCCTCTGCCTCAATCAATGTAGCAATTTCACTTACTTTCCGGTGGAGACCCTGGATGTTGCTATAACCCACTTTCAGGGTGTCAAGGTTGATTGGCTTCCGCCTACTGGTCCCTTTATTATCTAGTCCCTGTATGTTTGTATATCCCACTTTGTGTACCTGTTCTTTCCTTGGGAAGCTGTTCCTATTGATTTGGATTTTTGGTCCCTTTTCCTTATCCCCCTTGTCCCATTTTTTACACCTATGGTTCGTGACACAATTTCTGTGATTATTCCCCCCCCCCTTCACTGACCCCCCTCCCCTCCCTATACCAAAAAAGGCGCCACCACCTGCAACATATTTCTTCCTAAAACCTCTGTACCCCTTGGGCTAAGATGGAGACCATCCCTTCCACATAGGTCATTTCTGCCCCAAAACGATCCCCAGTTGTCTACAAAGGGTATCCCAAGTTTCTTACAATACTCCCCCAGTTCCTCGTTGGTCCCAATGATCCGCGAATTACGCTCGCCCCACCACCTAGTACTGGGAGAAGCCCCGAAACCACTACCTGTGCATTCTTGGCATTCAGTTGAGTTATTAAATCCTTGTAAGTCTCAATAAGCTGAACTGATTTTCTCTCCCTGATGTTGTTGGTCCCCACGTGTACAACAACCACTGGGTCTGCGCCTGACCCCTTTACTAATCCATCCACTCTGTCCCTTAGGTCCTCCACCCTAGCCCCCGGAAAGCACAAATTGGTCCTGTTGACACTGTCGGGCCCACACACCACCCTATCCAACCCCCGCACTATACTACTCCCTGCAACCACCAACTGCCTCTTCCTGTCCTTTCCTGTCCTCTTTCCAGTCCTACTACCCATACTACCCCTGTTACCACCTCTGTCCCCACTGGGCCGGCTCGCAATCTTGCACTTCGCCACACTAACCCCCATGCCTACCGCCACCTCCCCCTCTTCGGACCCAACCTGCTCCTTAGAATTCTCGAAATTACCTAACACACTGAATCTGTTTTGGACACTGCACCCCACCTTCTGCCCACTCCCACTACAAGCCAACCTTGTCCTCGTTTACCACCTTCCTAACCTTCCCTCTGACTCCTGCCCTGACAGACTCCACATGGTCATCGCTATCTCCCTCACTATCCGATTCTATAAGAATACGCCTTTTCGCCTCCCGACTCACACTACTAGCCTGGGAATTTGACACTCTAGCCCATACTTCTCCTCTACACTCAACCCGACGCACCTTCCTATTCCCAAACGACCCACTATCCACGTCAAAAGTCCGTTTCCTACTACCCACCACCTTCCATCCCCCATCGAATGCCACCCTAACTGGGGTAACACCAGACTTTTCTGCCCTCCCCAGTTTCCCCCTCACCACCTGCACCTCTTCCTCCAACTTTACATATGCCTCTAACAGCTGCATTAGCTCTACGCAGATGGCACACATCCCCAACTCCCCCAGCTCACACCCATCCACATACACCATATGGCAGTGCCTACACACATCCGACCGCTGGCCGTCCGTTGGTAACTCACTAGCAGTAGCACCCCCTGTGATGGCCTCAACCACTCCCCCCACCTGGACACCTATACTAACAGTCTCTGCCCTGCTGGTCTGAGCTTCTCGCGTCACGAAACCCTTACCATCCATAGCCAAACTTAGAATGAGAAGCTTGAATGTTAAAAAGCGGTCGAACTCGTAAACAAAACAAACAAAACACCGAAAATGACCCGCGCGAAGATAGGGAACACGCCACTGATATCCGATAAAGAAACTAAACAAAACACTAATATAACTATCTTTTATTACAAATCACATCTATACAGCCCTAAAACAATATATATATATCTACAGAACACCTGGAAGAAAAATACAGATACTTGAGCTAACTTTTGACAACTGAATCGAAATACTCCCTGTTGGTTTGGATATGGACACAACCATTGTACCATTGATGACATGTTGTTTTTTATACCAAATCTGATTCTGCTACACAACTATCAAATTTCTTTGGATATCCCTCCCAATGTACTTTAAGTTTATTAATACTTTTCTTACCCACACGTCCTGATCGTCGGCCAAGAACTGTTTCAATGATATATTTTTTTCCATCATTTATACTTTGAATTTCTTGTAGATAAAATGTACCCTGAATCTTTTTTCCAGCTGAAAAATTAAAGTTTGTAAGTGGGAGGTATTGTACGTGTCACAGGTGTAATTTTAAACAATTCCTTTATCCAATTTGGTATATACCCTTTTTCAACTGTACATTTGCTTTTATTAATACGTACCAGATCACCAACTTGAAAATGTATTTTTTCTTTTGAGTTTTCTGCCCATACAAATGTTGAGAGACTTTCATTTTCACTTCATTTTCTATGGATACAGAAGCGGGAGTTCTTTGAATACTCTAATGAAAACTATGATTGGAACTATCAACTAAGTTTTGAAACACATCAATTTTCGTTAATGTGTGCTTATATGTGAAATATTTCCACATACATATTTTCAATGTACGCTGAAGTCTTTCCACAATACTTGCTTTTGTTTCAGGATATTCTGTCGTGAAAAAATGAATATTTTCTCTCTTAAAAATTTTCTGTACAACCTTCTTTTTAAAGTCCGAACCTTTATCAGATTGTAATGATAATTACATCCAGAAGTTTTCCAAATGGTCTGAACGGATTTTGTTAATGCCTCTCCAGATGTATTATGGATAGGTAATATCCACGCATATTTTGAAAATACATCCATGGCATAAGCTAAATAACGAAACTGATCATTGTCAGATTGTAAACCTTGTAAGTCTGCAAAATCAATTTGCCATTGATGATTAGTACCTCCTACTGTAGTTTACAGTCTTCAAAGGTTCCTATGGATAGGTTTATGTAAAGTATATGTTCTTTCTTTTTTTCTTTCTTTCTTCAACAAATCTTTAACTTGATCAAGTGTAATAGAATTATGTTTTCGATGTGTTGATATGAAAAATTGTTGTACTCCACCATAAGTAGGATGTTTTGTATTGTAAGACAATTCAGTCAATAAATCATTCAATATGTCTACCATTGTCAGAAATTTTACGTTTAGTTAATTTACATTTTAGTAATGATTTTGATGTATATTCCACTGTATTTTCTTACTTCTACGCATTTTACGTGTTGGGTTTGCTGATGAAGGAGATTCTGACCTACTATCTTCTGGAGATCTTTGATATTTACTGCTAGGTTTATGAGTGTGTTGTCTATGCGTCCACAGCTAACCTTCGCGATTTCCTTCAGAATCGTGTGGCTTATTTATATCTATTAATCCACAACTGAATATTTCGGTGTCTAAAAACATCATTGACAAAATCAATAATGTTTGAATCTTGTATGCCTTATGACTTAACTTAATATACCATGATCATCCCAGCTCATGTTTGGATGACTTGATAAAGCAGATACTAAAACTTCACAAAGTAGCTCTTCTGTTTCTCGGGCCATTTGTTTGTAAAACTGCATGTGGCCGGGCGGTTTTTTATTTTAATTTTTGTAATTAATTCTTTGCCACCAAAGTTCATATTTTTGGTTTGTTTTATGTTTTAGGCCTCATAATCTACAGAATAGCATGGGTGGTGGTATATTTTGTCCCTTGAAGCATTGCAAAGCCTTCTCGCACTCAAGGGACAAATGTATCAATTTTATTAACTTGTGTAAAATATCAGACATAAACCATTTAATTTTTATTTTTTAAGTTTGCATTGGTTATAAAAAGAAAGCATGTGGCAGCCAAAAGTTCAATGCGGGAGGGCCTGAGAAACGGATTTTAAACTTTTTAGGCCTAATGAAGTTGCTTTGCGTCTCATAGTAAAATGTACACTTTCTATAATACGATCTCATAAAGATAAGGATTTTTTTCTGACTCTGGTATAATCAAGGCTAGTTGTAATGCCTTCTTATGTGACATCTGAATTTTTTCAAAGTTTCACCATACTTAAGTTCTTTCTCACTTGCTGATAACTCAAAAATTTTTAACACTGATGACAAATTATTCTGAAGTTATGCTGTATTTGTAATTTGTGGATCAGGTGGTAATATAGGACATAGAGCCTTTTCATTTCTAAACTTTTGCATATCTTCCATCATATGGTAAGGTACAATAGACATTTTCTTCATATTTTGCTTACTAATTTATTTGCAAGATTTGTTGCAAGTCGAACAACTTTTTGATTTAAAATTTGTTTTTTCTTTTCAAATGATATCGATTTACTAGCAATTGTTCTTAGTTGTTCATGCCTCAGATGCAATTTTTGTTTCTGACTTGGTGTTAGATGTTCATTACCTTTTAAAAGATTTAACAACAATCTGACATAAATTAATTAATTCTTTTGGTGATTTTGTTATTGTTTCTTTTGGAAATGCTGGAAAAGTTTGATTCAGTGCCAATAACATACAACCATATTTTTTCATTAAAGGAATTTTGTGTTTCTTATTTTGTCTCACCATCTTGCTCTAACAGTATCTATTGATTAAATAATTTTATTACTTCCCAAAGTGTGATTTACTGGGATTTCCGGGTTTGATTATAAATGATAACTTCACAAGTGAATTATGCAATCAACAATTGTGCCATGTATCCGTGCGCGCAAACGAAGACGCTTTGCCATGGGTGTAATGGAGACTTCATTGTTTTATTTGCTTTTTTAACCCTGCACCTAACATGAAAAGCAGACGACACTTGCAAAAAAAAAAAAAAAAATTCTTGAATAACTATTATTTTTCATTTTTTGTCTCCAAAACATAGGTTATGACCCCTCATTGGAACGAGCTCGATGAACTCGTTCCAATAAGGGGTCATAACCTATGTTTTAGAGACAAAAAATGAAAAAATAATTAAAATTAATTGGCGGGTTTTGAGAATAGCGCTGGCCATTTTTGGCCATTACATTGGGTAAAGGGTTAAATAATATAATTATCGTTAATAATGAAAAGTAATAAACAGAGTAATCACTTGACTGGACTGATTATGTGAAATAATTCATTCGAGGTGAGGGACTATATTGTAAAACACTCATGCGCATTCGTGCACTCGTGTTTGTACAACGTCCCTCACCTCTCATGAATTATTTCACGTAGCCAGTCCAGTCAAGTGATTACTCTCTATGAAATGCTTTTGATATAAGTGTATCAAGCAGAAAATGTGTGGCAACATTTTTGCACTTAATGACTTTGTTTGAAAGTATAAAAAAAAAAAATACGCATATTTGAAGTTTCATCCCATTTAAGGGAAGATCTTATTCCACAAGCAGGTTTAGGGGGTTTCAAAGTTGTGAAACGTGTCACTGTGGGTTTTTAGTGGTACATACTCTGTATTTTGTACAGATTACATTAGTTCACTATAAGTTTTAACTGAAGTGGCGATACATTTTTGCTTTTGAAGGTTTTTCATTAAAAGTGTTTTGTGTTCGTCCATTTTGGTAGATGGAAGATTATGAGGTAGAATTTCAAAATCTGTGTACATGTATTTAGGTCCCACCTTTTCGTTGATGTTTTATCTTTGTGTAACTTGATGAATTATTGGATGTTTTTATGTAACTTCTTTCCTTGTGTTTTCTGGAATGTTGATTGAAATGTTCTAGTTGTTTTATAACCATCCCATCGAATTAAGTTACGAATAATAACACCACCACCTGGTTTTAAAATAATGTTTCGTTTTGTTGCAAGATCTACTCTTGGATTTACAAGTTGTGCAAGATCTTTTTTGTGTCTATCCATATATGTTAACATTTGTTTTGGCAATTAATTTTCTTATTATTAACTATAGTTCTACTTGCTAATGTAAACCGTTTTACAATTTTCTTAAGGGGTCGTCCAACCTAACTTTGTTCAATTTGTTGACATTTTTCCCAGTTCCTCAGAAACAGATAAGAGAAGTAAGGAAAGGCAAATTATATATCAAAATAATGAGTAAAGTGCATAGAATAGGTACATATAATTTTTTTCAGGAAAAAAAGTGAATTTTATGATTTTGAAGAAGATTAATTTGCCAATGGCATAAGTAATGAACCGGTAAAACTACAAGATAATCTGTAATTCGAAAGCCTTGTCTTCAATTTAATGATAACATGCTACAGACTTGGAGAAAGCATTTTTTTTTGACACACTGTGGTGGGTTTTGATGTTTGAATGTAATAACACCAACATAAATTTTGGATGTTCTGGATGTGGCCATGTTTCAGTGATGTTTATTCCAGTCATGTGATTACGATGTGGTTCTTGAGGAAATACTCAATTTGGGCAATCGCAAGAATGCAAGGACGTGATCACGCCCTTTATTTGTTTGAGACAATGTATGAGTGGATTTGAAAACATGTGACAGCAAATAGTTGAGCTGTAGATGTCATAACTGCAAAATGTGGTTCGAAATTCCCTCTCGTGTTTATAGGCGGTCTGAACTTTTTTGTTGACAAAAAATCTGAATTATTGCGCACTAGAAAGACAACATGAACCACTTGTAAAAAAATAACTGAGTGTATAAAATCGGAACGATACACATAAAATAAGGCAATATTCATAACAAAGTAAGCAAAATGCTTCAGAAATCACTTTTTCACGAAGTATATTCCAAGTGACCTGGAACTATATTGATTTCCCCCGATGTTGTGAAGTTATTTACTTCACAGTTACCATGGATCGTCGGCACCAGCTGCGTTGATGTCGGCAAAGGACCGATTCAAGATGGGTTGAAAATGATACATTCGTGCTTTTAAATAAGTTGCGTTTGGCTGATGCTGAGAATTTAGTTTTTTCTTGCAACCAACCAAACTAACACAAGCGTCAATCCGTGTCTTTTGTCATAGTTTTACACTGCCAAATGTGACAAATCTCCTTCACCGGAAACTATCTCCCAATTTGCATACCACAATAAACATAACCGCTGTCAGCGTGACCGTGTGGTCAAAACTGAAACAAATTATCGAATCCACGGTCAAAATTAGCAGCAATTGGCTTTTAAACAAATGAAATACACGAAATATTCGCAATTTCTTCATTATCCATGCCGAGTTACTTTTTAACCAAACCACATGAGTTCAGTTTCGTTTGTCGGCATCAAACCAATATTGTTTGTGGTAATTAATAGCACGAGAAGGCAAAAGAAGCCAAATATTTCCCATCATCTATAAATTAATTAAAATTGATAATTCCTTTTATTTTACTTTATGAATTGATAAGGTGGGTGTGTTGTGATTATTATGCCCCAGACATGGAAGTTGTAAAATCAAAGGTGCATCCATTGGAACTCAGGGGACGAATTGTGAAGTCAAGTTTAGCCAATCATTTATGCCTTTGCAGCAGCAAACTGCTGCCCACTTTAGAACTCCCCCCCCCCAGTCATTAGTTACCAGGTCTCATTTACAAGTAAAACCAGTCTGTCGATTTTAAGGAGAGCTGCCACTCTTGTATGCCATCGCATCTGAAATTTTACTTTTTGCGAGAAGACAACTGAGTGCCTTGGTTCCACCTAGCGAGCAACTAGCCCTTACCTAACAAACTGGGTGCACCCACTGGGTAATGTAAAAATTGTGCAGTTGAAAAGAAAAATTCAATGAAAGAATGCCATATGATTCCCTCATTGGAACGTGCTCGTTAAGCTCGTTCCAATGAGGGTCACATGATATGGATTGGTTGAAATTGTTTTAAGAATTGCGGGAAAAAGTAAAATAACAATTTTGGTATCTTGCGTTTTCTTTAAAGGGTTAAAATCTGTTTGTGGGAAATAGGCCAAATAATACAATGTGGGCACAACCATGTGAACAATACACCATACATTTGACATGTTAAGGGGACAATTAGGCTACCCAAAATCACAGAAATCTCATCACAGCTTCCGCCATGTTGACAAAATTTGTCATTTATCTCTTTCCGGACTTATAAATGAGTGCGGAATCTAGAACAGAGAACTGCCCAATTTGTCAAGAGGAGGTGGGAGTCGAAGATGTTATAACAGTGGGTGAAAGTGGCGCTACAGGTATCAATTATGCAAGTGCTGAGAGAGGAGATGAAACCAAAGTGACTGCTCGTATTAAAGTACACAAGTCATGTCGCAAGAGTTACGTCGATAAGAGGAGCATTTCTTTGTAACTGAGACAGAAGGGTGAAAAAAACTACCCGTCCACTCAAGCGAAGTGTTCGTGTTTCTCTCGGCCCATTCAACAACAGATCTGACTGTCTTTTGTGTGGAACAACAGTTGTGAATGACCCAAAGCATCCAGGCAGCTCAGATTCCAGCAGCTCCGTCAGAACAGATACCTTTGTGAATTCCATTCTGAATAATTGCTCTGAACGTAATGATGATTGGGCAGTAACTGTTAGAAGTAGGCTCGAGTATTATGGTGCAGACCTACATGCAGCAGACTGCTTCTATCATCACTCATGCAGTCTAAACTTTCGAACGAAACGTGAAATTCCAGAGCAGTGAAGACCAGGCCAGAGCGAACCCACCAGGAAAAAGGCAGGGATGCCCACGGATACGGATCAGGCCTTCTTGAGGATGTGTTCATTTCTAGAAGCAAATGATAAGGAACAACTGACTGTATCTGATCTCGTCGGTAAAATGAAACAGTTCTTGTGTAACGATGACTCTGACGCCTACGGAAATTATTACCTAAAGACGAAACTGAAGAAAATTTATGGAGATTCGATTATTTTCCGTGAGGGGAAGGGAAGAGGTAGCCATGCCATTGTTGCAATGAGAGAAAAACAAGCGAAATTCTTCGCTCTTATTTCCAAATGGCCATGGATGGCGATGAGGAGGCACAAAAAAGAGCATTGATAGAAACCGCTGCGAGACTGACCAAAAGCGATGTAAAAACTCATATTCCACGTACTTGCGATGAATACCCAAAATCATCTGACTTAAGTTTGGAATCTACCTTACAATACTTACCTGGAAGCCTCCAGTATCTGCTTAGGTTACTCTTTGTGGGACGGGACACAAGGTGGCTGCCATTGGACATTCTATTATCCAAGCAGTTCGTCCGAAAGCTGTTGTTGTACCCTTACAAATTTCTTTAGCGGTACAGATGCACCATGTATTCAGATCAAGGTTTCTCGTAGACAGTCTCAATGCCATGGGCTTCAGCTCATCCTACACCGAGGCACAGAGTCCTACACCAAGGTACAGAGGTTCGAGAAAAATGGTGCCGCTTCTGCTGCGCCGGATATTTTGGATGAAGATGTTATCTTCCACGAGCGAATGTTGCTGTTTGCAGGCGACAATGTCGACCACAATTTGATTACCCTCGATGGCAAGGATACATTCCATGGAATGGGAATGATGGCTGCAATCACCCCAAAGAAGGGGATGAATCAGACTGTGCCCAGAAAAGCTATCACGGATTTGAAGGTTCTAGAAGACACCAAAGTAGAAATTAGAGAATACCGGTTTGCTAAACATGCCTGCCACAGTGTCAAATTTCAGAAGCTACTACCACTGCAACATTGCAATGCTAGCGTCGATATATTTTGGGAATTATCTTTGAAATTCAAGAAGGAGACACCAAACTGGTAAGGCATGATGCACCTCTTGTACCAGAAAGAACCACATCCGGGTGAATCAACAGTGCTGTTCCTTTCTATAACTGACATGCCATCAGGAGATATGACATGCATCCTATCAACTCTAGAATATCTGTGCAATGTGGCGATGAAGCATGGCTTTCCTTCAGTTATTACATTTGATCAGCCTCTCTACTGGAAGGCACGTCAGATTGTCAGTGCTGCTCCGATTACGGCCATTTGAAACAGATTGTTCTAATGCTAGGTTCATTTCACACGTTCAGTCGTTCATGAACCTCCTTGGCTCAATAGGAACATTAATGGAAGGGTCTAGTCTGAAAAATATTCTTGAGACAGTGTATGGTGAGAACGCCGTTTTCCACATGCTTTCAGGGAAGTCTGTACAGCGGGCATTCCGAGGACATCTTCTGGTGGACAGATGGCTGAATGCCTTGATAGTGTCGGAAATCAAGGAAGAGTACGCTGATTTTGATTATCTAATCCAGGAAGCGGAAACCATTTACAGTTTAGTTTTGGCAGGTAAACATGATCTGAGTGAGGTGGTCTCATCCGAAACAGTCTCCAAGAAAAGGGAGAAGTTATCTCAGAGTTCCAAGACGAGCCAGTTATGGTTAGGTTACCAACTGATGATTCACATTGCTAGAGATTTGGTGAAAGCAGACAGAACAGGTTCTTGGTTGCTGCACCTTCGTGTAATATCTGAGTGTCTGCCAATTTTTTGCAGCAGCCGGGCATTTTAATTATTTGAGATCTTCCCACCTCTATTTGCAGTCAATGCTTGATCTTAAGGTGAGTCACCCTTAAGAACGAGATGTTTCAGAAAGAGATGCACGCGATTCGGAGGAGTGATCAATACTGGGCAGGCCTTGGATCAGACCTGGTCATTGAGCAGACACTAATGAGGTCACTGAAAAGTACCGGCGGTCAAACACGAGGTAGCGGCATGACGGACGAATAGCGGTCTTTGTGGACAATGTCACGGCCAATCACATCAGAGTATAACAGTGTCATGCAAGAATTCACAGAAAAGACGTACTCGACCAGCGAACAGCATACAGAGTCGACAGAAGCTAGAATAAAGAGGGACATGACAGATGTTGGAAAACTGAGTTCAAAACTTGAAACCTGTTCTCCATTTAGTGATGACCCAGCACTGAAGAATGACGTGACAGGTGTAGTTGCAACTGAAGACGTCAACGTTCATAAAATGGAAGATGTGGGAAAGGCCGTAATGCAGAAAATGTTGGATAATCCTGCATTTGAGTATTCATTTACACGAAAAGACCAGGCAAAGACCTTTGGTACAGCATCCACTGTGAAAGTTGCTTCAGACAGGACCGTTGACCCAGCCCTTTTGTTCCAGAGGATGATTATCGAGTCGCAAACTGGAGAATTGTCACTTGAAGAAATGATGGAATTTGAGTTATGTCCATTTCCTCCAGCTCTTTTTGAAACGAAAGACATTCTCCGAAAAGCAGACAAACCAGCCTTAGCTGAATCCATCAGAGAGTCCACAAAAAAGAATTCAAAGGGCAACACTAATACAGCTGGCATTCCAGACATTCCAGTGACGAATCATTACGTCATTGATGGTGGCTCATTACTCCATCGCTTGAAATGGAAAAGTGGAGAGACCTACGGAGCAATCGCAAAGGAGTATGCAACATTCACTGTGGGTAAATATGGGACAGCAACAGTTGTCTTCGATGGATACAGCGGGGGACCCACAGTCAAAGACAACACTCACAAAAGGTGTGGCCAAAATCTCTCTCCAGCTGTCAATGTCAATTCTGAGATGGAATTTTCTGGCAAGAAAGAGTAGTTTCTTTCAAGAGATCGTAATAAGCAGCAGACGGTAGACTTCATAGCTGATGAACTCCGAAAAGTGGACTGAGAAGTAATCCAGACTAAAGGTGATGCTGATGTTGACATTGCTAAGGCAGCCGTAGGTCATGCACGTGTACACTCAACAACACTGATAGGGGAATACACTGGTCTCTTCATCCTTCTTCTCCAATATGCTGATATCAACAATAGGGGTCTATTCTTTCGCTCAGATAAATCAGATGCCAGTGCTAAAATTTACAACATCAGTAACCTGAAAGCGAGCATTGGTGCCGACCTAATACCCTACCTGCTGTTCTTACATGCTGTGACTGGTTGTGACACAACCTCCAGGATCTTTGGATAGGAAAGAAGTCTGTCTTCAGCAAACTTACTAAGAAGGACTCCGTCCTTATTGATTGTACCAAAGTCTTCTCCGCGCCTGGAATGGACAGTAGTGCGATTGTTGCTTGTGACTGTCGTGCGATGATACATCTATTTGGGGGTAAGACAGCAGATTCTCTCATGTGCTTGAAATGTAGGACACTCAGTAAACTAGTGGTTACCTCACAATCGTTTGTGAAACCTGAACGCCTACCGCCCACAGAGTAAGCTACAGAATTCCACTCTCTGAGAGTTACAAACAATGATGTGGATGGGAAACGATCACGGCATGGACACTAATGACTGGGGTGGAAGCTACGGGATGGGCATCTGAACCCATGTACGACGAAAAATGATCCTGCACCTGGAAGCCTTTTGAAAATGACACACTGCAACTATGCCACTGGATGTCGCACTACCAGATGCAGTTGCAAGGGCTATGGACTACCTTGCACACCAGCATGTGGTCCTTGTCAAATAACTTTCAACTGTGAGAATGTTTCAGCAGTTATGGTCGAGGATGCTTCTGATGATAATGATGCATATGGGTAGAGCATTTGACATGCAATAGCAAATTTCTAATTAAGACAGTGAATCTATCTTGAGTACACTCATAATCCTTACTATAACTTTTTCCTCAGTGTGACGTCATAGGTGACGTCATGTGACATCATTAGATGATGTTTTGACATTCCAGGGTGATAACAATGTGTCTTTTGCATATTTAATATCAGACCAGTTGAAAAAACAGCTATTTCATATGGAATATACAGTATTCTATAACAGTACAGTATTAAAAATCTGCCATTTTGGATTTGACCTAATTTCCCTGCTTTCCCATTGGTCATTTTAATAGAACTTTTAGTTTTGAATTCCATACACCCAAACTAACACACAAACACCATAAAACAATTTGTTGTAATTATTTGGGTTTTTTTCATTATAATGACTCTCCTACCATGAATTATAAGCTTCAAACTAATCAAACTTCACTTTCAGAGAATTGTTATGTAAACAACATAATTCAACCAACTTCAAAGGCCGGTAATGCTACTTACTGTCGCACATGCATTCCATAGAGAATCATTTTATTGACCAACAATTGCTCTAATGAAGTTGCATTTCATTTCATATATTATACCGAAATCAAATAAATTTGATTATTGCTGTGAAAAGCTTATTCGAAAAATTGGGTAATAATTTTGGAATCCCAACTTACTGTGCACCTGTGAAAGGAATGGTGTTGAGATGTTTGTTGATGTTTTTCTTGAAAACATTTTCCCGTGGCGAGGACTCAACAAGAGCGTGCTTCACTTCAAATGAAAGCAAGCAGTATACAGCACGTCTCCCATTTTCAAAATTGAAACAAGTTAAACAGAACTTGTTTCATTTGTTGGTCCACTTCAGATAATTTCATGATGAGAGAGGAATATTTGAAGTAGTCATCGTATAGATATTGTAATAACCAGGGAAAAATGTAAGCAACTTGAAGAGCCATAAAATGCAGAATATTCAAAAATGGACATTTAACTTTGTTCCCGCTCTAAAGTTTTTTGTTATTTCTATGTGAAGAATTTTAATGACACTTCAAAAAATACACTTATGTTCTTTCAGTCCCTTGAGACGTAAAATGGTTCCTGAAACTAATCAGTTAGTGGATTCCAGGCTTTTCAAGGCCATTTTCATGCCATATTCAAGGTTTTTCAAGGCTTCATAGAAGTTAAATTCAAGGTTATCAACGCGATTCCTGGACGTTTTTGCCTCCACATTTTATGAGGCCCAAACAAAAAAGGATTTTCATATTTTGAAAGATTGCTTTTAAGGATTTTCCACGCCACTTTTGGAGATTTGAGGAAATTCAATGACTTTCCAGGCCTTGAAACTTGATTTTCAAATTCAAGGCTTTTCAAGGCCCGCAGGAACCCTGTGTAATTAAGATTAGGCGAAGACTGTAAAAAAACAACAAAAACACTTGTGTCTACATGTCTGCTGTATTCTGTTACACTTCTTTCCCAATAGGGATAACCTGGAAATGGCATAGAGTTCTTATAGAAACCAGTGTGTCTGCTGTTTGACAGAAGCTAACATAACAGAAAAGACTGAATATAAATGTAAAATATGTAACAAGTAACAACACCCATAACAACATCAGATATCCATATTTGGGTTCTGTCCAAATTTGCAATGCTGCATGATATTTCTATTGAAGGGAATTACAAATGGTAACAAACCCAAATCTCAGAAATCCACTGACTTTTGAAAAACGTTCATCTCTGTAGTTAACGTAGGCAGAGACTAAATCAAGAAAATCATACAAAAATAAAAAAAAAAAACATATGCACTGTGATGTGTAAATGTTTATTGTTTTCCATAACTATGAATTCAGAAAAGTGGTATTTTACAAATGTATTCATACATCTCACTTCATTAACAATGAATATGAGTTCAACAGCACTACTATATTTATCTCACTGTACAGTTTAATTTTAATGTCTCATCAACAAATGTATGCTACTGGTTTGAATTCAACCCTTGAGAGCCTAATGCCGACTTTGATCACTTCCTATTGCAACAGAAAAGGCACCAGAGCATGCAATCTCTGGGTAATCTCCAAAAGTTACATTCTAAGAACCTTGACAGTTGTTTCTTGGAAAGTGTTGGCTGCCAATATATGTGTGGCCAACACTTGTCTAGAAACAACTACAAAACCACAGGATGTGGACTGTCAAAGTGGAGTAAAAATGTATAACAGTCTCCAGCCTTCAAACCAGGATTCTGGAATAAGTATAATATGGGCGAATTTAATCAAATTTTACCCATATAAATTGAAAGGGTTTTTTCAAAAATGGTTTCTTGAGTTAAATTTTGCATCAAATCCAGTCATGGCTGCATCACAGCAGCCATGACTGTATTTGATTAAATATATCTTGAAAATACTCTGCAGGTTGTGTTAAAAGACTTGTACAAATTTATTTATTTATTAGTGTTTAAGGTCACATATTTCTGCTCAATGGCTAATCATGACCACAACATGGAGAGATAAAGTCAAGCTCATTTAATTGTTTATTACCAATGTTGCCCATTTTAGAGGACTTCCACCCCAAGCATTGGAGACTGGGTTCTATTCTATTTCACCAGTAAAACAGAACTTGTTTACCACAGTAAACAAGCACTGCTTCACTTCTTGGGGATCCAACGGGGAACTTGTACAAATTGGGTGAACGATAGTTTCCTTCACTGTTCATTCAGAAATCAAGCTTAATCCTCTGCACACTGATGGCAAAATATAAAAACTTCATGCATCAAAACTTTCCCATAATGCAATTGGGAATTTAAATGATATAAACTTGAATTGGTGTGTTTGTTATTATTATTTATTTGTGTTTAAGGTCACATACTTTGGCACAATGGCTAATCATGACCACAACATGGAGATAAAGTCAAGGTCAGTCAATCATTTATACCCCATGCTGCCTATTTTAGAGGACTTGCACCCCAAGCATTAGTGACTGGGTCCTATTTTACCAGTAAAACAGAGCTTGTTTACAACAAGGGAATTTTAAATAAGCACTGCTTCACTTCCAAGGGTTACCATGGGGGAATGTGTATGTGTTTGTTTTTTGGGGTTTAACAACACTTTCAACAGCCAGGATCACATAATTTTGGGCAGTTTTATGATAGAGATGCCAGACTGCCCTAAGAGAACCATCGCATGGCACAATGCAGTTACCGCTGATCACGAGCAAACCATCAACCTTTCGTTTAATGTTCAATGCTCTAACCACTGAGACTCCAAGCTCCCAACTAAATTGGTTAAATTCCTAGTTGCATTATGGGAAAATAGTGTGGGTTGAAATATTGATATTTTTGACATGAGTGTGTAGAGGAGTAATTTTAATTTCTCATCAGCAAATGTGAGCAGTTGATTTTGAATTTCACAGTGTGCACAAATTGGGTGAATGAGCATTTCCTTTGCCTATCATAGACTCCTGCGAAAATTCAATTTCAAAGTCAATATTTGATTTGATTTTGATCTGAAATAGGAAATTCGAATATTTTCGAATATACTTTAGACATAACTGTGAATGTTTACTGATTGTAACTGATCACATTATTTTATATTGAGTATTGTTCTGAATAGAAACACAACTGATTTGTAGAGGTAACAGTGTTTCTACCGATGTAGCTACAACTGTATAAGTTATAGCTACTTTGCTACAGACACTGTTACTGCTACAACAGTTCATTTCAACGTATTGTGCATTATAACCAGTGACCATTTATAAAAATTTCAAGTTTCGAACTCTGAAAAGTTATTCAGTTGTTCAACTTCAATAAATGATTTGTTCCACAACATGATCACATTATAATATATTGAGTATTGTTCTGTTTGATCACAGTTACTGGATACATCATCAAAAGCAATGGTTTTCTGAAAGAATGCCTCTGATTATTGTATAAACAGAAGTAGAGCAGGCCTTAATTTACAAGTGGATCGACTCCATTCAGCGTTGAATTAACATTTCGGTTTAGTCATTCTGCATTTTTATTTAAAACAAATGGCTTCACAACCGAATGGTGTCGATCCAATTTGAAAAAAAGTTTTTTTTCAAGAAATATATTATTTTAGAAAAAAAACTTTTATTTTGACGATGTATCCGTTAACTGTGAATCGATGTGAAATTCATTTCGAAATTTGATTCGTTTTCTCCAATTCTATTCGATATTTGATTCAATCAAAATTCGCAGGTCCCTAGCCTATCATTCTCCTAAAATGAAACAAGTTGAGAAATTTGTTGTTTACTTGAAAAGGGTTTAGAATTCATTTATTAGCTCTTGCACAACCAGGACCTACTTTTTATTACTTTCCAATGAGCTCGATGAGCTTGTTCCAATGAAGGTTCATAACCTATGTTTTAAAGACAAAAAATGAAAAAAATAATGAAAATTAATTGGCAATTTTTTAGAATACCACTGGCCGGTTTTGGCCATTACGTTAGGTAAAGGGTTAAATAATATAATTATTGTTATTGTTAATAATGAAAAGTAATAAACAGAATAATTGCTTGACTGGACTGGTTACGTGAAATAATAATTCGTTTGAGGTGAGGGACTATATTGTAAACGAATGTGCACTCGTGTTTGTATAACATCCCTCACCTCTCATGAATTATTTCACGTAACTAGTCCAGTCAAGCGATTACTCTCTATTTATTCGCTCTTGCACAACCAAGACTTACTTTATAACTATGATAAAACTTGGTGTTCTTTGACCGTGGAGATGAATTGCTATGATACAAAACAATGTCTGAAAAAAGGTTCTTGGGGCCCTATCCAATACTGAATTACATATCATCACCTCATCAGCTCAATGAAAGAATGCAGTATTCGAGTGTTCACACTGGCCTGAAATTTTATTTTGCTGCCAAATGGCATTTTTGTTTGGTGCCAAATAGTGTTCAACCAATGATCGGAACCGACAACACAATCAGCTGATTGTGGGTAATTGGATTACAATGGCAACTGCTCCTGGAACACTGGTTCAACAGATTGTTGCCAAGTATTTTGTGATGATTCATAAACCACATTTTATTATCTTCTGTAATTGTTCAATTGTTAGTGTAAAATGATATTAATGATATCATTCAATATGAAATTGAGAAACAACCCCAATGTGTATTCCTAATCTCTCTAGATGCCCCTTTATGGGATATAAACGTTAAATGACATGTAACGCTTGCAATTGAACGTACTTGAGGAAATCGCCAGTTCATACAGGAAATGTGAAGGTTGTACTATTTATATATATTTATATTAGTTAGTTAGTTATTGGTGGTTAAGGTCACATATTTCTGCACAAGGGCTAACCATGACCGTGACAGTTTTACGGGTGGAGGAAGCTGGAGTACCTGGAGAAAACCACTGAGCAATGGCAAGCAACTGTCAGCTCCCCAACATACCAACTCCACACAAGCGGGGTTAGCATTGGTTGAAGACAGATGCACCATCGACGTGCCGTATGCCGTAGCACACAGCATCACCGTGTCCCCATGAGGGCAATGGGGTGAAGTGTCTTGCCCAAGGACACAACGCGGTTGCCGCAGGTGGGATTCGAACTATATATCTTTATATTTATTGTTGTTTAAGGTCACATACTTCTACATAATGGCTAATCATGGCCATAACATGGAGATAAAGTCAAGGTCAGTCAATCGTTTATAACCCATGTTGCCTATTTTAGAGGACTCGCACCCCAAGCATTAGTGACTGGGTCCTATTTTACCAGTGAAACAGAGCTTGTTTACCACAGTTAACAAGCACTGCTTCACTTCCTGGGGTTTCCAGGGGGGAAGGTTGTACTTCATTGAATCATGTTACAATAAAATTACCAGTCATGCGCACTTGGGTGGTAAACGTGGCTCTGAGTGAGACTGACAATCGCGACTGGTACGTGATTTCTGCAAGTACGCGTTTGGTAATCAGTTGAACACAAGACTGCCAAATGAATTTTTTTTTATGCCAAAATACAAGATTTTTGTGCTAAGTGGAATCTAATTGTAAATGAGAAATCAACCATGTATCGTCCTTTGAGTGCAACAAGGTGGTAAACTTGGACAAAGTAGGATAGTTTAATTTAGTATTACCTGGCTCTTTTAAGTATCTTAATCGCAAAAAAAAACCAACCAACAAATGATAAAAATATAGATAATAAAAAAGTCAAAAGCTATTAACTTATACAGATAAATTTCATTATTATTATTCACTCAGTTTATTCACTCCAAATAAACTAGTAGCAAATAATTTATTATCTTCAAAAGGATTTTAAAAAAGATTAAGCAGCAAATTAAAAAAGATTAACTAACAAAATTCAGTTCACCCATAACAAAGAGCCATGATTATCGTGTTCCCTGTAGATTACTTGACAGGTATGAATTCTGTCTCATCTGTGTCATCCGACAGTGATTTTATCGAAAACAATACACTGGAATGAATAAACCATAAAGCCTGTGAGGCCTACCCAAAATATATTTTTGGTGCCAAATGCTGTATTTCTGGTGCCAAATGAATTCATTTAGTACAATTGGGACCATTTGCACCCAACTGTATTAACACTGCAGTATTCTGAAGAGTTGACTTCAGCCTTGCATTAACACTGGTGAACATGTCAATATTGTTTTACTTTACTTATGCTAGAAAAGGGTTGCCTAAAAAAGGGAGATAAGGCCATATAAAGTAGATCTTCTGTTTCTCGGGCCATTATTTGTAAAATTCCACACAGGCGAGCGTTTTTTTATTTTATTTTTTATTTCTGTAATTATTTCTTTGCCATCAAAAGTTCAAGTTCTTGGTTTATGTTTTAGGCCACATAATCTACGGAATAGCATGTGTGGTGGTGTATTTCGTAACTTGAGAGCAAGAAGTCTTTGCAATGCTAAAGCCTTCTTGCACTCAAGGGACAAATTTAACAATTTTTTTTAACTTGGGTAAAATATCAGACATAACAAATTCAATTTTTATTTTTTTAAGTTTACATTGGATATAAAAAGATAGCATGCAACAGCCAAAAGGACCATGCGTGAGGGCCTGAGAAACAGTTTTTTAATTTTTTTAGGCCTAACTCTATTGTAATGGTCTGTTTAACTGGTTGAGTGGTAAATTATCTTTCACGGGGGGTTTGTAACCTGAGTATTTTCTTTAAAAGATGCCATGCTACCAACAAAGGGAGTCCCAAGTTTTGCAAGATTTTGTCAAGAAATAAGTATTTTGTTAAAATTTATGGGACACTGCCATCAGACACTCTCCAATAAATTTTAACTAAACAATTTTATGTGAACATTTTTTTTCTATTGCTCAACAAAGGACAAGTTAATACATACATTGTAAAGCCACTAAAGTGGCTTTCAGCACTTTTCAGCAGAGCTACGATAATTGCTTGTAGCACCCTATCAGTTAATTACATGACACTGATGTACAAAAATAACAAGTTACCCATTTGCCCTAAAAGCTTAATTTGTGATCTCATTTTTCTGTTTTACCCTAAATAACCCATGATAAAAGGAATTCACCAAATCTTTCAAAGAAAATAAGAATGCTATGTGCTACAAGTGGTATGATATGATGTTTTGCAATATTAGAGTTTATTTTTTGTTAACCCTTTACCTAACGAATCGCCCGTATCCGCTCATTCCAATGAGAGGTCACATGATATGGTTTTGTTGAAATTTCTTGATAAATTTAAAAAAAATGATATTTAAAATAATAAATTTTGATATCGTTTGCATTGGGTAAAGGGTTAAGCTGTTGCCATAAAAGGCACTGTTGATTATCCCATCGTACTCTAGAAATGTTTCTAAAACAATTAATTAACCGGATGTCTGAGGTGAGTAATCTCTTTCAATCTATTTGACAACTGGTAATTAATTTTAGTGGGGGGCGTGGTGGCTCAGTTGGTAGAGGTGCAGGCTGCAAGCCGAGAAGTCCTCGGTTCGAATCCCACCTGCGGCAACCACGTTGTCTCCTTGGGCAAGACACTTCACCCCCATTGCCCCCGTGGGGGCACGGTGATGTTGTGTACTAAGGCATACTGCACGTCGATGGTGCACCTGTCTTCAACCAATGCTAACCCTGCTTTGTAAAACTGTCACGGTCATGGTTAGCCATTGTGCAGAAATATGTGACCTTACACACCAATAAATAAATAAATAAATAATTAATTTTAGCTCACTCTGACTATTGTGTATGCGAACAATTCTGGCATAACTCTAAATTTCTCACAAAATCTTAGGTGGGGGAGCAGTTGCAACATTTCTCACCCTACACAAAATCAGAAACTGTGCAACACTGTTCACTGAACAGCCAATAGAGAACAAAGCTAGAAATTCAAAACACTTCAAGATGCAGTGATAGGAGGAAAATTCCATCATTACATGCCCATTACTTTTCCAGTTCTATATTTCCAAATCCATATGGAACATGTGTTCCACATGGAATTTGGTTGACAAGACTATTTTGACACTTGATCCATCAAACGAACTCAAATTCTGCCCATTTTTGTAATTGACCAACCGAAACATTCTTCTGTGTATATGTCGCCTTTCTTTTGAAATAATGCCATGTTTGTTTTTATTTAGGTGAAGGTCAGCAGGTCAGAAGGTCAGCAGAGGCAAAAAAATGACCTGATATGTATGGTCTTCTAAAATGATATCAATAGATTATCTAGGTGAAGGTCAGCAGTCGCAAAAAACGCCCTGATATGTAGTGTCTTCTACAATGATATTATGTGGGTGATCACCTTCACACTATAGCCTATGGATTTGACATCATTAAAATTTGTATCTATTCTTGAATCAACCTCCTGATTTGATTTGAGACCAAATCGCAGATATGTAATCAAACTGAACTGGCCACAGTGAACAACAATTTTCCCAAGTTACATCATTCACTAAACCATTATCAGACATAGTTCCAACAAAAAGGTGCATAACTCTTACAAAACCTGAGGACATTTGATGAATAGTGAACTTGACCAAGTTCTCACAATGTGTGCCTATAGCAGGTTTTGTGAAAATATGATTACATATATTCAAGTTATCATGTCCACAAAGTCATTATCACACAAACACCAAATTTCCAACAAAAGGGGCATAACTCCCACAAAAGCCCACGAAATGTGGCGAATATGGAAACTGACCAAGATCTTCTCATAATGTATGCCTATCGCATTCACAAAATCATCACACAAACAACAAAAAGGGAAACAATTCCTTGAAAAGCCTAGGAAATTTGGTGCATTCATATACTGAACTTCACCAAGATCTTCTCACAATGTACGTTAGTAGCAAGTTAGGTGAAAGTCAGATTACATTTGTTCCAAATTATTGCATTCACAAAATGTGCAGACAGACACATGAACAGATGCATGCATGTGCACACAAGACCCAATTCTATAACCCCACCAAACCTTTTGGGGGTGGGGGATAAGATTGACAAAATAAAGGTTAGGCATAACAAAGTTAAAAATCTATTTCTCAGGCCCTCCTACATGGTTCTTTTCATTGCCACATGCTCTCCTTTTATAACCAATGCAAACTTAAAAAAATAAAAATTAGATGGTTTATGTCTGATATTTTACCCAGGTTAATAAAATTGATAAATTTGTCCCAAGCATTGCAAAGGCTTCTTGCACTCAAGGGACGAAATACACCACCACCCATGCTATTCTGTAGATTATGAGGCCTTAACCATAAAACAAACCAAGAACATCAAGAACTTTTGATGGCAAAGAAATAATTACAATGAAAGTGTCAATGACACTGTGGCTGCTTATCTTGACCTTATGGTATATTTTGGGGATTAATGTCATAATTACTCAACTTTTATGTTACATTCAAGTAAATTACGCCATAATCATTGACTTTTTGTTGTCTATCAGAAACAAAAGATTTTTTGGCTTTAAAATGTGTTTTGGATCTTTTCAGTGATTTTATGCCCCCCCCCCCCCCCCCCCCCAAAAAAAAAAAAAATGAAAGTGTCAATGACACTGTAGCTCAACTTGTCAAGACAAAGACATGTACATGTATAGTATGTGACACAGCAATGACAAACATCTAGGTAATGACCTGATAACAAAGGTACATATAAAGTATTGTAATGGTCTAAATACTGACCGTTGCCTGTAACAAATGTATAGGTAAAGTATTGTAAAGGTGGGTGACAGTCAGATGCTAAACTAGAAAAAAATCTTTGAGTCCCAGAGTGGGTCTGACTGAACCCCAAAATATTTGTTCTCATTGCACAGTGATAACAAAGTCACCCCAAAACACACTCGTTCCTGTCCCAAGGTGAAGACAAAAGTGCCCAAGAAGTTTTGTGAAGATCAGTTCATAAATACGAGCTGTATAGAACTTGTGACAAAAAACTGATTGGACCTAATTTCGGTACAAAATGGCCACTGGCAGCCATCTTGAATTTTGGACCGTACCCAGAAACCCTCATTCTCATCCCAAGGTGATAACAAAGGTACCCAAGAAGTTTTGTGAAGATCGGTTCATAAATACAGCCTCTACCCTGAGCCGTATTGACATGTGTGCTTACATTGTGTAAGTAGCACTGAATAAATCAAAGTTCATCTAATTTGCATAATTTCTGCACAAAAAAACCCCCCTTAGAATATGTGATGTATTCCATGTTACTAAACATTCATACAAAAATTTATTCAAATCAGAACTTTCATACAGAAGTTCTGTACAAAAGACTGAATGCACTAATTTTGGTACAAAATGGCTGCTGGTGGCCATCTTGAATTTCGGACCACACCCAAAAACACTCACTCTCATCCCACGGTGATAACAAAGGTACCCAAGAAGTTTCGTAAAGATTGGTTCATAAATATGGCCTCTAGTCTGAGCTGTATAGAAGTTGTGTACAAAAAACTGATTAGACCTAATTTCGGTACAAAATGGCCACTGGCAGCCATCTTGAATTTTAGACCGCACCCAGAAACACTCGTTCTCATCCCAAGGTGATAACAAAGGTACCCAAGACATTTCGTGAAGATCAGTTCATAAATACAGACTCTAGTCTGAGCCGTATTGACATGTGTACTTACTGTGTGTAAGTCGCACTGAAAAAATCAAAGTTCATCTAATTTGCATAATTTCTTCACGAGAAAAAAACCCGTATTATATGTGATGTATCCCTTGGTACTAAACATTCACACAAAAAATTATTCAAATCAGCGCTTTCATATGGAAGTTCTGTGCAAAAATCTGATTGCACCTAATTTTGTACAAAATGGCTGCCATCGGCCATCTTGAATTTCGGACCGGACCCCAAAACACTCGTTCTCGTCCCACGGTGATACCAAAGGTACCCAAGAAGTTTCGTAAAGATCGGTTCATAAATACGGCCTCTAGCCCGAGCCGTATTGGCATTTGCACTTACAGTGCTGAAAGTAACCAAAAAAAACATCAAAATTAGTCTAATTTGCACAATTTACGCACGAGAAAAAAACCTGTATTATATGTGATACTAAACATGGTACTAAACATTCATACAAAAAATTATTCAAATCAGAGCTTTCATATGGAAGTTCTGTACAAAAAACAGATTTCTGCATCGTCGGTACAAAATGGTGGCTGGCAGCCATCTTGAATTTCGGACCGCACCCAAAAACACTCGTTCTCGTCCCACGGTCATAACAAAGGTACCCAAGAAGTTTCGTAAAGATCGGTTCATAAATACGGCCTCTAGCCCGAGCCATAGCAGCTTGGCACTTACAGCTCTGAAAGTAACACTAAATAAATCAAAGTCAGTCTAATTTGCATAATTTACGCACGAGAAAAAAACCCGTATTATATGTGATGTATCCCATGGTACTAAACATTTATACAAAACTTTATTCAAATCAGAACTTTCATACAGAAGTTCTGTACAAAAAACTGATTTTTGCATCATCGGTACAAAATGCCCGCTGGCAGCCATCTTGAATTTCGGACCACACCTAAAAACACTCGTTCCCGTCCCAGGGTCATAACAAAGGTACACAAGAAGTTTCATAAAGATCAGTTCATAAATACGACCTCTAGCCCAAGCCATAGCCAATTGTTGACATACAGGCAGACGGACAGACAGACGGACGGACAGATGGACGACGGGCCATGACAATAGCTCAAATTTGACTTCGTCAAAGTTGAGCTAAAAATCCACTCCATGGACCCTTCCCTCCCTCCCATACCCCCACCCTATGGGGGTGAACTGGGTGCATTTTTTTTGGTATCAAATCACTCAAAATCCTCCAAAACACATTTTAAAGTGAAAGAAAAAAATGCATCCCAGCCCCACCCCCATGGGGTTTATTGGGAGAAGTTTTTTGTTCTTTCATAAAACCACTTAAAATTCTTCAAAACTCATTCTAAAGCAAAAAAAAAAAAAAAAATCACCCTACAGACCTTAACCCACTCTTCCCAGCCCCATTGCATGAGTTGAAATTTCTTTCTTTTTTTTACCAGAGAGTCTATCTCTGAAGATTTGAAGTCAAACATTACAAAAAGTAGTCATGGTCAAATCTATAAAATCTGAAAATGAAATTTCATCAATTAGAGAAAATAAATACACATTTAGAATGTACTTACTGATCTCAAACACACACAGTTGATGACAGTGTCCTACATGCCTGAGATATCATCATATTACATTCACACAAAGACAATTTTATTCAGTGCTTTATTGGTTTTTTTCACTCAATGTAGTAGAAGAGAAAACAAGCCAAAACAATTTCACCCCTCAATTCACAGATCCCAGGGCAGCCACCATGACCAAAATAGGAAGGTTTCATCTACTCATCAGTCTAAGACAACCTGCCAAATTTCAAGAAAATTGGTTAAGATAAATTTTTTTTTTAAATCACCCCACACTGCTGCTGCTGCAGTAGCTACTGAGGGCAGCCGACTGTGACCGAAATAGGACGTTCTCATCTAGACATCAACCCGAACATGCATATGAAATTTGGTGATGATCAGATGAGAACTACGGCCTGTAGTCTGCACCATACAAAATTCATGATGGCTGCTGCAGCAGCGAATGTAAGCAGCCGACCATGACCAAAATAGGACTTCCTCATCTAGACACCAACCTGAAGATGCATATGAAATTTGGTGATGATCGGATAAGAACTACGGCCTGTAGCCTGTGCCATACAAATTGTGGACAGACAGATTCACAGACTTAAAGACTCACAGACATCCGCATGCCCCATGACAATAGCTTAGCTTGACTTTGTCAAGATAAGCTAAAAATAAATGAAAGAGTCAATGACTCTGTAGCTCAACTTGGATATGACAGGAATTAGTACTTGCTGTGACCAAGACAACTGAATAATGAATATGACAGGAATTAGTATTTGTTTTGGCCCAGTCAACAATAATAAAAGAATTACAAGGTGACTGTAATGGACTACAGATTAAGACCAATCATTGTAGATTATTATTTTTGTGTGGAAATTTTCAGTCCCAAACAAAATATTTTCAGACTAAAATTTTTTCTTCTTCTTAAAATTGACCAAAATGCATCAAAACACAAAAAACTAATTTCCGGATTTTGGTCCAAAATTTTCTAAGTCCCACCCAGACCCCAAATTTTCAGTGTAAAAAAAATTATTTTTTTTTTGTCTTAAAACTGACCAAAATGCATAAAAAACCCAAAAACTAATTTCCGGATTTTGGTCCAAAATTTTCTAAGTTCCACCCGGACCCCTAATTTGCATAATTTATTCACGAGAAAAACTCTGTATTATATGTAATGTATCCCATGGTACGAAACATTCATACAAAAATTTATTCAAATCAGATCTTTCATTTGGAAGTTCTGCGCAAAAATCTGATTGCACTTAATTTTAAACAAAATGGCTGCTAGCGGCCATCTTGAATTTCAGACTGGACCCAAAAACACTCCTTCTCGTCCCACAGTGATAACAAAGGGTACCCAAGAAGTTTCGTGAAGATCGGTTCATAAATACGGCCTCTAGCCCGAGCCGTATTGGGATTTGCACTCACAGTGCTGAAAGTAACACTAAATAAATCAAAGTTAGCCTAATTGCATAATTTACGCACAAGAAAAAAACCTGTAATATATGTAATGTATCCCATGGTACTAAACATTCATACAAAAAATTATTCAAATCAGAGCTTTCATATGGAAGTTCTGTACAAAAAACAGATTTCGGCATTGTCGGTACAAAATGGCTGCTGGCAGCCATCTGGAATTTGGGACTGCACCCAAAAACACTCGTTCTCACCCCACGGTCATAACAAAGGTACCCAAGAAGTTTCGTAAAGATTGGTTCATAAATACGGCCTCTAGCCCGAGCCATAGCAGCTTGGCACTTACAGCTCTGAAAGTAACACTAAATAAATCAAAGTTAGTCTAATTTGCATAATTTACGCACGAGAAAAAAACCCGTATTATATGTGATGTATCCCATTGTACTATACATTTATACAAAACTTTATTCAAATCAGAACTTTCATACAGAAGTTCTGAACAAAAAACTGATTTTTGCATCATCGGTACAAAATGGTCACTGGCAGCCATCTTGAATTTCGGACCACACCCAAAAACACTCGTTCCCGTCCCAGGGTCATAACAAAGGTACCCAAGAAGTTTCGTAAAGATTGGTTCATAAATACGGCCTCTAGCCCGAGCCATAGCAGCTTGGCACTTACAGCTCTGAAAGTAACACTAAATAAATCAAAGTCAGTCTAATTTGCATAATTTACGCACGAGAAAAAAACCCGTATTATATGTGATGTATCCCATGGTACTAAACATTTATACAAAACTTTATTCAAATCAGAACTTTCATACAGAAGTTCTGTACAAAAAACTGATTTTTGCATCATCGGTACAAAATGGCCGCTGGCAGCCATCTTGAATTTCGGACCACACCTAAAAACACTCGTTCCCGTCCCAGGGTCATAACAAAGGTACACAAGAAGTTTCGTAAAGATCGGTTCATAAATACGACCTCTAGCCCGAGCCATAGCCAATTGTTGACGGACGGACAGACGGACGACGGGCCATGACAATAGCTCAAATTTGACTTCGTCAAAGTTGAGCTAAAAATAAAAAAATGTGCGCCAACATGCAATTTTCCAAAAATTGGCCTGAGAAACAGAAGTTCTACTTTGTGAGGCCTTAACAACGAACTTTTAGTTACCCCATTGTACACCAATGTCAAAATGCCAAAACTTCAGAAGCAAATTTTGCTCAGTTTATTCATTTTAACTGTTTGACAGAGCTTGGCAAAAGAAGACTGAGTTGGTTAAATTGTTGGTGTCAGTGAGCTCTGTAAAAGAAGATGGAATTGATTAAATTATTGTATGATGGGAAAAAATTTGCAGATTAAAATTTTGATATTTTGACCTCAGTGTGCAGAAGGTTAAATGAACAAGACGCACTGACACAGTGCCGAAGCTGCAACGATTCGTGCAATGCCAATGATGTTTTAAAACTCGTTGGTGACAAAAAAAACTTGTTGGTGACAAAAAAACTCGTTGGAGACAAGTCCATAAATGTGACAGAAATTATCCGAATGACATGCACTATTGAGAGAGTGTAGACATCATGAAGATACACTTGCATACCAAGTATGGTGTCATTCCATCAAGTATTTTAGGAGTTATGTGTTTTTTAAACTTGTTGGTGACAGACCAACCGACAGACAGACCGACATTGCCACATATAGATCTGCTTGTCGCAGCTAAAAAATACTTTTTCTATTACAAATGGCCATTGAATAAGCATGGTTACACTGAACGGAGTAACTTTTATTTCTTGCTATTTAGGGTCACAAATGTCTACACAATGGCTAATCATGACCACAACATGGATTTTAAGTTAAGTCCAGCCAATCGTTTATACCCATGTTGCCCATTTAACTGGTAGAGTGCTGGAAGCCCGTATTTGGGCTTTATTGTTAAGTGCAGATGCCATAAGTTAAAAGCTTCATAATCTGTTTGTGCTTCATATTATCTTTGAAGTGAAATTATTTCATCTGTGTGGATTTGCCATATTAGAATTTAACAAGGCAAAAACATGTGAACAAATTTTGGTGACCAAAAATAATTTAGCACGCTACCAGTTAAGAGGACTTCCATCCCAGCCATGGGTGATCGGGTCTTATTTAACAAGCACATATTCACTTTCTACAGGTTCCCATTGCACAGCAGAGAACAATCCAAATAAGTCACCTGCTAACAAGAAGAAAATTCAGATGATGCATCTGCATATTCGAATACATCTTTTATAGGGCTCTGCAAAGCTTCCAGATTGGATTCAGTTTCAAATCTTAAGCTGGTATTCGGTTTGCTTCAAAATTAGGGCTGCACAGTAGGGATGAAATGATTGGCTCATTTTCGTAACCGATTAACCAAGAGCTAGAACCAGATAATATCCGGTTATCCGTGGCCATTATTTCACCGAATATGGGATCAAAACTATAGGCATTGGAAAGCAGTATTCTCAAACCATTCCGTAGTGTGTATACAAATGAACGTTGTCGAGTACTTGACAACGTTCGTTTGTATACACATTACAGAAAAGTTTCTGCCATTACTCATTACTCACGGAAGCTGTATATCATTAACGAAGTCTAGAATGCCAAAGTGGATTATTTCTCAATATATACAACTCGGCTTCGATGTATAATCTATCTCAAAGGAAAAGCGGCAGATTGACTAAGTTTTACACATGGAATGACGATCACTATTGATACTTCGGATAACTGGTTGATGGTTTTTCTAATCGGTTAGGTAACTAACTGGTTTCAAACCGATTATCCGGTTAACCATTTCAGTACTACTGCACAGTATATTGATAAAGCGATATATACCAGTATTCAAACCAACATCGATTGAATATCGATGTAATTACAAAAATATTGGTTTATTGTCATTATTTATTTACCCACAATTTAATTTTCAAGATATGTTGAGTATATGTAATTGTAGGCCCACATGAATAATATCTCTTTACCAAACAAATAGACCAAATCTGCCCGTCTAATATACAAACTGAGCAGTTGAAAATTTTTTTTTTTTTAAATTCAACAAAACCATATCATGTGACCTCTTATTGGAATGAGCTCATTCCAACGAGGGGTCACATGATATTATTTTGTCGAATTTTATTGAAAAATCTGATAAACTAATATTTAAAATAATAAACTTTTATATCATCTGCATTGGATACAGTGTTCTTCAAACTGCATCATCAATGCATGCTGATTCGTTCCAACTGTGAAGGATCAAGTCCTGATTATAGTGCATAATTTCAGATATCTCAACAGCCTTTCGATATACCAGTATACAGCAGTATTTGATTGATCACAAATACAGGTATTCGGTTTCGAATACCGTGCAGCCCTATTTGAAATCAGCTGTCTGATTTGTTTTGCATCAAATCATTTCACTGGAGTTTCGCTTGGTATCAGTCATCTTAGTCGTCTCACAAAACATATAGTTGAGATAGAAATTGAACACAAATAATGTTGAATTATTTATTTATTGGTGTTTAAGGTCACCTATTTCAATGAAGGCATGCCTTGATGATGTAGTTGGAATACTTTGTCAATCAGGACTTCAAGGCGCCTATATTCATGGCAAGGTTTCATTCAATTTCGAATAATAGACTCGATTTGAATCAAGATTCCATTCGAATTGAATAGTGATTCACAGGACCCTACTCTTTTACTGATACAAGAAATAAGTTTTTTTTGTTTTTTTTTTAAATATCTACCCATGAGTTGTTTAAAACTGTGATACCACAGGTACTATTAACAACAAATGAACACTGTCATGCAATATTTTTTTGCATTCATCCAGTAACTTATTTCAAATCATCTTGCAAAGGACACTTTCCTCTGATTTCAAAATTGTACAATTCTGGATATCGGAACATCTGTTTTACTTATGTAGACTTTCTCATTTTTACGTCATGCTGAAAAGAGAAAAAACAGCAATGCAGAGCTGTGGCAAAGTCACAATTTTTCCAAAGTAAGAGAATCAGGTCATATCACGAGAGAGGGAACATGTAACCCAACTGTCTTTCCGTTACAACTACAATAGGCATCTGGTATCAGGGATGTGGCTAGGGCATCATGGTTTGGGGTTTGTGTTCCTTCTTTGGGAAAGGGTCCTGGATCCATGCATTCAGAAAATGTGCGTCATGGCAGCACCAATTGGGAATTTGTTCAGGAGGGGAAGAAATATATAAAGACGAAGGAATTTTACCTCTGAATTGACAGAGAACATTCAGCAACTGCATGTAAACTACAAATGAGTTTTATAATAAACAGTCACATGGAATCATGATAACCCCATGCAGTCTCAGTAGACTCTACCAAACTGCTCCTGTTCTCCACGGCTTCTACTGGGTTAAAATTAGTGGGTCTGTTTTTAGATCTTGGGGAATTTTTTGTTGGTGGCATCAGGCATCGAAGGTAGTGCTGAAACAGTTAGTAAATTCTGGAACCAGTAGCCATTTGCTATTATTTGATTAATTACCAATTAAAGCTACATTTGCAAAAGTTAAGTTGAAGAACGGTGTCAGCTTTTTTTCCACTGTAAACAAGTGACTATACTGAATATAGAAGATTTAGAATTTCATACTATGAGACCCCTGCCCTCATTCATTTTAACACCCATTCTTTCTGGCATTATTTGGCATATTAAGTGAATCTTACTCAAGACTTACGACACGTTAACTAGATAATATAACTGGTATAAATGTAAATTAATAGAACAAATTTGGTGAAGTCCTTGCTGAATATTTTCGACCTATAAAAAGACTGTATAAAATACCGAACAGCTGTACCATTGTTTTCATTGTCGTATTCAGTCAGATATTTATGCAATTTTACAGAATTAAATAAACTTACAAATATATAAAATGTGTTGTCTTTTATTCGATCGCAACAGAATCAAAACAGTACAAAATTTATAGTGTTCAACCGATTAGCCAAAAGCCAAAATAGTCGCGGACTGATTACCAGTTATTTGAGCTCACAATTGGCCGATTCTGATGCCGATAGTAATACTGTGTACTACTAGACCATCAAGTCGAGGCTCGAAAGAACTAAATTAAACTGAACATTTTTCGCAGTGATAACCTTCGTTGACTGAGGACGCAGTAAAATTACCAGTCACACACACTCAGAGCCATGTTTAACGCACAAGTGCATGCGACTGGTAATTTTTACGGCGACCCGAGTCAATGGAGTGTAGCCTTCACTTTTCCGGAATGAACTGGTGATTGCTGCAAGTATGCTCAATTGTATGCTTTAAATATCGTTTAACTTGTATATCCTGTAAGTGGCGCCTAAAGAAATTAAGCATACACATTGTGGTTGTTTCTCATCTTTATTGAATGGTATAACCAACATCATTTTACATAAACAATTGAACAATTGCAGAAGATAATAAAATGCGGTTTATGAATCAACACAAAATGCTTGGCAACAATCATTTGAATCGATGTTCCAGGAGCCATTGCCATTGTCATCCGACTGCAAACAATTGGGCGATTGTGGTGGCTGGTTCCGATAATCGGTTGAACACTAAAAATTTACCTTGATATATCAAGCTTAAAATGTCCATGGGAATTTCCCCATTTCTTAAATTGACAGCAGGTCAGAATGTCCAATCAGAAAATGGGTTTTTAAATTATTTAACATGTGACTGAAACATGCGGTCTGATTAGCAGAATTCCTTTACAAGTTTACAACCAATTCCATCACTGTACCACAGTATGAAATTGAATCTTTTACTGTTTTTGATTGGGGAATGCAGGCTTCAGGAAAAACATTTATACTTCCACTGTCTCATATTACATATGTAGCTCCCTGACAAAACCTGCATATTTATTGTGTAACAGGCTTTTCTTGAAACACCATTTGCAGTGAAACTGCTCAAACTAGAAGCTAATGTGTTTTGACAATCAGACAATGTCAGTACTCACACATGTGACCGGAGAAACAAAACAATGCAGGTTATGAATATGTAATCAGGACGCTCTGGTTGAATAACTGTGACCCCTTAACAAAAAATCAATGGCTGCAGTCATAAACTCAGGTTGCTGAATACTGATTAAACATACAATAACTTGGCTTCAGTTGTGAATTATTTTCATGGGATTCATAAAAAAAATGCACAACACAAACAACATTAGGTACATTTTCAAACACTTTTATTTTAATACTTTTCTTTTTACTTACCCACTCACCATGCTTTGAAGTTCGAAAGGTTATGAATATATTTCATTCAGACTTTCTACATGTAAATGCAAGTGCAACTGCAACCCCATAAAATCACACCCAATGAAGTTGGGGATTGGGCTTACTGGCAAGAATATGCTTACTGGTAGGTCAGTAAGGTAATAAAAACATTAACCCTTTTTAAAGGAGTCTTCTGAAAGCAACCAACACAACAACACACGGCATATTCTGACTCCAAATACACGCAAACGGTTAACCAGTAGCAAAAATCGTAACTGGTAACAGCTATAGCTGAACCATAACCAAATAATAGTTTCAGCACTAGCCGAAGGAAGTTTCCTCCCCACCCCCCCACCCCAAGAAAATTTTTATTTTCAGATGCTCTGAGGTGGCCTCTGGAGGCATTCTGGTCACAAAAATGCTTCACAATGGGTTCTCGAGTTGGGAAGGTTTGGAAAGGGGTGTCCAACCTCATAGGAACCAAATAAGGAAATGAATAGTGTTTGTTTGACATTAACAGTCAGAGTGTGCATAATTGACATTAACAGTCAGAGTGTGTGTGATTTATATAGAAATATTCACTCACATTCTGATCAAGTGCATAAGAAACAAGAGGCCCCACAGGGCCTGAAGTGCTCATCTTGAACAGAACACGATATAAACAGAGTCCAAGAATGAATCTACATTAAGCAATCCATCTCCATAGGCTACACTGTCGATCCTTGAGTCCCCTGGGAGTGACAAAAATAATCCGGGCATCATGCCTTTTCTTCAGTTGATCATAAAGTAAAATGTAGAGCTCCCCTATGAAGCCACTTGATACAATCTATGTGGATTAATCTTAGTTACACACCTCTATAGGGTACTGAATACAAAATTTTTAAATCTTCAGCAAAATGGCAGATTCCGGCAACCAATATGGAGCCCAAATATTAACCCAGGCTCTTGATTTGAACACAGTTGAATCTGACTTCCCTAGAGATGTTGTGTACCAAATATGTACCAAATATGAAAGCATTCTGACTGTTGGTTCTGAAGAAGAGAAAATTTAAAGAAATTTCTTCATATTGCACTAAGTTAAAATTTGAGCTACCATAGCGAGTCCAAATATTACCCTATGGATCCGATTTGAACAAACTTGAATCTGAACCCCCCCACCCCCCCTTCTCTAGAGATGTTGTATACCAAATATGAGAGCATTCTGACTAGTGGATCTGAAGAAGAGGATTTTTGAAGAAATTCCCTCATATTGTACTAAGTTAAATTTCAGGTTCCCATATGGAGCCCAAATATTAACCCAGGCTCTTGAATTGAACAAACTGGAATCTGACACCCCTAGAGATGTTGTATACCAAATATGAAAGCATTCCGACTGATGGATCTGAAGAAGAAAATTTTTAAAGAAATTTCCTCATATCGCACTAAGTAAAAATTTGTCTACCATAGTGAGCCCAAATATATACCTATACCAAATATGAAAGCATTCCGACTGATGGATCTGAAGAAGAAGATTTTTAAAGAAATTTCCTCATATCGCACTAAGTAAAAATTTGTCTACCATAGCGAGCCCAAATATATACCTAGATATCTGATTTGAACAAACTTGAATCTGACCCCCCGAGAGACGTTGCATACCAAATATGAAAGCATTCTGCCTGGTGGATCTGAGGAAGAAGGTTTTTAATGAAAGTGTCAATGACACTGTAGCTCAACTTGTTTAAGACATGTACATGTATAGTATGTGACACAGCAATGACAAACATCTAGGTAATGACCTGATAACAAAGGTACATGTAAATTATTGTAACGGTCTGTACATAAATGCTGACCGTAGCCTGTAACAAATGTGTAGGTAAAGTATTGTAAAGGTGGGCGACCGTTAGATGCTAAACTAGAAAAGAAATCTTGGAGTCCCAGAGTGGGTCTGACTGAACCCCAAAATATTTGTTCTCATAGCACAGTGATAACAAAGGCACCCAAAAACACTTGTTCCTGTTACCCAAGAAGTTTCATAAAGATAGGTTCATAAATATGGCCTCTAGCCCGAGCCGTATTGGCATTTGCACTTACAGTGCTGAAAGTACCACTAAATAAATCAAAGTTAGTCTAATTTGCATAATTTACGCACGAGAAAAAAACCCTGTATTATATGTAATGCATCCCATGGTACTAAACATGCATACAAAAAAAATATTCAAATTGGAGCTTTCATATGAAAGTTATGCGCAAAAATCTGATTGTACCTAATTTTGTACAAAATGGCTGCCAGCGGCCGTCTTGAATTTCAGACCAGACCCCAAAACACTAATTCTCATCTCATGGTTATAACAAAGGTACCCAAGAAGTTTCGTAAAGATCGGTTCATAAATACGGCCTCTAGCCCGAGCCGTGTGTACAGCGCGATGGACAGACAGATGGACAGCCGGCCAGACGGATGACAGGCCATGGCAATACCTCAAATTTGGCTTTGCCAAAGTTGAGCTAAAAATTATCCCCCATACTGAACAAAGTTAAAATTTGGGCTTCTGTAGGAAGACCAAATATTAACCTAGGGACTTGGTTTGAACAATCTTGAATCTGACCCTCGTGATATATATCAAACATTAAAAGATTCTGACTGGTGGTTCTGAAGAAGATTTTTAAAGAATATTCCCCATATTACCCTATGTAAAAATTCGGGCTCCTATATTGGGCTCAAATATGAACCAATGGGCTTTATTTTAACAAACTTGTATCTGACACCCCTACAAATGCTGTATACTGAATATCAAAAGATTCTGATGATTGGTTCTGGAGAAAAGATTTTTAAAAATTTTTGCAAATGTGCTGACTCAGCATTTTTTTCGATGCCCATTACAGAACACCTTAACATAACCGATGGCAATTTTTTTTTACCATTCAATTCTACTGGTCCTAAGGATACTGCATACCAAATAACAGCTCTCTGTTCCGTGTGGTTTTGGAAATATGGGCGTTTGAAAATATTTCTATTTTTAGTCCCCATGGGGATGTGGGAATTTTTTTTGTTTGCATGTTTTGCATGTGTCAAGTACTTATGACCCAATAAAACCAGACCATCGCTTCAGAAAATAGAAATTTTGGGTGGGGCCAAAAATCTTACCCCTCCCATTACAAAGCTAAATATTGCTTCACAAACTTTGTTTGAACATACTTGATTCTACACCTCAAAAGGAAGCTCCATAGCAAATATCAAGTCATTGTACACACTGGTTCATGAGAAGAAGATTTTAAAAAATATTTTTGGAGCATTTTTCCCCCACTCCCTCCCTATGGGGCTGAGCATGTTGAGTTGAACAAAAATGCAATGCCCCTTCGGGACCATCACTCACACAAACTTTCAATTGAATTGGCCAAGTGACTTTGGAGGAGAAGACTAAAACATGGTGTTGATGGATGACGGATGGAGAGCGATGAGATTACCTCAGCTTGACTTTGTCACGATGAGCTAAAAATCTTTGGAACTCCCTGCTACAGACCTGCAGTCTTGAGAGGGTTAAATTAAAGACATGCACACAGGAATCAGATAACTGTTTTCCAGCATAGAAAGGGTTCATTCAACATGAAATCAGTAGAGAAAGAGTCCATCATGAGGGAAAAAAATCTTTGGAAAAAAACACACTAAAGTCATGAGAGGGTTAAATTAAAGATATTCAGATGGGAATCAGATCAATTTTTTTCCAAGGAACCAGAAAAAACAGTATTGAAAGGGTTTTTTGTTTGTTCATGGCATCAATAAAAATCTTTGAAACCCACACTGCAGCCTTGAGAGGGTTAAATTAAAGACATGCATCCAGGTATCAGATGTTTTCCAGCATTGAAATGGTTCATTAAGCATAAATAAAAATCTTTCTGAAACAAACAAAAGTACCCCCACAGAATTGACAGACTGTAATAACAAGATTAAATGTTCATAACAGAATTTTTGTTTATTTAAGAACACAATATGTCAATTAAAATTTTCTGTGAATGAAATCCTCCAGGGATAAAACTACTTCAAAAATGCTGACTCATCATTTTTTCAATTCCCTCTACCAGGCACCCTGATTGAACTGGTGGCAATTTTTTTTAACACATCCCTCCTTCTGGTCCTAAGGATGTTTCATACCAAATCCCAGTTCTCTGTTCCTTCTGGTTTGGGATATATGGGCATTTGAATTTTTTTGTTTTTAGCCCCTGGGGTTGTCACAGGGCTGTGAAAATTTTTTTTTTAGGCATCAATCAATTACTTAGGACCCACTTAAACTACATGCCAGATTTGGTTGAAGTTGGCCCACCGGTTCTTGAAATAGAAATTTTGGGTGGGGCCAAAAATCTAACACCTCCCATTACAAAGCCAAATATTACTTCACAAACTCTGTTTGAACAAACTTGATTCTACACCTCAAAAGGGAGCTCCATAGCAAATAGCAAGTCATTGTACACACTGGTTCATGAGTAGATTTTAAAAATATTTTGGAGCATTTTCCCCCACACCATCCCTATGGGGCTGAGCATACCGAGTTGAACAAAAATGCAATGCTCCTACGGGGCCATCACTCACGCAAACTTTCACTTCAACTGGCCCAGTGGCATTGGAGGAGAAGACCAAAACATGGTGTTGACAGACGACGGATGGACGGACGACAGTTGGAGAGTGATGAGATTAGCTCAGCTTGACTTTGTCAAGATGAGCTAAAAAGATCTGCACTAGCCAACTAGGGAAAATTGGTTTGGGGAATGGTCCGTTTCACAGACCCCAAAACAGAATCACGAAAGCCCTGTACTCTTAAAGCAAAACTTGTCATTTGCCTTTGAAAACAGACAGTAAGCTTCATTCGGTAAGCAATTTAAATTTAATGCACAATAGGAATTAGGGTCCTGAACTGGGTGGTCATAGGGCCTCAAAAGAACAATGGTTTTCTGAGGACTTATGACTACCCAGTTCTGGAAACCAACTGTACATTGAATTTTGTTCAAGTGGGGACTGCGATTAGGAAATTTGGGGATGGAAATTGGGAAGAAGGGGCTCTAAAGAGCCTGCAATCACTCACATAGGGGAACTACATATCCCTCATTTATTCTAATCAAAATCAAAGAATGCAGCTGGTTTCTGCCATGCTCCTTCATCTGAGCATAACAGAATAATGATTGTTTTCAGAGGACTTTCCATACATTATTTGTGCCAAGTTTGGTTCACATTGCCCAAGTAGTTTCACATAAGAAGATGAAAATGTGATTTCCAATAGGGTTTCCATAATAACTATGAGCTGCAATTGTGGCCATGTCTGCAACCTGATCAACCTTAAATGAGGATTGTTGGTAGAGGGTGTCTCAGTCATCAATTGTGTGATGTTTCAAAACAGTTGGCCTTGTAGTTTCAGAGGAGATTTTAGAAAATCAACCAATCACTCAAAGAATGCCTCTGGCAGCCATGATTTTTATCTGACAGGAACAAAATGAGGAAAGTTTGTAGAGAATCTCCCACAGACCATTTCTGGCAAGTTTGGTTCACATCAGCTCAGGAGTTCCAGAGAAGATGAAAATGTGATTTCCCATAGGGTTTCCATGGTAACTATGAGCGTAATTGCGGCCATGATTGTAACCCGATCAACATTAAATGAGGATTGTTGGTGGAGGGTGTCAAAAAAGTCGGATATCTGTGGAAAATTCCCAGGTATGGGCTTGTCTCAAGGATCCCTCATACTAAATTCATTGAAATCCATCTACTCATTGCCTGTGGATGGAAAAAAACATGAAAAATTGACAAAGCACAGACTGTAACTGGAGAAAAATATGCAGGCAAATTTTTATAACGTGCAGGAGTGTCTGGACACAAGGATCCTTGGTACCAAATTTCATTGAAATCCACCTACTCACTGAGATATTGCTTCAGATGGAAAGAAATCATGAAAAGTTGACCATAAGTAAGGACCATAACTTTAGTGAAAAATACAAACAACTTTTTTATAATGTGCAGGAGTGGCTTGTCGCAAGTATTCCTCATAGCAAATTTCAGAGAAGTTAAAAAATTTATAGTAATTTATATATTTTTTATACTTACCAATGACCCAGACTTAGCTGGTGCTAACTCTTTTAAATTCTAGGGCCAAACACAAATTTTGCCCCCCAATCCCCAAAATTTGCATCAAAATCCAAACAAGAGGCCCCAAAGAGCCTTAATCGCTCAATGGACAAAGTGGTTCAAAGAAGTATTTGTGATCACATTCAGTTAGACCTGGATGGTTCATCAACACTACAAAGGAATGAAATCATGAGAGACAAATTTTATGGAACTAGGGACATGGCTTGAACAAACTTGAATCTTACCCCCCTAAGGATGCTGCATACCAAATATCAAAAACATTCATCTGCTGGATCTGAAGAAGATTTTTAAAGAAAATTCCTCATTTTGAACTAAGTTATCATTCAGGCTTCCACAGTGAGCCCAAATATGAACCCAGGGACTTGGCTTGAACAAACTTGAATCTCACCCCCTAAGGATGCTGCATGCCAAATATCAAAACATTTTGACTGCTAAATCTGAAGAAGATTTTTAAAGAAAAATTCCTCATATTGTCTAAGTTATAATTTGGGCTCCCACAGGGAGCCCAAATATGGACTCAGGGACTTGGCTTTAAAAAATCTGAATCTCACCCCCCCAAAGGATGCTACACACCACATATCAAAACATTCCGACTGCTGGATCTGAAGAAGAAGATTTTTAAAGAAAATTCCTCATTTTGAACCAAATTATCATTCGGGCTCCCACAGTGAGCCCAAATATGGACCTAGGGACATGGCTTGAACAAACTTGAATCTCACCACCCTAAGGATGCTGCATACCAAATATTAAAACATTCTGACTGCTAGATTTGAAGTAGAAGATTTTTAAAGAAAATTCCTCATTTTGAACTAAGTTATTATTCGGGCTCCCATAGTGAGCCCAAATATGGACCTAGGGACATGGCTTGAACAAATTTGAATCTCACCCCCTAAGGATGCTGCATACCAATTATCAAAACATTCCAACTGCTGGATCTGAAGAAGAAGATTTTTAAAGAAATTTGCCTGAAATGCACTAAGTTTGAATTTGAGCTTTTATAGTGAGCCCAAATATGAATCCAGGGGGCCGATTTGAACAAACTTGAATCAGATCCACCCCACAATGTTGCATACCAAATATCAAAAGATTCTGCCTGCTGGATCTGTAGAAGAAGATTTTTTAAGAAATTTGCCTGAAATGCACTACGTTCGAATCTGAGCTTTTATAGTGAATCCAAATATGAATCCAGGGGGGCCGATTTGAACAAACTTGAATCAGATCCACCCCACAATGTTGCATACCAAATATCAAAAGATTCTGCTTGCTGGATCTGTAGAAGAAGATTTTTTAAGAATTTTGCCTGAAATGCACTAAGTTCAAATTCAGGCTTCTATACTGAGCCCAAATGTGATTCCAGGGGGCCGATTTGAACAAACTTGAATCAGATCCACCCCACAATGTTGCATACCAAATATCAAAAAGATTCTGCCTGCTACATCTTGAGAACAAGATTTTTTAAGAAATTTGCCTGAAATGCACTAAGTTCGAATTTGAGCTTTTATAGTGAGCCCAAATATGAATCCAGGGGGCCGATTTGAACAAACTGGAATCAGATCCACCCCATAATGTTGCATACCAAATCTCAAAAGATTCTGCCTGCTGGATCTGGAGAAGAAGATTTTTAAAAAAATTTGCCTGAAATGCACTAAGTTCAAATTTGGGCTTCTATACTGAGCCCAAATATAAACCCAGGGAGCCGATTTGTACAAACTTGAATCAGATCCACCCCACAATGTTGCATACCACATATCAAAAGATTCTGCCTGCTGGATCTGGAGAAGAAGATTTTTTAAAAAATTTGCCTGAAATGCACAAAGTTAAACAAATTCAAACTTCTATAGTGAGCCCGAATATGAACCCAGGGGGCCGATTTGAACAAACTTGAATCTGTCGCCCCCCCCCCCCCCCCCACTCCACCCCCCCCCCCCCCCCCCCCCACCCCCCACCCCCTAGAGATGATGTATACCAAATAGGAAAGAATTCTGCCTGGTGGATCTGAAGAAGAAGATTTTTTTGAATTTTGGAAAGAAATTCATGGGTGCTATCAGAGTTATGCCCCTTGTGGTGCCCCCTGTGGGTGCGGCAAGTTTATTTGTACAAGTTTGAATTGACATATGATGGGGAACATGCACACCAAATTTGGTTCAATTTGATCCAGTTATTTGGGAGGAGTAGTTGTTCACGACGGACGACGACGGACGGCAAGTGATAAGTTAAGCTCCCTTTGGTGAGCTAAAAATATATGTCCTATGTGGTCCTCCATACTTTTATCCACTGAGCATGCTCAGTGTCAAGGAAGTCTGAAATTGGAGCCAAATCCTCATTCTTACCACCAGTGCCTGGTAAGCGTTATGTAATCAGTGGGGAGGTATGAGTTCCCAACTCATGGGAGGGTCATCCCCGTATGGGTCATTGGAAAGTATAAAAAATATATAAATTACTACTAAATTTTTTAACATTTTTTACTGTACCAATGACCCAGACTTAGCTGAATAGAAAAAAGGCTGGAGGGCCTAGGACATAAAGGATAATCCAATAGACTCAATTACATGCAAACACAATTATCCCCTCAAGGAGAAGAGGAGAACAGGTTTTACATGTATCTTTCTTGTTTGTATCAAAAAAGAAAGACACAATACCATTCAGTAATTGAGCACAATAACATCAATGATCTCTATTAACATCCAGTATAACCCATACTAATCTTTTTAAAGGAAAGCCAATAAATAAAGATAGTCCAGAGAATGAGACTCTTTATACTCATTTAAAAGTGTCCGAGGATTGTATATTAGCGCTCGTAAGACACGTGACATATACAAATGTTTCACACCGAGCTACACTTTAAAAATATTACATAAATGAGATAGACATTAGCTTTACACTTTAAACTATCCCGGCACCGACTTGGAATTACTGACTCCAGAGGAGGTATTCCCTTGCTTTTCACTATAAAGCAGGTGATATAAGTGAACACCATCCCCCCCCCCCCCCTCCCCTTCCCCTTGCTCTGGGTCAAATACCCCAGAACGAAGAGGGCAGCAGGACAGAGTCACTACCGGAACAGAAAGCCTGCATAACTATAGTTGCAACTGTTTAGTGGACGACATTCTGAGCAACAGATAACGGACCTAAACATCGAAGGTCGCCAGAAATGGACTCAATATTTCTAAGATAAAAATTTGTGAACGTGGAAGGCTGAGACCAATATGCAGCCTTCATCAATCGGTAATAGCAACACTATTAGCATAAGCCCAAGATGTAGACAGCGCTCTTACTTAATGCGCCAAAATCTTAATCACAGACTGCTGAGTTGAAGATAATTTTTCATAAGCAGTACGGATAGTTAATTGAATCCATCTTGCAACAGAATGGACTGTAATGTCCTTTCTAATGCAGCAGAGACAGAAAGAAATGCTTACGTCTCTTTCTGATAAACTCAGATCTACGTTTGTAAATACGCATGGCTCTAACTGACCATCTGAAGACGGCAGAGCCTTAAGAACAATAGGTTCAGGGTACTTATTAGGAGCCTGATTCTTAGCCAAAAATCCAACATTAGTAGTTAAAGTAATAGTATTACCAACACTACGATAGTGAGAATCATCAACTGATAGTTCATGAAGCTCACTAACTCTTCTGGCAGAAGAGAAGGCTAAGAGAAAAGCTGTCTTATAAGATAAGAATTTGAAGTCCACTGTATCAAGAGACTCAAATAGCACTTCTTTTAGCTTCAAATGAACCCAAGCTAAATTCCACTTAGGAATTAACCTAAGGGTTCTAGGTCTATTTATCGAACAGTTTTTCACTAACTTAGATAAAGAGACATTAGATCCAATCTGTAACCTATCAATATGAGCATAGGTATCCGATAGCATAAACCTATAACCCTTAATGGTTATTGGCTGCAGTTTGATCTCGTCAAACAAGTAGACCAGAAAATTAGCAATGTCTGGAATGGAGGAATCATAAAAATCAATAGAATGATCCCTACACCGCCTATTGAAAACCTTCCACTTAGCAGCATAACTTAGCGAAGAGGAGGTCCTCCTACTGTTAGAAATTGCATCCACTGCCCGTCCTGTAAAATGCTTGCCGTGCAAGAAGGACCGCACAACGGAAATACGTGAAGGTTGAGACCTTGCGGGTTGTGATGCAGTGTGCGCAATTTCCCCTGAGAAATAAGGTCCTCCCGTGGAGGAAGCTTCCACGGAATGACCTAGAACAGACACCTGAGTAGATTTATCCATGGTCTCTGGGGTGAAAGAGATGCTACCAACAGAATCTTGTAGTGAGATTCCTTGATTTTAGCAATATCTGCTGAATCAACGGAGCTGGAGGATACGCATATCCTATCTTCAGTCCCAAGAGATTGAGAGAGCATCTACTGCAAACGCTCGAGGATCTGGGCATGGCGACACATACGTCTGTAACTGATTGTTGAGATGTGTCGCAAATAAGTCTATCATTGGACGATCCCATTGGTAGCAAATCTGATTGAATACTCGTTTGTTGAGAGTCCATTCTGACGGCATGCGATCTTTCTGAGAAAGGAAGTCTGCTAGAACGTTCAGATGACTTGGTATATGACAGACCGATAGAAGAACTTGATGCTCTAGGACAAACAGAAGGATCCTTTCCGTTAAATTGAATAACGGAATGGAATGAGTGCCTCCCTAGTTCCGAATGTACGCTACTGCTGTCGAATTGTCAGACAGAATTTGGACAGGCGAATTCTAAAGAATGTTCATTCATTGACGTAGCGCAAGCCATATTGACATCATCTCTTGATGTTTATGTGCTTGTTTAGGAACTGCGGATCCCAAAGACCCTGGCACCTTGAATCCGTTGGGCTCAGAATTGCGTCCCAACCTGTTTGACTTGCATCCGTCATTATCGTAAAACTCGGATCTGGCAGTTGCAGTGGTACTCCTCGAGTTAACCACTGAATATCTGCCCCAGTCTGAATCTCTTGTTTCACTTGATTCGACCAGACGATGTTCAATTCGAGCGAATGAGTCTTCACACTCCAATTCAGAGATAAAATATATGTGCAGTGGACGAGTGCATAGCCGCTCCATCGGAATAAGATCCGCAGCGGGTCCACACAAACCTGTCAGTCTCATGAATTCTCTCGCTATTACTACATCTGAGTGAAGACAAAAGCGAGCATAACAACTGACTAATATCGCTCTGGTTAACGGCAGACGAACGAGATTGTTGTGCGCCTCTAAGCTCATTCCCACGAGGGTGAATGATTTGGACGGCACTAGATCCGACTTCTTTACGTTTACTATGAAACCGATATGTCGGAGCAATTGAAGCAGACTCTGAACATCATTCTGAAGCGTTAACTTGCTGCCGTAACCCTGAAGAATGTCGTCCAAGTAGGCTGACGTTAGCATAGATGAATGAGCTCGGAAATGAGTCATTACCGAGATCATTATTCGGGTGAAGGCCCAGGATGCTAGGTTCAGACCAGAGCATCATTGCTCGGAACTGAAAACAACTCTTGGGACAGCGAAGCGAAGGTACTTTCTAAACACCAGATGTACCATGACGTAAAAGTACGCATCCTTGAGATCTATGCTCACAGCATAATCGTTCACTCGAGTGTTCGCTCTGACCGATCGGATGGTCTCCGTATAAAATTTTGGAGCCACGATCAGCTTGTTTATCCAGCTCAGATCTATAACTGGACGAAACGAGCCATCTGATCTGGGAACCAGGAACAGGTGACTGCAGAAAACTGGAGATTCCTGGTTTTCTACGACGTCTATAGCGTTCTTGTCCAGAAGAGAATTAACTTCTGATAGAAGCGAATCTCTCTTCTGAACGTTTAACAGAAGCTGAGACCAGCGTGGACTTCGAGTTAACAGAGGTTTTTCCTTGAAGGACAGTTTAGACCTTCGGAAATAACCCCTTGCACCCATGGGTCGTCCGTAATTGACAACCAATTGGTTAAGAATCTTGACAGACTTCCGCCCACTGGAATGCAATAGAGGTTTAGACCATCACCTCCTGGCCCTGCGAGAATTGCGGAAGGAGAAACCACGTCCTCCATGACCCGCACCTCGTCCAGTCGACCTAGGGTCGTCTGACTGGATATCTCGGTCAGCATTATGACCCCTATGTGAGTTTGTGAGTTGCTACTCTGACGGTCTCCGGAGTAAGACATAGAGTCTTTCTTAGATCCTCTATAGGAACTTCCTTTGGACGTATTTGCCCCCAAAGTACCTGCCTTACTCCTCCCTGCTGAGTCCGACTTTTTCAAAGCGGAATTAAAAACAGAGAATCCAAAGCTTTCTTAGTAATCTGATCTAACTCCATATTGCCACTGAAAGGGCGGAGTTATACGTAGAATATGCTATAGCCCTCGAAAGAACTCTTAAGGTTTGAACATCCTGGAATTCTTTCCCTTCCAGATGTAGTGATAACGCTCTGGTAAGGTGATCTGCATGAGATAATGCATCTAAATTAATTCTATTAGACAAGATTGTCGTCTCCAGTATAAGGAGTTAATAGACATGGATGCCGGCAATGACAATTCCAGGTCTTCAGCCTAGTCGTCCAAACACAGAGGAACTCTCGGCATGCCTTGTCCTGTTGTTTCAAATCTATGTCTAGCATTGATGAAAGGCAGCTGTATAGCGCTAGGCGATAAAAAACCGGATTTGCCAGTCTTAGAGGCTAGCTTGAATATAGCGTCATTCAAAAGTTCAAATGTCCGTGACATTTCTGGACTGAGTCGGAAACTCAAGGACAGTGTCCCTAATCCGGCCGAAAAAGTCTGTGTCCAGTGACGCTTTCAGTTTCTTATCAGGTAACGCAGCATTTTGATCTGGAGAAACAACTTCTAAAAGGTGATGCCGGATGAAATCTATGGCCACCTTAAGTTGTTCAGAAAGGGAAAATTTCAGCTGTGCTGATTCCCTTTTACCATCCGCCTGGACCACATAAGAATCTTGGTCGTCCCTTACTGACTCTGCAGGGGAGTGAACCCACCCAGTTTGCTCAGACAGTTTCTTTACTGAAAAAGTTTCTGATAGCTGCTGGGATGCTGCGATGAATTGAGCTATCTGTGATAGCAAGTCCGTCACGGAGGCCTGTGGAGCCGCGGTCTTACGTAATTTAGCCGCTGGAAGCTCAAGGGACGTTAATTCCTGCATACTTCTGATATGCGAACGTCCCAACTGGAAAGGCCTCGTGTCCTTGGCTAGCGGATGGCGTGACCTGGTCGACGTGGATTCCCTGGTTGGCGAAGCAGGCTGGATATCTGCGGTCACATAGCCAAGGTGTGGTCGTGTGTGCCGACGTGAGGATGAGGAAGGCAATAGACAAGCCGCGTCGGACTGGTCTATGCGACGGAGCGTCCTGAGCAGGAGGAGTGGAAGTATGCTCCGACTAATGAATGTTACATACAACATCTCAGCCCAGATGTTGTTGTAAGAGAGAGGGGGCTCCTCTCGCTCACGGTCCGGATAGACCTGGACGAGCTAGCTTTCTCCGTTCCATCCTCCGATCCGTCATCGCCGGGTGTGCGTGATTCGAGATTATAGTGCTCGCAACACCCCTTCTCCTCTCCTGGACCGCAACGGATGAACCCGGCGTCACAAACATTTCATGAATGATTGCTTCACCGGGGGAGCTAGCAGGCGACAAGTGACCATCGATCCTACGTGGGACCTCTTAGGCACTTGCCGCATACCTTGAGCACTTTGCCACTAGCTCATTATTGCGACGACGGAAGCACACTTTTGAAGACATCATGGAAACATCACCCCGTTCTTGTTCCTCTGAAAAAGAGACTGAAAAACTAGAGTGACCCTGTGGAGAGAGGACCGGCACAGACCTCTCAACACTAACAATATACCATGACACACGTCTCCAACGTTTGTCATCTGAATTGGCACACGGAGCAAGAATTAGTGCAAGTACACAGACTACAACAAATACAATGACCATGAGAATCAGAGGAAGACTTCCTCGATTTACAATTGAACAATATTCTTTCATTTTGAAAAAATATTAAACAGTCATCGTACTCGCACCAACCCTTGAAAACAAAGATACATAATAATAATAATCCATTAAAAACATTTCGAAAATTAATTCAAAAGAAAAACATTTTCAAGATGAGCCCAAATGGATCCCCAAATAGCCTAAGTGTGGACAAAAATTTTTAAAACATGTTTAAAAATTAATGTTACACTTACGGACAATATAAATGTATCTGGCTATGAGTGGAACTAATAGAAGACAAGGAATCACTGTCAGAAGAAACCGTTGTCAACATAAACAAAAGTGAATAAAACTGGAAACAAGACTCCAGGCACTGATAATATGGCCCGAAATCAGTCATCAATTTAAACACTATCCGATGTAAAACAGAGTCTTCCTGAGAAGAAACTGCAGTACATCGGATGGTAGATGCATGACCGCAATGCCTAACCACCCTAGGGTGAGGACGTAACCATGGGGAAAAACAGAATAAACATTCTGTTACCAAGCCAAAACTCCCAAGAAATTTCAGTAAAAAAAATTACAAAAATTATGCCTAAAGATTGGGAGAATAGCAAGGGGGGTATTAAGGAAAGGGAGAGTGGAAACTCTGAATAAACTGTGGAAATTTCATAACAAGAATGTAAATATCAGGCCTATGCCCCAAAATTAGGGAACATGAAATAATTTTGCATAAAAGTTAAAAAATTTATAGTAATTTATATATTTTTTATACTTACCAATGACCCAGACATAGCTGGTGCTAACTCTTAAAAATGTAGGGCCAAACACAAATTTTGCCCCCCAATCCCCAAAATTTGCATCTAAAACCAAAGAAAACATGTCCTGAATGGCCCTCCATACTTCACCTCTACTGCGCATGCGCAGTGTCAAGGACGTCCCGAAAATGGCGCCATTAATCATTCTTATAACCAGTGCCTGGTAAGCGCTATGTACTCAGCGGGGAGGTATGAGTTCCCAACTCCTGGGAGGGCCATCCCCGTCTGGGTCATTGGTAAGTATAAAAAATATATAAATTACTATAAATTTTTTAACATTTTTATACTGTACCAATGACCCAGACATAGCTGAATAGTAAAAAGGCTGGAGGGCCTAGGACATAGAGGAAAATCCAATAAGCTCAATTATATAAAATAGAGCCATCCCCTCGAGGGGAAAAGGAGTATTAGGCCTTACATGTATCTTTCTTATTTATGATAAATTAGAAAGACACAACACCTTCCATAATTGAGCACCATAACATCCATGTACTCTATTAATATCCAGTATAATCCTTATACTAATAATTTTTAAAGTAAGCCAATAAATAAAGTTAGTCTAGAGAATAGAGACTCTTTATACTCCTTAAAAGTGTCTGAGGATTGTATAATAACGCCCGTTTGACACGTGATATATTCAAAAGCTATACTTTAAAAACTATGACCTGATTGAATTTTTAAAACATAAACTTATCACTTAAAAACCATCCCAGTAACAGCTCAGAATTACTAACTCCGGAGGAGGTATCCCCTTGTTTTCATAATAAAACAGGTGACCCAAGGGAACACCCTCCTCCCCCCCCCCCCTTCTCCTTGCCCTGGGTCAAATAGCCCAGAGCGAAGAGGGCAGCAGGACGGAGTCACTGCCGGAACAGAACCGCCTACCTAGCTATAGTAGCAACTGTTAAGTGAATGACATTCTGAGCAGTAGATAATAGACCTAACAATGCAGGCCTCCAGAAATGGACTCAATATTTCTGAGATAAAAATTCATGAATGTGGATGGCTGAGCCCAATGTGCAGCCTTCATAAAATCTATAATAGCGACACTAATAATGTAAGCCCAAGATGTAGAAAGAGCTCTTACTTCATGAGCCGAAATCTCAAGCACAAACTGCTGAGTTAATGATATACCATAAGCAGTACCGATAGTTAATTGAATCCATTAGCAATAGAATGGAGCGTAATGTCCTTCTATTAGGCATCAAAGACAGAAGAAGCTTACGTCCTTACTAATAAACTGAGATCTGTTTATAAATACGTAAACTCTAACCGGACAGAGTAAAGGCCTATGCCCATACGAAGACGGAAGGACCTTAATAACAATAGGTTCCGGATATTATTAGGAGCCTGATTCTTAACCAAAAATCCAACCTTAGTAGTTAAGGAAATAGTGTTTCCAAAACTACGAAAGTGAGAATCGTCCACCGATAGTGCATGAAGCTCACTGACTCTTCAGTAAAAGAGAAGACTAAGAGAATTACTGTCTTAAAAGGTCAGAATTTGAAAACTACTGTTTCCAGAGGCTCAAATGATTACTTAGCTAAATAAGAACCGAAGCTAAATTCCGTATAGGAATTAATCTAAGGATTCTAGGTCTATTTATCGAAAAGTTTCTAACTAACTTAGATAAAGAGACATAAGACTCAATAGTAAATAAACTATCATGGAGTGCATAGGTATGAGATAACATAGACCTATAACCTTAATAGTAACAGGCTGCAGTTGATCTTGTCAAACAAGTATACTAGAAAGTTGCAATGTCTAGTATGGAGGGATAAAAAAATATCAACATAATGATCCCTACACCAACAACGGAAGAGCCTCCACTTTAGCCGCATAGTATAGCGAAGAGGAGGTTCTCCTACAGTAAGAAATCGCGTCCATAGCTCGTCCCGTACAATGCTTGCCATGCAAGAAGGACCACACAACGGAATACGTGAAGGTTGAGACCTTGCGGGTTGTGATGAAGTTGACACGATTTCCCCAGCAAAAGAAGATCCTCTCATGGAGGAAGTTTTCGCGGTAAGTCCCACAGTAGACACCTGAGTAAATTTACCCATGGTCTCTGTGAAGACAGAGATGCTATCAACAGAATTGTAATGTGGATGTTTATCTTAGCAATACCTGCTGAATCAACAGCGCTGAGGATATGCATATCCTATCATTCCGTCCTATTAGATCAATAGAGCGTTAACAACATAAGCTCAGGGATCCGGACATGGAAACACATACGTCTGCAATTGATTAGTGAGTTGTGTCGCAAATAAATTATCATTGGGTGCTCCCATTGATAGCAAATCTGATTGAATACTTGTTTGTTGAGAGTCCATTCTGACGGCAACAAGCAACCCTTACGTGAAAGGGAGTCTGCTAATACAATCAGACGACCCGGAATATGACGGACCGAAGCAGAACTTGGTGTGCTATAACAAACAGAAGGATTCTTTCCGTTAAATTGAATAACGGAAACAAATGAGTGCCTCCCTGGTTCCGGAGATACGCAACTACTGACATATTATCGGACAGGATTTGGACATGCGTTTCTGAATAATGTTCATCCAATGACATAGTGCAAGCCAAAATAACATCATTTCCTGGAAGTTAAGTGCTTGCCTAGAAACTGCGGAACCCAAAGACCCTGGCACTTTGAATCCGTTGGGATCAATATTGTACCCCAACCTGTTTGACTGGCATCCGTCATAATCATAAAACTCGGATCCGACAACTGCAGTGGCACTCTCTGAGTCAACCACCGAATGTTTGCCCCAGTCTGAATCTCTTGTTACACTTGATAGACAAGAGAACGTGTATATCGAGCAATTGATAGATTGCTGAAAGGTTGCCGTCGAAGAGAAGCTTCTCCGAGACCGAAGAGACTCTGAGAGAGTTCTTCACCTTACTATCCACGCGCGTGGATGTAGCTAGGGCTGCGTCACGTCTAACCAACTCCAGGTTGCCACTGAAGGGCAGAGTTATACGTGGTAAAACTACTGCCCTTGAAAGAAATCACATTGAGGATCATATCCTGGAATTCTTTCTCTTGAAGACATAATGATAACGCCTCAGTAAGGTGGTCTACGTATGATAAAGCGTCTAAGTTAAGTCTAATAGACATCATTGTCGTTTCCAACATCGTGGTTGCAATTGACATAGACGGCGAAAAAGATAATTCCCAGTCTTTAGTCCCGCCGTCAAGACGCATAGGAACTCTCGGTATGCCCTGTTCTGCCAATATAAATTATTTCCTAGAATTGAAAAAAGGCAGAATAGAGCATTGCGGACAAGAAACTAGATTATCATGCTTGGTAGCAAGCTTATATATAGCGTCGTTAAATAATTCGAATGTTCTAATGACATTATTGGACTGTGTCGGCAAGTCAGGGACAATGTCCCTGAACCGATCCAAAACTCTGTGTCCAATGATGCTATTAGTCTCTTATCCAGCATCGCAGCAATGTAGTCCGACGGAACAACCTCTGGAAGATAATGCCGGAAGAAATGTTTGGCAGCTTCTTTTGTTCTGAAAGGGAAAGCTCGAAATCGTCCGAATCCCTTTCGCCATCCTGTCGGACCCTATAAGTGTTCGGTTGTCCGTACCTGATGCAACAGCGGAGCGCACCGACCCAGCGCCGTCGGATTATTCCTGATCCGACCGAGAATCTGTCGTTTGCTGGGATGCTGCGATAAGCTGTGCTATTTTGGATAGCACGTCCGTCACTGAGGCCTGTGGAGAAGCGGTCTTACGATGCTTTGCCGCTGGAAGCTCCGTGTTCGTTACCCCATGCATACTTCTATTATGCGAGTGAACGGAGTGTATAGGCCTTGTGTCCCTTGGTTACCGGATGGAGTGACCTGCTCGCTGTGGAATCACTGAATGACGAAGCTGGCCGGATACTCGAGGTCACGTAGCCAATGTGCGGTCGTGTGCGCTGCTGTGAGGATGAGGAAGCATTATCGACAGTCTCTCGGACTGTCAATATAACGGAGCGTCCTGAGCGGCGGACATATGCTCCGAATGCGAAATGACTGTACCACAACATCCGGTCCCATATGCTGTTGTACGAGAGAGGGACCCCTCTCGCTCGCAGCCCGGACGGACCTGGACGAGCTAGGAACCGGACTAACAGGCTTCCTCCGATCTGTCCTCTAATCCGTCGTCACTGGGTGTGTACTAAAGTCTATTATAGTGCTCGCATCACCCAAATCTCCTTCCCAGACCGCAACGGACGAACCCGACTGCCGAACCATTCGATGAATGGACGCTACACCGGGTGAGCTAGCGAATGTCAACTCCGTCGATCCTACTAGGGACCTCTTAGGTGATTGACGTATTCCATGAGCACTTATTGCCGCTAGCTCTTCATTATCTATGACGACAGAGGCACACTTTTGAAAGACATCTCAGTAACTTTGCGAACAAGAAACCAGACATGCTTGTTAATAGCAAGCATATAATAATATATATATAGCGTCGTTCAATAATTCGAAAGTTTGTGTGACATTATTGGACTGTGTCGGAACTGAGGGATGATGTCCCTGAACCGAACCAAAAATTTCTGTGTCCACCGACGCTATCAGTTTCTTATCCGGCATCGCAGCATTCTGGTCCGACGAAAGAACCTCTAGAAGATAAGTCAGATGACATACACAGCAGCTGATGTTGTTCCCGAAAGGGAAAGCTCGAAATCCTCCAAATCCCTTTCGGCATCCCGTCGGACCGGATGAAAATTTTCGGACGTCCGTACCCGCTTCCGCGGAGTGTCCCGACCCAGCATCATCGGATAATACATGATGCGACAGAGATTCTGTCGATGCTGCGATAAGCTGTGCTATTTGGGATAGCACATCCGTCACCGAGGCCTGTGCAGTAGCGGTCTTACGATGCTTTGCCGCTAGAAGCTCCGTGTACGTTGACTCCAGCGTACAATCTTATGCGAACGTCCGGAGTCTGCAGGCCTCGTGTCCCTGGCTACCGGATGGTGTGACCTGATCGCCGATGATTCTCTGACTGGCGAAGCTGACTGGATATCCAAGGTCACGTAGCCAAGAGCGGTGGTGTGCGCTACCATGAGGATGAGGAAGCCTTATTGACAGTCTCTCCGGACTGACTATATATCGGAGCGTCCCGAGCGGCGGATGTATGCTCCGAATGCGAAACATTTTGTACCACAACATCTGGGGCAGATGTTGTTGTACGAGAGAGGGGCCTCTCTCGCTCGCAGTCTGGATGGACCTGGACGAGCTAGGAACCGGACTAAAAGGCTTCCTCCATTCTCTCCTCTAATCCGCCGTCACTGGGTGTGCATTTGGTTGATTTATAGTGCTCGCATCACCCAAAACTCCTTCTAGACCGCAACGGACAAACCCGGCTGCCGAACCATTCGATGAATGGACGCTACACCGGGCGAGCTAGCGGACGTCAAAGGCCGTCGAACCTACTAGGGTCCTCTTAGGCAATTGACGTATTTACATGAGCACTTTTCCACTAGCTCTTCATTAATTGTGATGACGGAGGCACACTTTTGGAAGACATCACGGATACATCACCCTGTTCTTGATCGTCTGAAATAGAGATTGATAAAGTAGAGTGACTCTGCGGGGAAAGGATCGGAATGGCCATTTCCCCACTAACATACCGTGACACACGCTTCCCATGTTGTCATCGAAATTAACACATACAGAACAGGAGTTAGTGCGAGCACACTGACTACATTATACAATGATTATGAAAGTCAGAGGAAGATTTCCTCTTATTACAATTGAACAATATCCTTTCATTGTGAAAAGAAAACAAAGTCCTAGTACTCGCACCAACCCCTGACAATCAAAATACATAATAACATGATCCATTAACATAGAAAAAATAATTGAAATCAAAAAATTTTGAAAAAATATTTTTTCAGAACAGCCCAAGTTTCTGAAAAGTAACGTTGAGCCACAATGGATCCCAAGCCTAAGTGTGGACAAAAATTCTAAAAATATTTTAAAAAATTTATGCAACACTTACGAACAATAATAATGTATCTAGTTATGATTAAATTAACATCAAGATATTATTTTCAAGAAATCCCCCCCTCACACAGAGGACTGTTGTAAATGTAAACAATAAGTGTAAAAACACCAGAACAAGACTCCAGGCACCCTGGCCCGAAATCAGTTACCAATAATACACTATCTGATGCAAAACAGAGACTTCCAGGGAAGAAACTGCAGAACATCAGATGATAGATGCAGAACACTATGCCTAACCACCCATAGGTGAAGACGTAAACATGGGGAAAAGAACAGAATTCATTGTTATCCAGCTAAAACTCCCAAGAAATTTTAGTAATAATATTACAGAAAATATGCCAAAAGCATGGGAGAATAGCAAGAGGGGACTTAAAGGAAAGGGAGAGAGGAAAACACTGAACAAGCAGTGTAACTTGATAACAAGAATGACCACAACAGGCTGTTGCCTCGAAAATAGGTAACTTAACATAATTTCATTAAAAAATTTCAAGTTACAGCCCTGAATATTTTCTGTCACTCATTTTTCCTCTCCTCCTTCTATATCCTCCTTAGAATCACCATTTCTCTAATATTTATGTGTCTGGCATCATTTAAACTGAGATTTACAAGCACAAAGATCAGTCAGATGTTAACTGATGAAGGGCCAAACAAAGAATGATTAATGGCGCCAATTTCGGGACGTCCTTGACACTGCGCATGCGCAGTAGAGGTGAAGTATGGAGGGCCATTCAGTACATGTTTTCTTTGGTTTTAGATGCAAATTTTGGGGATTGGGGGGCAAAATTTGTGTTTGGCCCTACATTTTTAAGAGTTAGCACCAGCTATGTCTGGGTCATTGGTACAGTATAAAAATATTATAAGTTACAGCCCTGAACACATCCTTCCACTGTTTCTTCCTCTCATCCTCTTATTTCATCCTTAGATCCACCATTTCTTTCATGATTTTGTGTCAGGCATCATTTTAACGGAGATTTATAAGCACAAATATCAGTGAGATGTTACTGATTTCAGAGTCAAACAAAGAATGAGGATTTGGCTCCAATTTCAGACTTCCTTGACACTGAGCATGCTCAGTGGATAAAAGTATGGAGGACCACATAGGACATATATTTTTTGGATTTTGATGCAAATTTGGGGGATTGGGGGGGGGGGGGGGGAGGCAAAATTTGTGTTTGGCCCTGGAATTTAAGAGTTAGCACCAGCTAAGTCTGGGTCATTGGTACAGTATAAAAATATCTATCTACTCACAGCTAAGATATTGTTGTGGGTGGAGACATGGGTTTAACTGATATATGGACAGATGCACACAACATCACACAGACGCATGTCATCCAGAACATCCCCATTCTATTGGCGAGTGAGGGTATAACTAGAAAAGAGATTCAATTTACTCAGATTTCTTTTCTGACAAGTGAGGCTTCAAGCACTCCAAGAAAAATATTTGGAACAACACATGCATTGAACAGTGGCTAGACATCAATAAGATACAGTTACATGCCAAATATAAAGTCATTCCATCAAGTATTTCGAAAGTTATTGAGTTTTGAAACTCGTTGGTCACAGACAGACCGACCGACAGACCGACCGACATCGCCACTTATAGAGCTGCTAGTCACAGCTAATAAAAATAAAAGCATGCATCCCCCCTTCAGTAAGTTAGCAAATGTAAGAAACTTGCAGTTTTGGGGTTAGTGTGATTACAACACCCATGTTATTTCAATGTTGGATAGTTCTGGTCAGGGTTTGCAATCGGTACTGGGACCGACACCGGTGATACTAAGACTTTTAATCAGTACAGATTCCCATCCTTCAGAACTGACAGTTCCGGTACTCGTAGTTATTATATGTGAATGTGATACATGAGTAACATGACAGAATCTACACAGGCAGTCAAGAGTTAATTGAATGTTTCCATAATGTTGGATCTTCAAAGACCAGAGACCCGCCACCCTTTTGAAACGGACTATAAGATGTCGGATAGGTGAAGTCTATATAGTGTACTTAAAATTATTACTGTGTCTTACTATTAGGGTGCCCATTGATTCCCAGTTCGAACATGCAGGGCCTGCAGACATTGATGAAAATTGCTGCAAACAACCAGTTCAAAAAATTGTAAATACTACCAGAATCAGACACAGCATGTGACTTCAGCAATTTGGAAATCACACGCAGTAGACCTAGTGTTCACAGTTTTGAAGTTTGCCTGTGTAGCCCTCCCCCCCCCCCCCCCCCCCCCCCTACGTGTTTCCGACAATTCACGATCGGCATTTGTGGCAACCTGGCAGGTAGGTTGATAGTGATAAGATATATTTTCAGTTTTTCAACCTAAATAACATGCATTTATTGATTGAATTTGACCCCCAAAATCACTGTTCTCTCTTTTTTACCGATTATAGTTTACACAATCAACTGCGATGGACGTTCCAGTTGCACTATTGGAATATTAGGTGTGCCTTTCTCAGTACCGGTACTGACCCGGCTCTTGGTTCTGAACCCCAGTAAGGTACCGGTACCAACAACAGCGGAACCGACAGTACTTTACAAACCCTGGTTCTGGTGAGAGAGATGAGCCTAAGGAGTCAGAAAATCAAGTGAGTTATGACAAAGCAACATAAAAGTGATCCCTATTAGACATATATTATTATTATTTATTGGTGTTTAAGGTCACATATTTCTGCACAATGGCTAATCATGACCATGGCAGTTTTACGGGTGGAATTCAAAGAAGCCGGAGTACCCGGAGAGAACCACCGAGCAACTGTCAGCATACCAACTCCACACAAACAGGGTTAGCATTGGTTGAAGACAGGTGCACCATCGACGTGCAGTATGCCTTAGAACAATGTCACCGTGCTCCCACGTGGGCAATGGGGGTGAAGTGTCTTGCCCAAGGACACAACACGGTTGCCGAAAGTGGGTTCGAACCGAGGACCTCTCGGCTTACAGCCTGCACCTCTACCAACTGAGCCACCACGCCCCCCCCCATTAGACATATAGGGTAGTGTCTTGCGAATATTCGATTCGATATCGATACGATATGTCTGCTTCAAGATTGATCCCGAATCAGTCTCAAGATTCAATTTTTCGAATCGCTCGTACTAACTTCAATTTATTACATTTCCAACAAAAATTGGATAAAATTGACATTAGACAATTCTGCAACAGGAATGCAATAGAGGTCCTGACCATCACCTGTAGGACCTGCGAGGCTTACGGGAGGAGAAACCACGTCCTCCTAGCGAAGAGGCTCGACCCGCCGACTTAGGGACGTTTGACCAGCTGTCTCGGGCCAGACCTACGCTCCTTCCCGAGTCGCTATATTGACGATCCCATAGAATAAGTGTAAGAGGATTTCTTATACCCTCGTGAGGAGTCCCCTTTTTTTGTCCTGGACCTCCTCCTTTACTCTTTTCTGCTGCTGCGGATCGATTAGACGCCGACTTAAGTAGCAGAGTGTTTGACGCTTTCTTTGTAGCTTGGTCACAGACCAAAGCAAGCTTATCGTCAAACATTTTATGACCGGATACCGGAGCGACTCGTAGAGAGTTTTTCACCTTGTCATCTATTAAAGATGACGACGCAAGGGCTCCATCACGTCTGAATAACTCCAAATTAGCCACTGTTAAGGTGGAGTTAACTGTGTTCTTGGATCCACCAAAGTCACCATTGATTTGTGTCTGGCATCATTAAAACTGAGATTTAAAAGCACAGAAGTCATTATCTGACAGAGGGCCAAACAAAGAATGATGGTTGGCGCCAGTTTCAGTGTCTTCCTGGATACTGCGCATGTGTAGATCACAAAAATATGGAGGACCACAAAGGACATAGTTTTTTTGGTTTTGAATGCAAATTTGGGGGATTGGGTTGGCAAAATTTGTGTCTGGCCCTGGATATTTTTGAGTTAGCACCAGCTAAGTCTGGGCCATTGGTTGTTGTATAAAAATATGGCTGGATTTGGAGGCACTGGATGTACTGGAGTGACCATGTCCCCCCAAATTTAGCCAATCTCAATGTTCCCAAGTTTGGAGGACTGAGGCTTTAATTAGTATTGTTGGTACTGAAGAAAAATAAATATAGGTTATTACTACCATGTGGGATTCTGAATGGTGTACTGAAGTCGAGACCTCGTCTCTGGGCATATATCAATGAGTCTGATAGGAGGCAAGGTGGTAATAACCAATTTATCTTACAATATTCCTCTCTTTCATGACTTGTTCGCATGATGAAGAGATTTTTTTAATGGTGTTTGTTTTGACAATCATTCAACACCTATGAATTGATTTGTTTATGAATGGTATTACATTCTTGCACAGTGCATAACTTAATCCCCCTTCATGGTTGTACTATAAGGCCTAAAGAAGTAAAAAAATCTGTTTCTCAGGCTCTCCCGCATGGTCCTTTTGGCTACCGCATGCTCTCTTTTTATAACCAATGCAAACTTCAAAAAATAAAAATTAAATGGCTTATGTCTGACTTATTTACTCAAGTTAAAAAAACTGATAAATTTGTCCCTTCAGTGCAACAAGGCTTTGCAATGCTGTAGCATTGCAAAGCCTTCTTCCACTCAAGGGACAAAATACACCACCACCCATGCTGTTCTGGACTGTAGATTATGAGGTCTAAGACACAAAGCAACCAATAACATGAACTTTTAACGGCCAAGAAATAATTACAAAAAATAAAATAAAATAAAATAAAATAAAAAACTGCCCGTCCGCATGCAATTTTACAAAAAATGGCCTGAGAAACAGAAAATCCACTTATGAGGCCTAACTGCAGTAGTTTATAGTTAGTGTTTCAGCTGTGTGTTTATTTGTTTTATTTTTTTTATGTCTTATGCATAAATAAAGATATCATTGCAAAAAAAAAGATCTTGTCTAATGTATTTCATTGAGCCGGTGATTTATTTATCATTTAATTTCTGTTATCAAAAATGGTGGCATTGACATGTGTAATGACTTGATGCCATCGAGTGTACGTAAAAAACTTTCTCTTTCTGAATCAAATGACTGCATATGCCGTTGCTACCCTTAATACAGATTTGTATTTTGTCGAGATGTCCCTACATGTATTTTGGGAAATACGTTCTTGTTGCAAGATAAATGAGTTTCTTGTGGTTATCTCTGAATTCCTTTCAATTATGCAATGACAGGGTTTCAAGCATACATACCTATCCATAAGAGATTCTCTCATATCTGTTGTTATGGCTGAAGGTTGGGCATCCCCAAGTTTGAAAACACTTTCTATCACAGATAGCTCAGTTGATGTCGTATCTAATCCACAGAAGGCTACCCAATCATTTACAACCATTCCAGCACCTATAACATCACTACCTCTATTTATGGAACCTGCCTGTGATAAGAAAACGAATGGCCATATTATACAATTGCACATTACTTTCAAAAAATATTTATGTGAACTGAATTTAATCATTTGTATTTCTAACAACAAATAAATGTTATCTGGTCAGTCTTTCGATTCTGAAAATCGGAGATGTGCTGTTCTCTGCTCGCTTGCGTTTCTCGCTGCTGTCAGACCAACTTGATTGAGTCCCTGACGTTGGGAAAATTTTGGAAAGAAAATCATTGTGTAACATGATTACTTCACATATTGTAAACTTCCAGGAAGTAGTATGATGTTAATATTAAAGGACACATTCATGTTGATAATTATCACAAAGTAAATCTTTTCAGTGTGTCACAAGTGGAGGATTACTGGGGGATTTCAAGCACATGATTAATTACATTATACACATGTGTCTGCACATCAAGGGAGGATACGCTAAAACACTTGGCTTGTGCAAACAGTAAATAACAACAGAAAATCAATGTCAACTAGGCAAAAAGGGCCGAAAGTTAAAAAATTTATAGTAATTTATATATTTTTTATACTTACCAATGACCCAGACATAGCTGGTGCTAACTCTTAAAAATATAGGGCCAAACACAAATTTTGCCCCCCAATCCCCAAAATTTGCATCTAAAACCAAAAGAAATCATGTCCTAAAGGACCTCCATACTTTGCCCTTACTGCGCATGCGCAGTGTCAAGGACGTTCCGAAATTGGCGCCAATCATCATTCTTACTGGCAGTGCCTGGTCAGCGCTATGTACTCAGCGGGGAGGTATGAGTTCCCAACTCCTGGGAGGGCCATCCCCGTCTGGGTCATTGGTAAGTATAAAAAATATATAAATTACTATAAATTTTTTAACATTTTTATACTGTACCAATGACCCAGACATAGCTGAATAGTAAAAAGGCTGGAGGGCCTAGGACATAGAGGAAAATCCAATAAGCTCAACTATATAATACAGAGTGAACACCTCAAGGAGAAAAGGAGTATTAGGCTTTACATGTATCTTTCTTATTTTATGATAAATTAGAAAGATACAATACCCTTCATAATTGAGCACAATAACATTCATGTTCTCTATTAACATCCAGTATAACCCTTTATACTAATTATTTTTAAAGTAAGTAAGCCAATAAATAAAGTTAGTCCAGAGAATTGAGACTCTTTATATTCTTTAAAAGTATCCGAGGATTGTATATTAACACCCGTTTGACACTTGACATATACAAATGCTTCACACCGAGCTACACTTTAAAAATATGACATGAATGAATTTTAACATTAATATTACACTTTAAAACCATCCCGGAAACGACTCAGAATTACTGACTCCGGAGGAGGAATTCCCTTGCTTTTCACTATAAAGCAGGTGACCTAAGGGAACACCCTCCCCCCCCTTCCCCTTGGTCAAATAGCCCAGAGCAAAGAGTGCAGCAGGACGGAGTCACTGCCGGAACAGAAAGCCTGCATAACTATAGTTGCAACTGTTTAGTGGACGACATTCTGAGCAACAGATAACGGACCTAAACAATGCAGGTCTCCAGAAATGGACTCAATATTTCTGAGATAAAAATTCGTGAATGTGGATGGCTGAGACCAATAAGCAGCCTTCATTAAATCTGTAATAGCCACACTATTTGCGTAAGCCCAAGATGTAGAAAGAGCTCTTACTTCATGAGCCGAAATCTTAAGCACAGACTGCTGGGAAGAAGATAAATTTTCATAAGCAGTACGGATAGTTAATTGAATCCATCCAGCAATAGAATGGACCGAAATGTCCTTTCTATTAGGCATCAGAGACAGAAAGAAAAGTTTTCGTCCCTTTCTGATAAACTGAGATCTCTGTTTATAAATGCGTAAAGCTCTAACAGGACAGAGTAAAGGCCTACGCCCGTCTGAAGACGGAACAGCCTTAACAACAATAGGTTCCGGATATTTATTAGGAGCCTGATTCTTAGCTAAAAATCCAACATTAGTAGTGAAGGTGATAGTGTTCCCGACACTACGATAGTGAGAATCGTCCACCGATAGTGGAAAAGCTGTCTTATAAGACAAGAATTTGAAATCTACTGTCCCAAGAGGCTCAAATGGCTTTTCCTTTAGTTTAAGAAGAACCCAAGCTAAATTCCACTTAGGAATTAATCTAAGAGTTCTGGGTCTATTTATCGAGAAGTTTCTAACTAACTTTGATAAAGAGACATTAGATCCAATTTGTAAACTATCGTGGTGTGCATAGGTATCAGATAACATAGACCTATAACCCTTAATAGTAACAGGCTGCAGTTTGATTTCGTCAAACAAGTATACTAGAAAGTTTGCAATGTCTGGTATGGAGGGATCAAAAATATCAACAGAATGATCCCTACACCAACGACGAAAAACCTTCCACTTAGCCGCATAGTTTAGCGAAGAGGAGGTCCTCCTACAGATAGAAATCGCGTCCACTGCTCGTCCTGTAAAGTGCTTGCCATGCAAGAAGGACCGCACAACGGAAAAACGTGAAGGTTGAGACCTTGCGGGTTGTGATGAAGTTGACGCGGTTTCCCCTGCAAAAGATCCTCCCGTGGAGGAAGCTTTCACGGTAGGTCCCACAACAGACACCTGAGTAGATTTATCCACGGTCTCTGTGGAGACAGAGATGCTACCAACAGAATCTTACATTGAGATTGTTTTATCTTTAGCAATACTTGCTGAATCAACGGCGCTGGAGGATACGCATATCCTATCATTCCGTCCCATGAGATCGATAGAGCGTCTACTGCAAATGCTCTTGGATCCGGGCACGGTGACACATACGTCTGCAACTGATTGTTGAGATGTGTCGCAAATAAGTCTATCATTGGCCATTCCCACTGGTAGCAAATCTGATTGAATACTTGTTTGTTGAGAGTCCACTCTGACGGCAACAAGCGACCCTTCCGTGAAAGGGAGTCTGCTAGTACATTCAGACAACCCGGTATATGACGGACCGAAAGTAGAACTTGGTGTTCTAGAGCAAACAGAAGGATTCTCTCCGTTAGATTGAATAACGGAACGGAATGAGTGCCTCCCTGGTTCCGTATATACGCCACTACTGTCGAATTGTTGGACAGGATTTGGACATGAGTTTTGTGAATAATGTCCATCCAATGACGTAACGCAAGCCAAATTGACATCATTTCCTTGATGTTTATGTGCTTGCTTAGGAACTGTGGATCCCAAAGACCCTGGCATCTCGAATCCGTTGGGATCAATGATGCACCCCAACCTGTTTGACTGGCATCCGTCATAATCGTAAAACTCGGATCCGGCAACTGCAGCGGAACTCCCTGAGTTAACCACTGAATGTTTGCCCAAGTCTGAATCTCTTGTTTCACTTGATCTGACAAGAGAAAGTCTATGTCGAGCGAATGAATCTTCACACTCCAATTCTGAGTTATGAAAATTTGGAGAGGACGAGTGCGTAACCGCCCCATCGGAATGAGATCCGCAGCAGCTCCGCACAGACCTATCAGTCTCATGAACTCCCTCGCTGTGACTTTGCATGAAGACAATAGCAAGCGGAACAACTGACTAATTTCGCTCTGGTTAACAGCAGATGAACGAGATTGTTGTGCGTCTTGAAGCTCATTCCCAGATGAGTGAATGACTTGGACGGCACCAGATCCGACTTCTCCTCGTTTATAACAAAACCGAGACGTCAGAGCAATAGAAGCAGATTCTGCACATCGTTCTGAAGCGTTAACTCGTTGCCGTACCTCTGAAGAATGTCGTCCTGGTAGGCCGACGTTACCGCAGACGAATGAGCTCGGAAATACATCATTACCGAGTTCATTACCCGAGTGAAAGCCCAGGGTGCAAGGTTCAATCCGAAGCACATCGCCCGGAATTGATACACCACTCCTAGGATTGCGAAGCATAGATACTTTCTGAATGTCGGATGTACCATGACATGAAAGTACGCATCTTTGAGATCTATGCTTGTAGCATAATCGTTCACCCGAATACTCGCTCTGACAGACCGAATCGTCTCCATATAGAATTTCGGAGTGACGATCAGCTTGTTTATCCAGCTCAAATCTATGACTGGACGGAACGAGCCGTCTGGTTTCGGAACCAGAAACAGATGGCTGTAGAATCCCGGTGTTTCCTGGTCTTCTACGACCTCTACCGCGTTCTTCATTAAAAGAGACTGCACCTCCGATAACAGAGCATCTCTTTTCTGCGGATTTGACGGAAGTTGAGTCCATTTTGGACTTCGAGTTAAAGGAGGCTTTCGTTTGAAGGATATTCTTAGACCTTCCGAAATCACCCCTCTTACCCAAGGGTCGTCCGTAATCGACGCCCACTGTTCTGAAAAACTCGACAACCTTCCGCCAACCGGAACACGATAGAGGTTGAAGCCATCACCTCCTGGACCTGCGAGGCCTGCGGGAGGAGAAACCACGTCCTCCACGACCCGCGCCTCGTCCCGTCGACCTCGGGGCGTCCGACCAATTGTCCCGGCCCAAAGGACGTCCCGCACGTGAGTCGCTGCCTTGACGGGCTAGGAACCGGACTAGAAGGCTTCCTCCGATCTCTCCTATCATCCGCCGTCACTGGGTGCACCTTGTATGTTTATAGTGCTCGCATCACCCAACATTTCCTCCTGGACCGCAACGGACGAACCCGGCTGCCGAACCATTCGGTGAATGGACGCTACACCGGGCGAGCTAGCAGACGACAGCGCCGTCGATCCTACTCGGGACCTCTTAGGCAGCTGTCGTATCTCCATGAGCACTTTTGCCGCTAGCTCTGCATTCAATTGTGACGACGGAAGCGCACTCTTGGAAGATAACATGGAAACATCACCCTGTTCTTGTTCCTCTGAAATAGAAACTGATAGACTAGAGTGACCCTGCGGAGAAAGGACCGGCATAGCCCTTTCTCCACTAACAACATACCGTGACACACGTTTCCAATGTTTGTCATCCCAATATTGACATATTGAACAGGAGTTAGTGCGAGAACACTGACTACAATTAATACAATGATCATGAAAGTCAGAGGAAGATTTCTTCCTATTACAATTTGAACAATGTCCCTTCATTGTGAAAAGACAACAACAAGTCCTAGTACTCGCACAAACCCCTAAACACAAAGATACATAATAACATGATCCATTAACATTGAAAAAAGCATTTGAAATTCAAAATAATTTTTGAAAAGTTAAAAAATTTATAGTAATTTATATATTTTTTATACTTACCAATGACCCAGACATAGCTGGTGCTAACTCTTAAAAATATAGGGCCAAACACAAATTTTGCCCCCCAATCCCCAAAATTTGCATCTAAAACCAAAGAAAACATGTCCTGAATGGCCCTCCATACTTCACCTCTACTGCGCATGCGCAGTGTCAAGGACGTCCCAAAATTGGCGCCATTAATCATTCTTATAACCAGTGCCTGGTAAGCACTATGTACTCAGCGGGGAGGTATGAGTTCCCAACTCCTGGGAGGGCCATCCCCGTCTGGGTCATTGGTAAGTATACAAAATATATAAATTACTATAAATTTTTTAACATTTTTATACTGTACCAATGACCCAGACATAGCTGAATAGTAAAAAGGCTGGAGGGCCTAGGACATAGAGGAAATTCCAATAAGCTCAATTATATAAAATAGAGTCATCCCCTCGAGGGGAAAAGGATTATTAGGCCTTACATGTATCTTTCTTATTTATGATCAATTAGAAAGACACATCACCTTCCATAATTGAGCATCATAACATCCATGTACTCTATTAATATCCAGTATAATCCTTATACTAATAATTTTTAAAGTAAGCCAATAAATAAAGTTAGTCAAGAGAATAGAGACTCTTTATACTCCTTAAAAGTGTCTGAGGATTGTATAATAACACCCGTTTGACACGTGATATATTCAAAAGCTATACTTTAAAAACTATGACCTGAATGAATTTTTAAAACATAAACTTATCACTTAAAAACCATCCCAGTAACAGCTCAGAATTACTAACTCCGGAGGAGGTATCCCCTTGTTTTCATAATAAAACAGGTGACCCAAGGGAACACCCTCCCCCCCCCCCCACCTTCTCCTTGCCCTGGGTCAAATAGCCCAGAGCGAAGAGGGCAGCAGGACGGAGTCACTGCCGGAACAGAAAGCCTACCTAGCTATAGTAGCAACTGTTAAGTGAATGACATTCTGAGCAGTAGATAATAGACCTAACAATGCAGGCCTCCAGAAATGGACTCAATATTTCTGAGATAAAAATTCATGAATGTGGATGGCTGAGCCCAATGTGCAGCCTTCATAAAATCTATAATAGCGACACTATTAATGTAAGCCCAAGATGTAGAAAGAGCTCTTACTTCATGAGCCGAAATCTCAAGCACAAACTGCTGAGTTAATGATATACCATAAGCAGTACCGATAGTTAATTGAATCCATTAGCAATAGAATGGAGAGTAATGTCCTTCTATTAGGCATCAAAGACAGAAGAAGCCTACATCCTTACTAATAAATTGATATCTGTTTATAAATACGTAAACTCTAACTGGACAGAGTAAAGGCCTATGCCCGTATGAAGACGGAAGGACCTTAATAACAATAGGTTCCGGATATTTATTAGGAGCCTGATTCTTAACCAAAAATCCAACATTAGTAGTAAAGGAAATAGTGTTTCCGATACTACGAAAGTGAGAATCGTCCACCGATAGTGCATGAAGCTCACTGACTCTTCAGGAGAAGAGAAGACTAAGAGAATTACTGTCTTAAAAGGTCAGAATTTGAAAACTACTGTTTGCAAAGGCTCAAATGATTACTTAGGTAAATAAGAACCGAAGCTAAATTCCATATAGGAATTTAAACTAAGGATTCTAGGTCTATTCTAGGTATGAGATAACATAGACCTATAACCTTAATAATAACAGGCTGCAGTTGATCTTGTCAAACAAGTATACTAGAAAGTTGCAATGTCTAGTATGGAGGTTTCAAAAATATCAACATAATGATCCCTACACCAACGACGGAAGAGCCTGCACTTTAGCCGCATAGTATAGCGAAGAAGAGGTTCTCCTACAGTAAGAAATCGCGTCCATAGCTCGTCCTGTACAATGCTTGCCGTGCAAGAAGGACCACACAACGGAATACGTGAAGGTTGAGACCTTGCGGGTTGTGATGAAGATGACACGATTTCCCCAGCGAAAGAAGATCCTCTCATGGAGGAAGTTTCGCGGTAAGTCCCACAGTAGACACCTGAGTAAATTTACCCACGGTCTCTGTGAAGACAGAGATGCTATCAACAGAACTGTATTGTGGATGTTTATCTTAGCAATACTAGCTGAATCAACAGCGCTGGAGGATACGCATATCCTATCATTCCGTCCTATTAGATCAATAGACCGTTAACAACATAAGCTCAGGGATCCGGACATGGAAACACATACGTCTGCAATTGAACAGTGAGTTGGGTCGCAAATAAATTATCATTGGGCGCTCCCATTGATAGCAAATCTGATTGAATACTTGTTTGCTGAGAGTCCATTCTGACGGCAACAAGCGACCCTTACGTGAAAGGGAGTCTTATACAATCAGACGACTCGGAATATGACGGACCGAAGCAGAACTTGGTGTACTATAACTAACAGAAGTATTCTTTCCGTTAAATTGAATAACGGAATCCAATGAGTGCCTCCCTGGTTCCGGAGACACGCAACTACTGTCGTATTAACGGACAGGATTTGGACATGCGTTTCTGAATAATGTTCATCCAATGACAAAGTGCAAGCCTAAATAACATCATTTCCTGGAAGTTAAGTGCTTGCCTAGAAACTGCGGAACCCAAAGACCCTGCCACTTCGAATCCGTTGGGATCAATATTGTACCCCAACCTGTTTGACTGGCATCCGTCATAATCATAAAACTCGGATCCGGCAACTGCAGTGGCACTCTCTGAGTCAACCACCGAATGTTTGCCCCAGTCTGAATCTCTTGCTACACTTGATAGACAAGAGAACGTGTATATCGAGCAATTCATAGATTGCTGAAAAGTTGCCGTCGAAGAGAAGCTTCTCCGAGACCGAAGCAACTCTGAGAGAGTTCTTCACCTTACTATCCACGCGCGTGGATGTAGCCAGGGCTGCGTCACGTCTAACCAACTCCAGGTTACCACTGAAGGGCAGAGTTATACGTGGAAAAACTACTGCCCTTGAAAGAAATCACATTGAGGATCATATCCTGGAATTCTTTCTCTTGAAGACGTAATGATAATGCCTCAGTAAGGTGGTTTACGTATGATAAAGCGTCTAAGTTAAGTCTATTAGACATCATTGTCGTTTCCAACATCGTGGTTGGAATTGACATAGACGGCGAAAAAGATAATTCCCAGTTTTCAGCACCGCCGTCTAGACGCATATGAACTCTCGGTATGCCCTGTTCTGCCAATATAAATTATTTCCTAGAATTGAAAAAAGGCAGAATAGAGCATTGCGGACAAGAAACTAGAATATCATGCTTGGTAGCAAGCTTATATATAGCGTCGTTAAATAATTCGAATGTTCTAAAGACATTATTGGACTGTGTCGGTAAGTCAGGGACAATGTCCCTAACCGATCCAAACTCCATGTCCAATGACGCTATTAGTCTCTTATCCAGCATCGCAGCAATGTAGTCCGACGGAACAACCTCTGGAAGATAATGCCGGAAGAAATGTATGGCAGCTTCTGTTGTTCCGAAAGGGAAAGCTCGAAATCGTCCGAATCCCTTTCGCCATCCTGTCGGACCCCATAAAGTGTTCGGTCGTCCGAACCTGATGCAACAGCGGAGCGCACCGACCCAGCGCCGTCGGATTATTCCTGATCCGACCGAGAATTTGTCGTTTGCTGGGATGCTGCGATAAACTGTGCTATTTTGGATAGCACGTCCGTCACTGAGGCCTGTGGAGATGCGGTCTTACGATGCATTGCCGCTGGAAGCTCCGTGTTCGTTACCCCGTGCATACTTCTATTATGCGAGCGAACGGAGTGTATAGGCCTCGTGTCCCTTGGCTACCGGATGGAGTGACCTGTTCGCCGTGGAATCACTGAATGATGAAGCTGGCCGAATACTCGAGGTCACGTAGCCAATGTGCGGTCGTGTGCGCTGCTGTAAGGATGAGGAAGCATTATCGACAGTCTCTCGGACTGTCAATATAACGGAGCGTCCCAAGCGACGGACATATGCTCCGAATGCGAAATATCTGTACCACAACATCCGGTCCCATATGTTGTTGTACGAGAGAGGGACCTCTCTCGCTCGCAGCCCGGACGGACCTGAACGAGCTAGGAACCGGACTAACAGGCTTCCTCCGATCTGTCCTCTAATCCGTCGTCACTGGGTGTGTACTAAAGTCTATTATAGTGCTCGCATCACCCAAAACTCCTTCCTAGACCGCAACGGACGAACCCGACTGCCGAACCATTCAATGAATGGACGCTACATCGGGTGAGCTAGCGAATGTCAACTCCGTCGATCCTACTAGGGACCTCTTAGGCGATTGACGTATTCCATGAGCACTTATTGCCGCTAGCTCTTCATTAACTATGACGACAGAGGCACACTTTTGAAAGACATCTCAGTAACTTTGCGAACAAGAAACCAGACATGCTTGTTAATAGCAAGCATATAATATATATATATAGCATTGTTCAATAATTCGAAAGTTTGTGTGACATTATTGGACTGTGTCGGAACTGAGGGACGATGTCCCTGAACCGAACCAAAAATTTCTGTGTCCACCGACGCTATCAGTTTCTTATCCGGCATCGCAGCATTCTGGTCCGACGAAAGAACCTCTAGAAGATAAAGTCAGATGACATACACAGCAGCTCATGTTGTTCCGAAAGGGAAAGCTCGAAATCCTTCGAATCCCTTTCGACATCCCGTCGGACCGGATGAAATTTTCGGACGTCCGTACCTGCTTCCGAGGAGCATCCCGACCCAGCGTCGTCGGATAATACATAATGCGACGGAGATTCTGTCGTTGCTGGGATGCTGCGATAAGCTGTGCTATTTGGGATAGCACGTCCGTCACCGAGGCCCGAGCAGTAGCGGTCTTACGATGCTTTGCCGCTGGAAGCTCCGTGTACGTTGACTCCCGCACACTTTCTTATGCGAATGTCCGGAGTCTGCAGGCCTCGTGTCCCTGGCTACCGGATGGTGTGACCTGGTCGCCGATGATTCTCTGATTGGCGAAGCTGACTGGATATCCGAGGTCACGTAGCCAAGAGCGGTCGTGTGCGCTACCATGAGGATGAGGAAGCCTTATTGACAGTCGCTCCGGACTGACTATATATCGGAGCGTCCCGAGCGGCGGACGTATGCTCCGAATGCGAAACATTTTGTACCACAACATCTGGGGCCAGATGTTGTTGTACGAGAGAGGGGCCTCTCTCGCTTGCAGTCCGGATGGACCTGGACGAGCTAGGAACCGGACTAAAAGGCTTCCTCCGTTCTTTCCTCTAATCCGCCGTCACTGGGTGTGCATTTGGTTGATATATAGTGCTCGCATCACCCAAAACTCCTTCTAGACCGCAACGGACGAACCCGGCTGCCGAACCATTCGATGAATGGACGCTACACCGGGCGAGCTAGCGGACGTCAAAGGCCGTCGAACCTACTAGGGTCCTCTTAGGCAATTGACATATTTACATGAGCACTTTTCCGCTAGCTCTTCATTAATTGTGACGACAGAGGCACACTTTTGGAAGACATCACGGATACATCACCCTGTTCCTGATCGTCTGAAATAGAGATTGATAAAGTACAGTGACCCTGCGGGGAAAGGACCGGAATGGCCAATTCCCCACTAACATACCGTGACACACGCTTCCCATGTTGTCATCGAAATTAACACATACAGAACAGGAGTTAGTGCGAGTACACTGACTACATATACAATGATTATGAAAGTCAGAGGAAGATTTCCTCTTATTACAATTGAAAAATATCCTTTCATTGTGAAAAGAAAACAAAGTCCTAGTACTCGCACCAACCCCTGACAATCAAAATACATAATAACATGATCCATTAACATAGAAAAAATAATTGAAATCAAAAAATTTTGAAAAAATATTTTTTCAGAACAGCCCAAGTTTCTGAAAAGTAACGTTGAGCCCCAATGGATCCCAAGCCTAAGTGTGGCCAAAAATTCTAAAAATATTTTAAACAATTTAGGCAACACTTACGAACAATAATAATGTATCTAGTTATGATTAAATGAACATCAAGATATTATTTTCAAGAAATCCCCCCTCACACATAGGGCTGTTGTAAATGTAAACAATAAGTGTAAACACACCAGAAGAAGACTCCAGGCACCCAGGCCCGAAATCAGTTACCAATAATACACTATCTGATGCAAAACAGAGACTTCCAGGGAAGAAACTGCAGAACATCAGATGGTAGATGCAGAACACTACGCCTAACCACCCATAGGTGAAGACGTAAACATGGGGAAAAGAACAGAATTCATTCTGTTATCTAGCTAAAACTCCCAAGAAATGTTAGTAATAATATTACAGAAAATATGCCAAAAGCATGGGAGAATAGCAAGCGGGGACTTAAAGGAAAGGGAGAGAGGAAAACACTGAACAAGCAGTGTAACTTAATAACAAGAATGACCACAACCGGCTGTTGCCTCGAAAATAGGTAACTTAACATAATTTCATTAAAAAATTTTAAGTCACAGCCCTGATAATTTTCTGTCACTCATTTTTCCTCTCCTCCTTCTATATCCTCCTTAGAATCACCATTTCTCTAATAATTATGTGTCTGGCATCATTTAAACTGAGATTTACAAGCACAAAGATCAGTCAGATGCTAACTGATGAAGGGCCAAACAAAGAATGATTAATGGCGCCAATTTCGGGACGTCCTTGACACTGCGCATGCGCAGTAGAGGTGAAGTATGGAGGGCCATTCAGGACATGTTTTCTTTGGTTTTAGATGCAAATTTTGGGGATTGGGGTGCAAAATTTGTGTTTGGCCCTATATTTTAAGAGTTAGCACCAGCTATGTCTGGGTCATTGGTACAGAAAAAAATATATTTTTTCAGCGAAGCCCAAGTTTCTGAAAAGTAACGTTGAGCCCAATGGATCTCAAGGGTAAGTGTGGTCAAAAATTTTAAAATTATTTTAAATAATTAATGCAACACTTACAGATAATAATAATGTATCTAGTAATGAGTAAACTACTCCAAAGGCAAAAAGCCCCCCTCAAAAGAGACTGTTGCCAATGTAAACAAGAAGTGTTTTAACACCAGAAAACATGACTCCAGGCACTGACAATACTGGCCCGAAATCAGTTATCAACAATACACACTCTCTGATGCAAAACAGAGACTTCCAGAGAAGAATCTGCAGAACATCAGATGGTAGATGCAGAACACAATGTCTAAACACCCATGGGTGAGAACGTAAACATGGGGAAAATAACAGAATTCATTCTGTAACCAAGCTAATTCTCCCAAGAAATTTTAGTAGTAATCTTACTAAAAAATATGCCAAAAGCATGGGAGAATAGCAAGGGGGGACTTACACGATAAAGGATAAGGAGAGAGGAAACACTGAATAAGCAGTGCAACTTCAAAGCAAGAATGACAACAACAGGCCCATGCCTCGAAAGTTAAAAAATTTATAGTAATTTATATATTTTTTATACTTACCAATGACCCAGACATAGCTGGTGCTAACTCTTAAAATATAGGGCCAAACACAAATTTTGCCCCCCAATCCCCAAAATTTGCATCTAAAACCAAAGAAAACATGTCCTGAATGGCCCTCCACACTTCACCTCTACTGCGCATGCGCGCAGTGTCAAGGACGTTCCGAAATTGGCGCCATTAATCATTCTTATAACCAGTGCTGGTAAGCGCTATGTACTCAGCGGGGAGGTATGAGTTCCCAACTCCTGGGAGGGCCATCCCCGTCTGGGTCATTGGTAAGTATAAAAAATATATAAATTACTATAAATTTTTTAACATTTTTATACTGTACCAATGACCCAGACATAGTTGAATAGTAAAAAGGCTGGAGGGCCTAGGACATAGAGCAAGTTGGAATACGCTCAATTATATAAAATAGAGTCATCCCCTCTAGGGAAAAAGAAGTATTAGGCCTTACATGTATCTTTCTTATTTATGTTAAATTAGAAAGATACAACACCTTGCAAAATTGAGCATCATACATCCATGTACTCTATTAATATGCAGTATAATCCTTATACTAATAATTTTTAAAGTAAGCCAATAAATAAAGTAAGTCTAGAGAATAGAGACACTTATACTCCTTAAAAGTGTCTGAGGATTGTATAATAACGTCCGTTGACACGTGCTATATTCAAAAGCTATACTTTAAAAACTAAGACCTGAATGAATTTTTAAAACATAAACTTCTCACTAAAAAGCCATCCCAGTAACAGCTCAGAATTACTAACTCCGGAGGAGGTATCCCCTTGTTTTCATAGTAAAACAGGTGACCCAAGGGAACACCCCCCCCCCCCCCCCCCCCCCCCCCCCCCCCCCCGTTTTCTTGCCCTGGGTCAAATAGCCCAGAGCGAAGAGGGCAGGAGAACGGAGTCACTGCCGAAACAGACAGCCTACCTAGCTATAGTAGCAACTGTTAAGTGAATGACATTCTGAGCAGTAGATAATAGACCTAACAAAAGAGGCCTCCAGAAATGGACTCGATATTTCTGAGATAAAAAATTCATGAATGTGGATGGCTGAGCGCAATGAGCAGCCTTCAAAAATCTATAATAGCGACACTATTAATGTAAGCCCAAGATGTAGAAAGAACTCTTACTTCATGAGCCGAAATCTCAAGCACAACTGCTGAGTCAATGATATACCATAAGCAGTACTGGTAGTTAATTGAATCCATTAGCAATAGAATGGGGCGTAACGTCCTTCTATTAGGAATCAAAGACAGAAGAAGCTTATGTCCGTAGTAATAAACAGATATCTGTTTATAAATACGTAAACTCTAACCGGACAGAGTAAAGGCCTATGCCCGTATGAAGACGGAAGGACCTTAATAACAACAGGTTCCGGATATTTATTAGGAGCCTGACACTTAACCAAAAATCCAACCTAAATAGTAAAGGAAGTAGTGATTCCGAAACTACGAAAGTGAGAGTCATCCACCGATAGTGCATGAAGCTCACTGACTCTTCAGTAAAAGAGAAGCCAACAGAATTACTGTCTAAAAGGTCAGAATTTGAAAACTACTGTTTCCAGAGGCTCAAATGATTACTTAGCTAAATAAGAACCGAAGTTAAATTCCATATAGAAATTTAATCTAATGATTCTAAGTCTATTTATCGAAAAGTTACTAACTGACTTAGATAAAGAGACATAAGATTCAATAGTAAACTATCATAGAGTGCATAGGTATGAGATAACATAGACCTATAACCTTAATAGTATCAGGCTGCAGCAGATCTTGTCAAACAAGTATACTAGAAAGTTGCAATGACTAGTATGGAGGGATCAACAATATGAACATAGTGATCCCTAGAACAACGACGGAAGAGCCTCCACTTTAGCCGCATAGAATAGCGAAGAAGAGGTTCTCCTACAGTAAGAAATCGCGTTCAAAGCTCGTCCAGTACAATGCTTACAATGCAATAAGGACCACACAACGGAATACGTGAAGGTTGAGACCTTGCAGGTTGTGATGAAGATGACACGATTTTCCCCAGCGAAAGAAGATCCTCTCATGGAGGAAGTTTTCGCGTTAAGTCCCACAGTAGACATCTGAGTAAATTTACCCACGGTCTCTGTGAAGACAGAGATGCTATCAACAGAAATGTATTGTGGTTGTTTATCTTAGCAATACCTGCTGAAACAACAGCGCAGGAGGATACGCATATCCTATCATTCCGTCCTATTAGATCAAAAGAGCGTTAACAACATAAGCTCAGAGATCCGGACATGCAAACACATACGTCTGCAATTGATTAGCAAGTTGTGTCGTAAATAAATTATCATTGGGCGCTTCCATTGATAGCAAATCTGATTGAATACTTGTTTGTTGAGAGTCCATTCTGACGGCAACAAGCGACCCTTACGTGAAAGGGAGTCCGGTAATACAATCAGACGACCCGGAATATGACGGACCGAAGCAGAACTTGGTGTACTATAACAAACAGAAGGATTCTTTCCGTTAAATTGAATAACGGAATCGAATGAGTGCCCCCCTGGTTCCGGAGATACGCAACTACTGTCGTATTATCGGACAGGATTTGGACATACGTTTCTGAATAATGTTCATCCAATAACATAAAGCAAGCCTAAAAAACATTATTCCGTGGAAGATAAGTGCTTGCCTAGAGACTGCGGAACCCAAAGACCCTGGCACTACAAATCCGTTGGGATCAATATTGTACCCCAACCTGTTTGACTGGCAACCATCATAATTATAAAACTCGGATCCGGCAACTGCAGTGGCGCTCTCTGAGTCAACCACCGAATGTTTGCCCCAGTCTGAATCTCTTGCTACACTTGATAGACAAGAGAACATGTATATCGAGCAATTCATGGATTGCTGAAAAGTTGCCATCGAAGAGAAGCTTCTCCGAGACCGAAGCGACTCTGAGAGAGTTCTTCACCTTACTATCCACGCGCGTGAATGTAGCTAGGGCTGCATCACGTCTAACCAACTCCAGGTTGCCACTGAAGGGCGGAGTTATACGTGAACAAACTACTGCCCTTGAAAGAAATCACATTGAGGATCATATCCCGGAATTCTTTCTCTTGAAGACGTAATGATAACGCCTCAGTAAGGTGGACTACGTATGATAAAGCTTCTAAGTTAAGTCTATTAGACATCATTGTCGTTTCCAACATTGTGGTTGGAAAAGACATAGACGGCGAAAAAGATAATTTCCAGTCTTTAACCCCGCCGTCTTAGGACGCATATAAACTCTCTCTATGCCCTGTTCTGCCAAAATAAATTATTCCTAGAAATGATAAAAGGCAGAATTGAACATTGCGGACAAGAAACTAAACTATCATGCTTGGTAGCAGGCTTATATATATATAGCGTCAATAAATAATACAAATGTTCTAATGACATTATTGGACTGCATCGGTAAGTCAGGGACAATGTCCCTGAACCGATCCAAAATTCCGTGTCCAATGACGCTATAAGTCTCTTATCCAACATCGCAGCAATGTAGTCCGAAGGAACAACCACTGGAAGATAATGCCGGAAGAAATGTATGGCAGCTTCCGTTGTTCCAAAAGGGAAAACTCGAAATCGTCCGAATCCCTTTCGCCATCCTGTCGGACCCTATAAAGCGTTCGGTCGTCCGAACCTGATGCAACAGCGGAGCGCACCGACCCAGCGCCGTCGGATAATTCCTGATCCGACCAAGAAACTGTCGATTGTTGGGATGCTGCGATAAACTGTGCTAACTTGGATAGCACGTCCGTCACTGAGGCCCGTGGAGAAGCGGTCTTACGATGCATTGCCGCTGGAAGCTCCGTGATCGTTACCCCGTGCATACTTCTATTATGCGAGCGAACGGAGTGTATAGGCCTCGTGTCCCTTGGCTACCGGATGTCATGACCTGTTCGCCGTGGAATCACTGCATGACGAAACTGGTCGGATACTCGAGGTCACGTAGCCAATGTACGGTCGTGTGCGCTGCTGTGAGGATGAGGAAGCATTATTGACAGTCTCTCGGACTGTCAATATAACGGAGCGTCCCGAGCGGCGGACATATGCTCTGAATGCGAAATATCTGAACCACAACAAGCGGTCCCCTATGTTGTTGTACGAGAGAGGGACCTCTCTCGCTCACAGCCCGGACGGACCTGGACGAGCCAGGAACCGGACTAACAGGCTTCCTCCGATCTGTCCTCAATCCGTCGTCACTGGGTGAGTACTAAAGTTATTATAGTGCTCGCATCACCCAAATCTCCTTCCTAGACTGCAACGGACGAACCCGGCTGCCGAACCATTCGATGAATAGACGCTACACCAGGTGAGCTAGCGAATGTCACTCCGTCGATCCTACAAGGGACCTCTTAGGCGATAGACATATTCCATGAGCACTTATTGCCGCTAGCTCTTCATTAACTATGATGACAGAGGCACACTTTGAAAGACATCTCCGTAACTTTGCGAACAAGAAATCAGAAATGCTTGGTAATAGCAAGCATATAATAATAATATATATATAGCGTCGTTCAATAAATCGAAAGTTGTGTGACATTATTGGACTATGTCGGAACTGAGGGACGATGTCCCTGAACCGAACCAAAAAATTTCTAAGTCCACCGACGCTATCAGTTTCTTATCCGGCATCGCAGCATTCTGGTCCGACGAAAGAACCTGTAGACGATAAAGTCAGATGACATACACAACAGCATATGTTGTTCCGAAAGGGAAAGCTCGAAATCCTCCGAATCCCTTTCGGCATCCCGTCGGACCGGATGAAATTTTCGGACGTCCGTACCTGCTTCCGTGGATCGTCCCGACCCAGCATCGTCGGATAATACATGATGCGACAGATTCAGTTGTTGCTGGGATGCTGCGATAAGCTGTGCTATTTGGGATAGCACGTCCGTCACCAAGGCCTATACAGGAGCGGTCTTACTATGCATTGCCGCCGGAAGCTCCGTGTACGTTGACTCCCGCACACTTTCTTATGCGAACGTCCGGAGTCTGCAGGCCTCGTGTCCCTGGCTACCGGATGGTATGACCTGGTCGCCAATGATTCTCCGATTGGCGAAGCTGACTGGATATCCGAGGTCACGTAGCCAAGAGCGATCGTGTGCGCTACCATGAGAATGAGGAAGCCTTATTGACAGTCTCTCCGGACTGACTATATGTCGGAGCATCCCGAGCGGTGGACGTATGCTCCGAATGCGAAACATTTTGTACCACAACATCTGGGGCCAGACGTTGTTATACGAGAGAGGGGCCTCTCTCGCTCACCGTCTGGATGGACCTGGACGAGCTAGGAACCGGACTAAAAGGCTTCCTCTGTTCTCCCTCTAATCCGCCGTCACAGGGTGTGCATTTGGTTGATTTATAGTGCTCGCATCACCCCAAAACTCCTTCTAGACCGCAACGGACGAACCCGGCTGCCGAACCATTCGATGAATGGACGCTACACCGGGCGAGCTAGCGGACGTCAAAGGCCGTCGAACCTACTAGGGTCCTCTTAGGCAATTGGCGTATTACATGAGCACTTTTCCGCTAGCTCTTCATTAATTGTGACGACGGAGGCACACTTTTGGAAGACATCACGGATACATCACCCTAATCTTGATCGTCTGAAATAGAAATTGATAAAGTAGAGTGACCCTGTGGGGAAAGGACCGGAATGTCCAATTCCCCACTAACATACCGTGACACACGCTTCCCATGTTGTCTTCGAAATTATCACATACAGAACAGGAGCTAGTGCGAGAACACTGACTACATATACAATGATTATAAAAGTCAGAGGAAGCTTTCCTCTTATTACAATTGACCAAAATCCTTTCAATGTGCAAAGAAAACAAAGTCCTAGTACTCGCACCAACCCCTGACAATCAAAATACATAATAATATGATCCATTAACATAGAAAAAATAATTGAAATGTTAAAAAATTTTGAAAAAATATTTTTTCAGAACAGCCCAAGTTTCTGAAAAGTAACGTTGAGCCCCAATGGATCCCAAGCCTAAGTGTGGTCAAAAATTTTCAAAATATTTTAAACAATTTATGCAACACTTACGAACAATAATAATGTATCTAGTTATGATTAAATTAACATCAAGATATTATTTTCAAGAAATCCCCCCTCACACAGAGGGCTGTTGTAAATGTAAACAATAAGTGTAAAAACACTAGAATAAGACTCCAGGCACCCAGGTCCGAAATCAGTTACCAATAATACACTATCTGATGCAAAACAGAGACTTCCAGGGAAGAAACTGCAGAACATCAGATGGTAGATGCAGAACACTTTGCATAACCACCCATAGGTGAAGACGTAAACATGGGGAAAAGAACAGAATTCATTCTGTTATTCAGCTAAAACTCCCAAGAAATTTTGGTAATAAAATTACAGAAAATATGCCAAAAGCATGGGAGAATAGCAAGAGGGGACTTAAAGGAAAGGGAGAGAGGAAAACACTGAACAAGCAGTGTAACTTAATAACAAGAATGACAACAAAATGGCTGCTGCCTCGAAAATAGGTAACTTAACATAATTTCATTAAAAAATTTTAAGTTACAGCCCTGATAATTTTCTGTCACACATTTTTCCTCTCCTCCTTCTATATCCTCCTTAGAATCACCATTTCACTAAAATTTATGTGTCTGGCATCATTTAAACTGAGATTTACAAGCACAAAGATCAGTCAGATGTTAACTGATGAAGGGCCAAACGAAGAATGATTAATGGCGCCAATTTTGGAACGTCCTTGACACTGCGCATGCGCAGTAGAGGTGAAGTGTGGAGGGCCATTCAGGACATGTTTTCTTTGGTTTTAGATGCAAATTTGGGGGATTGGGGGGCAAAATTTGTGTTTGGCCCTATATTTTAAGAGTTAGCACCAGCTATGTCTGGGTCATTGGTACAGTATAAAAATATAGGCAACTTAACATAATTTCATTACAAAATTTTAAGTTACAGCCCTGAATATTCTCTGTCACTCCTTTTTCCTCTCCTCCTTCTCTATCCTCCTTAGAATCACCATTTCTCCAATATTTATGTGTCTGGCATCATTTAAACTGAGATTTACAAGCACAAAGATCAGTGAGATGTTAACTGATGAAGGGCCAAACAAAGAATGATGATTGGCGCCAATTTCGGAACGTCCTTGACACTGCGCATGCGCAGTAAGGGCAAAGTATGGAGGTCCTTTAGGACATGATTTCTTTTGGTTTTAGATGCAAATTTTGGGGATTGGGGGGCAAAATTTGTGTTTGGCCCTAGATTTTTAAGAGTTAGCACCAGCTATGTCTGGGTCATTGGTACAGTATAAAAATATAGATACAATTTCATCAGTGACCTCAAATTGAATTGTGTACAAACAGTGACTGTTACTTTGCAATTTAATCTTCATGTTTTATTAATGAAAGTATCTTTAAATTGTATTTTCAGCAAATAATGAATGTGAGAAAAGGTTGTACTGCCCCATTATATGTAATATCAATTTGGAAAACACCTGCACAATGAAAGTTTGACTTTTTATCCAATTCTTCTAGTTCTCAGAGAATGCACCTAAAAAACTTGATGGTGGTAAGAATGTGTGCTGTGCATCAAAGGATTTTCCCTGTATTGTACAGGGTAGTAATGTCTGTATTTGGGGGTGGGTATTTCCCCTGTGTGAAGCAATATGTGGGTGTGGTGACTCGATGTTCATGTTGATTGGATCAAGTTTCAGTAAGTGTGATGTACGAATTGCCACATTGGGGTGAATAGTTTTTTTTATAAGTTGTCGTTGAAGGCAGCCACAAACAGTTTCAACCAAAATGACCAGCATTTTTATGTGCAAGAAAATGAAATCTGATATTAAAATGCCAGTTAACTCTTCAATCAACGCACACAATATCACAATTTAATATTTTAATTATTTTTTGTATAAAATATTTTCCAAAATGAACAGCTCAACTTGGAAATTACATGGGAGGATGCGACTGATTCGTTAGGTAAAGTGTAAATCTTAGTTATCACATTTGAGAATTGTAAGATAAATTGATCATCGACATTATGTTCATGTAAAAAATGTTGTATCAGAGTCGCTAGTTTCTAAGGCTATATCTTGACTTGTTTTCAACTCGTCAAGATATGTCCTTGGAAACAAGAGCTTGATGCTGATACAGCATTTGTACATAAACATAAGTGTTATAAAACATAAATAAATATATATATATAGAATGAAAGTGCCAATGACACTGCAGCTCAACTTGTTAACACATGTACATGTATAGTATGTGACACAGCAATGACAAACATCTAGGTAATGACCTGATAACAAAGGTACATATAAAGTATTGTAACGGTCTGTACATAAATACTGACAGTAGCCTGTAACAAATGCATAGGTAAAGTATTGTAAAGGTGGGTGACAGCCAGATGCTGAACAAGAAAAAGAAATCTTTGAGTCCCAGAGTGGGTCTGACTGAACCCCAAATTATTTGTTCTCATAGCACAATGATAACAAAGGAACCCCAAAATACACTCGTTCCTGTCCCAAGGTGAAAACAAAGGTACCCAAGAAGTTTCGTGAAGATCAGTTCATAAATACGAGCTGTATAGAAGTTGTGACAAAAAAACGATTGGACCTAATTTCGGTACAAAATGGCTATTGGCAGCCATCTTGAATTTTGGACCGCACCCAGAAACACTAGTTCTGGTACCAAAGTGATAACAAAGGTACCCAAGAAGTTTTGTGAAGATCGGTTCATAAATACAGCCTCTAGCCAGACCATATTGACATGTGCACTTACAGTGTATAAGCAGTACTGAATAAATCAAAGTTCATCTAATTTGCATAATTTCTGCACGAGAAAAAACCCCGTACTATATGTGATGTATTCCATGTTACTAAACATTCATACAAAAATTTATTCGAATCAGAACTTTATATATTTTTTATACTTACCAATGACCCAGACTTAGCTGGTGCTAATCTCCTTAATTCAGGGCCAAACACAAATTTTGCCCCCCCCCCCCCATCCCCAAAATTTGCATCAAAAACCGAAAAATACATGTCCTATATGGTCCTCCATACATTTACTCCTCTGCGCATGCGCAGTGTCAAGGAGGTCTCGAAATTGGCGCCAATTATCATTCTTACAACCAGTGCCTGGTAAGCGTTATGTACTCAGCGGGGAGGTATGAGTTCCCAACTCCTGGGAGGGCCATCCCTGGCTGGGTCATTGGTAAGTATAAAAAATATATAAATTACTATAAATTTTTTAACATTTTTATACTGTACCAATGACCCAGACTTAGCTGAATAGTAAATAGGCTGGAGGGCCTTGGACATAAAGGAAAATCCAATAAGCTCAATTATGTATAATAGAATATCCTCTCCAGGAGAAAAGAAGAGATTGGCTTTACATGTATCTTTCCTATTTATAATAAAGAAGAAAGACACAATACCGATCAGTAATTGAGCATAATAATCAATGATCTCTATCAACATCCAGTATAACCCTTTATACTAATATTTTTAAAGGTAAGCCAATAAATAAAGGAAGTCCAGAGAAATGAGACTCTTTATATTCATTAAAAGTGTCCGAGGATTTATATTAACGTTCCACATGACACATGACATATACAAATGCTTCACACCGAGCTACACTTTAAAAATATTACATGGATGATTAAACATTATCTTTACACTTTAAAACCATCCTGGTACCGACTCGGAATTACTGACTCTGGGGGAGGTATTCCCTTGCTTTTCACTATAAAGCAGGTGACCTAAGGGACCCCCCCCCCCTCCTTCCCCTTGCCCTAGGTCAAATACCCCCACGAAGAGGGCAGCAGGACAGAGTCACTGTCGGAACAGAAAGCCTACATAACTATGGTTTCAACTGTTTAGTGGACGATATTCTGAGCAACTGATAATGGACCTAAACAATGGAGGTCTCCAGAAATAGACTCAATATTTCTGAGATAAAAATTAGTGAATGTGGAAGGTTGAGACCAATATGCAGCCTTCATTAGCTCAGTAATAGCAATACAATTAGCATAGGCCCAAGAAGTAGAAAGAGCTCTTACTTCATGAGCTGAGATCTTGAGTGCCGACTGCTGAGAAGAAGATAATTTTTCATAAGCAGTACGAATAGTTAATTGAATCCATCTAGCAATGGAATGAACCATAATATCCTTTCTATTAGGCATCAAAGACCGAAAGAAACGCTTACGTCCCTTTCTTATGAACTCAGATCTACGTTTGTAAATACGTATTGCTCTAACAGGACACAGAAGAGGCCTATGCCCATCAGATGATGGAAGGGCCTTAATAATAATAGGTTCAGGATACTTATTAGGAGCCTGATTCTTAGCCAAAAATCCAACATTGGTGGTAAAGGTAAAAGTATTACCGACCTTACGGTAGTGAGAATCCTCCACAGATAGTGCATGAAGCTCACTAACTCTTCTAGCAGAAAAGAAAGCTAAGAGAAAAGCTGTCTTATATGTTAAGAATTTGAAGTCAACTGTGTCAAGAGGCTCAAAAGGCACTTCTTTTAGCTTAAGAAGAACCCAAGCCAAATTCTACTTTGGAATTAATCTAAGGGTTCTAGGTCTATTTATCATAAAATTTCTAACTAACTTAGATAAAGAGACATTAGTTCCAATCATCAAGCTATCATGATGTGCATAGGTATCAGATAGCATAGATCTATAGCCCTTAATGGTGATAGGCTGCAGATTAATCTCATCAAACAAGTATACTAGAAAGTTTGATGTCTGGAATGGAGGGATCATAAATATCTACGGAATGATCCTCACATCACTGACAAAAGACCCTCCACTTAGCAGCATAGTTTAGCGAAGAGGAGGTCCTCCTACAGTTAGAAATCGCGTCCACTGCTCGTCCTGTAAAATGTTTTCCGTGCAAGAAGGACCGCACAACGGAAATACGTGAAGGTTTAGACCTTGCGGATTGTGATGGAGGACGCGCGATTTCCCTTGCGAAAGAAAATCTTCCCGTTGAGGAAGCTTCCTCGGCATGTCCCACAACAGACACCTGAGTAGATTTATCCACGGTCTCTGTGGAGACAGAGATGCTACCAACAGAATCTTGCATTGCGATTGTTTTATCTTGAGCAATATCTGCTGAATCAACGGCACTGGAGGATACGCATATCCTATCATTCCGTCCCAAGAGATCGAGAGAGCGTCTACTGCAAATGCTCGAGGATCCGGACAAGGTGACACATATGTCTGCAACTGAATGTTGAGATGTGTCGCAAATAAATCTATCGTTGGCCGTTCCCATTGGTAGCAAATCTGATTGAATACTTGCTTGTTGAGAGTCCATTCTGACAGCAACAGGCGACCCCTCCGTGAAAGGGAGTCTGCTAAAACGTTCAGACGACACGGAATATGACGGACGGAGAGAAGAATCTGATGTTATAGTACAAACAGAAGAATTCTTTCCGTTAGATTGAGCAACGGAATGGAATGAGTGCCACCCTGGTTCCGAATATACGCAACTACTGTCGTATTGTCAGACATAATTTGCACGTGTGCATTCTGAATAACGTCTATCCAATGACGTAGAGCAAGCCAAATCAACATCATCTCTTTGATGTTGATGTGCTTGCTTAGAAACTGCAGATCCCAAAGACCCTGGCACTTCAAATTCGATGGGCTCAGTGTCGCACCCCAGCCTGTTTGACTGGCATCCGTCATAATCGTAAAACTCGGATCTGGCAACTGCAATGGAACTCCCTGAGTTAACCACTGTATGTCTGCCCAAGTCTGAATCTCTTGTTTCACTTGGCTTGACAAGAGGATGTCCGTCTCGAGCGAATGAATCTTCACTCTCCAATTCTGAGTCAGATAGACCTGGAGAGGACGAGTGCGTAGCCACCCCCTCGGAATGAGATCCGCGGCAGCTCCGCACAGACCTATTAGTCTCATGAATTCCCTCGCTGACACTTTGTCTGAGTGAAGACAATAGCGAGCGTAACAACTGACTAATTTCGCTCTGGTTAACGGCAGACGAACGAGATTGTTGTGCATCTCGAAGCTCATTCCCAGGTGGGTGAATGACTTGGACGGCACCAGATCCGACTTCTCTTCGTTTACTATGAAACCGAGACGTCGGAGCAATAGAAGCAGATTGTGCATGTCGTTCTGAAGTGTTAACTCGTTGCCATATCTCTGAAGAATATCGTCCAGGTAAGCCGACATTACCGCAGACGAATGAGCTCGGAAATGAGTCATTACCGAGTTCATTACTCGAGTGAATGCCCAGGGCACTAGATTCAAACCAAAGCACATCGCTCGGAACTGATAAACAACACCTAGGACAGTGAAGCGAAGATACTTTCTGAACGCCGGATGTACCATGACGTGAAAGTACGCATCCTTGAGGTCTATGCTCGCAGCATAGTCGTTCACTCGAATGCTCGCTCTGACCGATCGAATGGTCTCCATATAAAACTTTGGAGCCACGATCAGCTTGTTTATCCAGCTTAAGTCGATCACTGGACGGAACGAGCCCTCTGGCTTCGGAACCAGAAAAAGATGGCTGTAGAAACCTGGAGATTCCTGGTTTTCTACGACGTCTATCGCGTTCTTCGTTAAGAGACTGGAATTCTGATAGAAGTGCCGTTCTTTTCTGACAATTTGACGGAAGCGGAGTCCATCTTGGACTTCGAGTTAATGGAGGTTTGCCTTTGAAGGACAGTTTTAGTCCTTCCGAAATAACCCCTCGAACCCAAGAGTCCTCCGTAATTGATTCCCAATTGCTTGAGAAACTCGACAGTCTTCCGTCCACCGGAATGCGACAGAGGTCTAGACCATCACCTCCTGGGTCCACGAGACTTGCGGTAGGAGAAACCACGTCCTCCACGCCCCGCACCTCACTCCATCGGCCTAGGGGCGTCTGACCGGTTATTTCGGCCAGCGTAACGGCCCCTAGTCGAGTCGCTACTCTGCCAGTCTCTAGAGTAAGACCTAGAAGACCCATAGGAACCTCTATAGGAACCTCCTCTGGACGAACTCGTCCCGGAAGTGCCTGGCCTACTCCTGTCTGCTGGTTCCGATTTCCTGGAAGCAGACTTAAACAGCAGAGAGTCTGAAACTTTCTTTGTTAATTTATCATATATATCAGAAAGCTTGCCAATGAAGAGAAACTCTCCAGAGACCGGAGTGACTTTAACAGAGTTTTTCACCTTACAGTCCACGCGTGTGAAAGTAGTCACGTCTAGCTAACTCTAGATTTGCCACTGAAAGGGCGGAGTTATAAGTGGAAAAAGCTATGGCCCTGGACAGAACTCTTGAAGACAACGCTCTAGTAAGGTGATCTGCGTAGGAAAGAGCGTCTAAACTAGCTCTGTTAGACGATATCGTCATTTCCATCGTAGACGACGGAAGTGACATAGACAACGGCATGGATATATCAAGGTCTTCAGCCTGGTCATCTAAATGCAGAGGAACTCTCTGGATGCTCTGACCTGGCATATCAAACTTGTTCCTTTGATTAATAAACGGCAGCTGTAGAGCAGATGCCGGTAGGAAGGCTGACCTGCCCGTCTTGTTGGCAAGTTTATCAATAGTGTCATTCAATAATTCAAAAATCCGAGAGACATTCTTGGATAGTGACGGAAATTCCGGGACAATGTCCCTAAACCGATTAAAAAAATCGGTGTCCAGTGGCGCTATCACCCTCCTATCCGGCTGCGCAGCATTTTGGTCCGGCGGAACAACTTCTGGAAGGTAATGCCGGATAAATTCTACGGCTATTTTATGTTGTTCCGAAAGGGAAATATCTAATTCATCAGAATCCCTTTCGCCATCCTGCCGGACCTCATGTAAATCTCGGTCGTCCGCACCCGATCCAGCAGCGGAACCTACCGACCAAGCATCTTCTGACATTTCATGTTCCGACAGAGGCTCTGCAGGTTGCTGGGATGCTGTGATTAACTTTGCTATCTGTGATAGCACATCCGTTACGGAGGCCTGGGGAGCGGCGGTCTTACTGGATTTAGCCGCCGGAAGCTCCCTGGACGTTGCATCCTGCATACATCTTTTATGCGAATGTCTGGATGAAGGAGGCCTTGTATCCCTGGCTACCGGATGGCGTGACCTGGTCGCCGTGGAATCCCTGGTAGGCGAAGCTGACTGTAATTCACTGGTCACGTAGCCAAGGTGCGTCGAGTGTGCTGCTGAGAGGATACGGAAGCCCTATAGGTAGCCTCACCGGACTGCCTATAAACCGGAGCGTCCCGAGCGGCGGACGTATGCTCCGACTGCGAAACACTACGGACTACAACATCTGGTCCCAGATGCTGCTGTATGAGAGAGGGACCTCTCTTGCTTGCAGCCTGTGCCGAGCTGGACAAGCTAAACATCGGACTGTCAGGCTTCCTCCGATCCATCCTCCTTTCCATCATCACTGGGTGTGCACATGGATGTTTTATAGTGCTCGCAACACCCGACTCTCTCTGCTGGACTGCAACGGATGAACCCGGGTGCTGCCCCATTCGGTGAATGGACGCAACCCCGGTCGAGCTAGCGGATGTCAACCCCTTCAGGTTCCTTTCAGGTAATTGCCGAATCTCCATGAGCACTTTTGCCGCTAGCTCTTCACTTGTATGTGATGATGGAGGCACACTTCTGGACGACATCACAGAAACATCACCCTGTTCTTGTTCCTCTGAAAAAGAGAGTGGAATACTAGAGTGACTCTGAGGAGAAAGAACCGGAATGGACCTTTCTCCAGGAACAACATACCGTGACACACGTTTCCAACGTTTTTCGTCCCATTTGAAACACACAGAACAAAAATCAGTGCGAGTACATAGAGAACAATTAATACAGAGATCATGAGAATCATAGGAAGATTTCCTCCTATTACAATTTGAACAATAATCATTCATTGTGAAATGTAAACAATCAAAGTACTCGCACTAATCCTTGAAAATAAAGATACATAATACAACAATCCATTATATTCATTAATAAATAATGATTTGAAAAGAAAAAAATTTTTCAAAAAAAACAAATTTTTTCAGAAGAGCCCAAGTTCCCAAAGGGAATCCTGAGCCCAGTGGATCCAAAAAAAGCCTAAGTGTGGACAAAAATTTAAATTCATTTTGAAAAAATTAATGAGACACTTACGGACAATAATAATGTATCTTACTATGAATAAGAGATGCAGAAGACAAATAATCACTATCAGCAGTAACTGTTTTCAACCTAAGCAAAAGTGTCAACAAACCGGAAACATGACTCCAGGCACTGAAACAAACATGGCACGAAATCAATCACCAATTAAAACACTATCTGATGCAAAACAGAGGCTTCCAGAGAAGAAACTGTAGAACATCAGATGGTAGATGCAGACCAAAACGTCTAAACACCCCTAGGGTGAGGACGTAAACATGGGGAAAAAACAGAAATAAATCTGTTACCAAGCCAAAACTCCCAAGAAATTTTAGTAATAAACATTACAAAAAATAAGCCAAAACATGGGAGAATAGCTAGGGGGGAATAAGGAAGGTAGAGAGGAAACACTGATCAAACAATGGTACTTCATAGCAAGAATGACAACATCAGGGCTATGCCTTGAAAAAAGGCAACTAGAAATAATTTCATAAAATAATTATAAGTTACAGCCCTGAACATTTTCTTGCACTAATTGTTTTCCTCTCCTCATGTATCCTCTATATTTCCACCATTTCTCATGAAAATGTGTCTGGCATCATGAAAACTGAGATTTGGAAGCACAAATAACAGAGAAGTGTGACTGTTTTGAGGGCCAAACAAAGAATGATAATTGGCACCAATTTCGGGACCTCCTTGACACTGCGCATGCACAGGGGAGTAAATGTATGGAGGACCATATAGGACATGTATTTTTCGGTTTTTGATGCAAATTTGGGGGATTGGGGGGGGGCAAAATTTGTGTTTGGCCCTGAATTAAGGAGATTAGCACCAGCTAAGTCTGGGTCATTGGTACAGTATAAAAATTTGATTTTACACTGAAAGTCATAACTTCACATGTTGCAGAGCATGATGAAATGATAAATGAGCATGTTTTATTGAACCAATAAGTCATAAATCATATCCCTGGTTATACTGTTATATAATTCTCAAATACCAGAGTTGTAATTATTTTTTATTTTTAATTACCACTTTCTCATTAATTTCTGAACACCCGTTTTCACAGTGAGTTATGCATGCTCGAAAGTGGTAGTGTTCTTTCACAATGAGTTGTGCACCGCTCGAAAGTGGCAGTGTTCAATCAGTATCTTTCTAATGATGTTGAACCACTGTGAAAACTATATGATGTGGGCATGTTTCTGACAACTATTGACAGCAGCCTGCACACTCATTTGAAACAAGTGACAGCTTCCAAAACGAGGTCGACAAAAAAATAAACAAGTCAATTTTGCTTGGAATATATAATTTTTTAATAAAGACTTATTACACTGAACACAGACATAATGTATTACACAAAAGACGAATTTAACAACACAAAAATCTCCACTCCAAAAAATATACATAATACAGTATTACAGTTCTATTTGGTAAGTACAGTGTTGCAACAAGTCACCTGTTTCTCCATTTGCTGCCTGTAAATTTGACATCTTGTCTCAAACAACTTTCGTCCAATTTGAAACTTGGGGGGTGGGCTTTGACTCGAGTAGGGCACTCTGGTTCACAAATCTGAAAAAGCGGGGGGTGGGCTTAATCACGAATATGGGCTTCGACACAGGTCAGTATGGTACACAGTTTGTTGTATTGTTAAGAAAACAACTTAATCGTTATCGTATCACCCAAGGTGATAAGAAAACTTAACCCTTGAGCCCCCATATAGCCCCAAACCGCCACTTTTATATTGCACTGAAGCAGGTGCTCCCTTGTGTAATCTTTTTTATTACTCTTGTATGAAGACTGAATTTTCCCTGGCAGTGGTTCTACATCACTGCTGGCTGCCTGTATAGGCAGCCAGCAGTGATGTAGAACCACTGCCAAGCCATCAATAACTATGTAAGCAGAAAAAGGCCATAAATACTTTAAAATTAATCTGAGGACTTAAGGGTTAATGCAATAATTCACACTTGTATAACAAGTTTCTTGAATGGTATTGAATGGTAGTAATATCTGCATATTATGGTAGACTTACATGACCACTTCCCTCTCTCCCCTTTCTCTCACTCTCTTTCTTTCTCTCTCTCCCTCTCTCTCTCACATGTGTACATATATATTAAACGAACCCCTATATTTGCTCACCCCTCCACTCGCCCACCCTCCACCCCCACACACAGAGGCACCCGCTTTCATCTCCATTACACACACGCTGCATACAAGATACATGTAAGTGCAAGTAAAGGCAACTTTTCAGTAAGTAAACTATTTCGTGCGGTTGAGTTTGGGGACAAATTTTTCTATGAAGTAGCTTTCTTTATTCAATCTTTGTAACATGCTTTTGGGACCCGGCATTTTGTAAAAAAGCATTTCAAAGCATTTGGCCCTGCGGTTTCAGAGGAGAAGATTTTTCAAAATCCACCATTCAGAATAAAAAAATGCCTCCCGCAGCCATGTTTTTCGATGCACAATAACAAAAATTAGGAGCATTTGTAGAAGACCTTCCATAGACTAACCCTGCCAGGTTTAGTTCATGTCGGCTCAGTAGTTCCAGAGAAGATGAAAATGTGATTTCCCATAGGGTTTCTATAGTAACTATAAGCCGCAATTGTGGCCATGTTTACAACCTGATCAACATTAAATGAGGATCGTTGGTAGAGGAGGTCCCAGTCATCATTTATGGAAAGTATCAAAACATTTGGCCAGGCAGTTTCAAAGAAGATGATTTTTGAAAACCCACCAACCAGAATCAAAGAATGTCTCTGGCGGCCATGTTTTTCAACCCACAGGAACAAATGAGGATTGTTTGTAGAGGACCTCCCATAGACCATTCCGGCCAAGTTTGGTTCACGTCAGCTCAGTAGTTCCAGAGAAGAAGATGAAAATGTGATTTCCCATAGGGTTTCTATAGTAACTATAAGCTGCAATTGAAGCCATGTTTGCAACCCGATCAACATTAAATGATCAACATTAAATGCAAAGTTTCAAAACAGTTGGCTCTGTGGTTTCAGAGGAGAAGATTTTTGAAAATCCACCAATCAGAATCAAAGAATACCTCTGGCGACCATGTTTTCAAACCCATTGGAATGAAGGTGTCAATGACACTGTAGCACAACTTGTGTAAGACATGTACATGTATAGTATGTGACACAGCAATGGCAAACATTTAGGTAATGACCTGATAACAAGGGTACATATAAATATTGCAACGGTCTGTACATAAAGGCTGACTGTAGCCTGTAACAAATATATAGGTAAAGTACTGTAAAGGTGGGAGACAGTTAGATGCTAAACTAGAAAAGAAATCTTTGAGTCCCAGAGTGGGTCTGACTGAACCCCAAAATATTTGTTCTCATAGCACAGTGATAACAAAGGCACCCAAAAACACACGTTTCTGTCCCAAGGTGATAACAAAAGTACCAAAGAAGTTTCGTGAAGATCGGTTCATAAAAACAGACTCTAGCCCGAGCCGTATTGACATGTGCACTTACTGTGTATAAGGAGCACTGAATAAATCGAAGTTCATCTAATTTGCATAATTTCTGCACCAGAAAAAAACCTGTATTATATGTGATGTATTCCATGTTACTAAACTTTCATACAAAAATTTATTCAAATCAGAACTTTCATACAGAAGTTCTGTACAAAAACTGATTGTACTAATTTTGGTACAAAATGGCTGCTGGTGGCCATCTTGAATTTCGGACCGCACCCCAAAAACACCCGTTCTCGTCCCATGGTGATAACAAAGGTACCCAAGAAGTTTTGTGAAGATCGGTTCATAAATATGGCCTCTAGCCTGAGCCATACATAAGTTGTGTACAAAAAACTGATTGGACCTAATTTTGGTACAAAATGGCCACTGGCAACATCTTCAATTTTAGACCGCACCCAGAAACACTCGTTGTCATCCCAAGGTGATAACAAAGGTACCCAAGAAGTTTTGTGAAGATAAAGAATAAATCAAAGTTCATCTAATTTGCATAATTTCTGCAAGAGAAAAAAACCTGTATTATATGTGATGTATTCCATGTTACTAAACATTCATTCAAAAATTTATTCAAATCAGAACCTTCAAATAGAAGTTCTGTACCAAAAACTGATTGGACCTAATTTTGGTACAAAATGGTCGCCGGCAGTCATCTTGAATTTCGGACTGCACCCAAAAACATTCGTTCTTGTCCCAAGGTGATAACTAAGGTACCCAAGAAGTTTCGTGAAGATCGGTTCATAAATACAGCCTCCAGCCCTAGCCGTATTGACATGTGCACTTACAGTGTATATGTAGCACTGAATAAATCAATGTTCAATCTAATTTGCATAATTTCTGCACGAGAAAAAAACCTGTATAATATGTGATGTATTCCATGTTACTAAACCTTCATACAAAAATTTATTCAAATCAGAACTTTCATACAAAAGTTCTGTACAAAAAAACTGATTGCACTAACTAAAGTACAAAATGGCTGCTGGTGGCCATCTTGAATTTTGGACCGCATGCTAAAACACTCATTCTCGCCCCACGGTGATAACAAAGGTACCCAAAAAGTTTCGTAAAGATTGGTTCATAAATACGGCCTCTAGCCTGAGCCATACAGAAGTTGTGTACAAACAAGAGGCCCCAAGGGACCTGAGGGCACTCATCTGACATGGTAGCCTAAATATCAACCCAGAAAACTGATTTCAACAAGTTGCATCTGCTCCTCCTAAGAAAAGCTTATACCAAATATCCAAAGATTCTGACCAGTGGATCTAAAAAAAAAGATTTTTAAAGAATATTCCTCATATTGAACTAAGTTATAATTCAGGCTCCCACAGGAGCCCATATATGAACCCAGGGACTTGGCTTTAACAAACTTGAATCTCACCCCCCTAAGGATGCTTCACACCAAATATCTAAACATTCCGACTGCTGGATCTGAAGAAGAAGATTTTTTAAAGAAAATTCCTCATTTTGAACTAAGTTACAATTCGAGCTCCCACAGTGAGTCCAAATATGGACCTAGGGACATGGCTTGAACAAACTTAAATCTCACCCCTCTAAGGATGCTGCATACCAAATATCAAAATATTCCGACTGATGGATCTGAAGAAGATTTTTAAAGAAAATTCCTCATTTTGAACTAAATTATCATTCGGGCTCCCACAGTGGGTTCAAATATGGACCTAGGGACATGGCTTGAACAAACTTAAATCTCACCCCCCTAAGGATGCTGCATATCAAATATCAAAACATTCCGACTGCTGGATCTAAAGAAGATTTTTAAAGAAAATTCCTCAGTTTGAACTAAGTTATAATTCAGGCTACCACAGTGAGCCCAAATATGAACCCAGGGACTTGGCTTGAACAAACTTGAATCTCGCCCCCCCCAAGCATGGTGCATACCCAATATCAAAAGATTCTGCCTGCTGTATCTTGAGAAGAAGATTTTCAAAGAAATTTGCCTGAAATGCACTAAGTTCGAATTCGGGCTTCTATAGTGAGCCCAAATATGAATCCAGGGGGCCGATTTGAACAAACTTGAATCACATCCACCCCACAATGTTGCATAACCAAATATGAAAAGATTCTGCCTGCTGGATCTGGAGAAGAAGATTTTTTAAGAAATTTGCCTGAAATGCACTAAGTTCGAATTCGAGCTTTTATAGTGAACCCAAATATGAATCTAGGGAGCCGATTTGAACAAATTTGAATCAGATCCACCCCCACAATGTTTCATACCAAATATCAAAAGATTCTGCTTGCTGGATCTGGAAAAGAATATTTTTTAAGAAATTTGCCTGAAATGCACTAAGTTCAAATTTGGGCTCCTATACTGAGCCCAAATATAAACCCAGGGGGGCCGATTTGAACAAACTTGATTCAGATCCACCCCACAATGTTGCTTACCAAATATGAAAAGATTCTGCCTGCTGGATCTGGAGAAGAAGATTTTTGAAGAAATTTGCCTGAAATGCACTAAGTTCAAATTCGGGCTTCTATAGTGAGCCCAAATATGAATCCAGGTGGTCGATTTGAACAAATTTGAATCAGATCTACCCCACAATGTTGCATACCAAATATGAAAAGATTCTGCCTGCTGGATCTGGAAAAGAAGATTTTTTAATGTTTTTCCCATTGCCATCAGTGTTAAAAATTGCTGACTCAGCACTTTTTCAAAGTCCTGAAAAAGGTACCTTGTGATCAAACCGATAGGGATTTTTTTTAACCATTCTATTCTACTGGATAAAAGTAAGCTTTATACAACATAAGAATTCTCTGTGCCGTGTAGTTTTGGAGATATGGCAGTTTTAAGGTTTTTCCTATTTTTAGCTCCCGAGGTTCCCACGGGGCTATGAGAAAATTTTTTTTTGCATCAATCAACTACTTATGACCCATTATCATCTCATGTCAAATTTGGTTCAAATCGAACTCACGGTTCAGAAAATAGAAATTTTAGGCGTGGCCAAAATTTTTGCCCCTCCCATAATGAAGGCAAATAATGCCCGACAAACTTCTCTTGAACAAACTTGATTCTAAACCTCAAAAGGACTCTGTATACCACATATCAAGTCTCTGCTATTGGTGGTTCATTAGAAGAAGATTTTCCAAAAATTTGGCCATTTTTTCCCCACACCTCTGCTCAATACAAGCCGAAACCTAATTTGGATAAAAATCAAAATGCCTCTATATAACCACTACTTACATGAAATTTAATTAAAATGTGGTCAGGGGTTTAGGAGAAAGAGGCTCAAACACCACCTTCACGCAGGACGACGGACGAAGAGTGATAAGAAAAGCTCACCCTGACTTTCAGTCAGGTGAGTTAAAAACTGATTGGACCTAATTTCGGTACAAAATGGCCACTGGCAGCCATCTTGAATTTTGGACCGCACCCAGAAACACTCGTTCTCGTCCCAAGGTGATAACAAAGGTACCCAAGAAGTTTTGTGAAGATCGGTTCATAAATACAGCCCCTAGCCCGAGCCGTATTGACATGTGTACTTACTGTGTGTAAGTAGCACTGAATAAATCCAAGTTCATCCAATTTGCATAATTTCTGCACGAGACAAAAACCTGTATTATATGTGATGTATTCCATGTTACTAAACATTCATACAAAAATAAAAATTTATTCAAATCAGAACTTTCATACATAAGTTCTGTACAAAAAATTGATTGCACTAACTAAAGTACAAAATGGCTGCTGGTGGCCATCTTGAATTTCAGACCGCACCCTAAAACACTCGTTCTCGTCCCACGGTGATAACAAAGGTACTCAAGAAGTTTCGTAAAGACCGGTTCATAAATACGGCCTCTAGCCGAGCCGTATTGAATTGTTAACAGACAGACAGACGACGGGCCATGACATAACCTCAAATTTGACTTACGTCAAAGTTGAGGTAACAAAATGAGGATCGTTTGTAGAGGACCCCCCATAGACTATCCCTACCAGGTTTGGTTCACATCGGCTCAGTAGTTCCAAAGAAGAAGATGAAAATGTGATTTCCCATAGTGTTTCTATAGTAACTGTAAGTTGCAATTGCGGCCATGTTTGTAACCCGATCAACATTATTTATTTATTGATGTTTAAGGTCACATATTTATGCACAATGGCTAATTAGCATTAAATGAGGATCCTTGGTAGAGGGGGTCCTAGTCATCATTTATGTGAAGCTTCAAAAACATTTGGCTTGGCGGTTTCAGAGGAGAAGATTTTTGAAAATCCACCAACCAGAATGAAAGAATGCCTCTGGAAGCCATGTTTTTCATCCGACGGAAACAAAATGAGGATCGTTTGTAGAGGACCTCCCACAGACCATTCCTGCCAAGTTTGGTTCACACCAGCTCAGTGGTTACAGAGAAGTAAATGAAAATGTGAAAAGTTTACGGACGCCGGACAACAACAGACGCTAAGTGATGTGAAAACCTCACATGGCCTTTTAGACCAGGTGAGCTAAAAATAACATAACATTTTCAAAGTATACTGATAATGACAAGCAGGGTTCCTACAGGCAAGGACTGATCAAATTTAAGGCTATTCAAGGCTGTTTCTCAACATTCTGTAGCATTTATCAAGGCCCTATAGCAACCAAATTCAAGGTTTTTCAAGGCCTTACCACCATGAATGATGATGTATGATCAATAGTGCACCTAACGACGGCAGATATACGCTGTTAAAAGATACCAAGTATATTAAACTGATGTAATATTTTAACACACAAATCAACATGAGTCTGAAGAGCATTCCCACATCTGAACAAGTTTTGAAACTGTAATGACTTGTAACACATTTTGTTACCGACAAAATTTTGGCAGCCAAACAACAAAATTACTAACGGGTGCAAAACTACCTGAAGCTGAATCAGAGCATGCCAAGCTTTGATCCATTTTTATTCCAAATGTTAACGGGAGAGTCATGTTTTGTCCTTCGATCTTTTAAAGTGTCTGTCTGATTTCACATGTGAATCTAGTGCAGCTTTTCCCATGCTGGTAACAGTGAATGTTTTTTGACACAGTTTGCTCTTTGCCGAATGCCTATCGCCAACCACAGGGGCTAACCAGTTTGCGTATTTTTCTGTTTTCACCCAGCTTTCTTGGAATGTACATTTCTCCATTACCATTTATTAATAATCATCAAAAAACAATCTCACAAAAGTTAAAAAATTTATAGTAATTTATATATTTTTTATGCTTACCAATGAACCAGACTTAGCTGGTGCTAACTCCTTAAATTATAGGGCCAAACACAAATTTTGCCCCCCAATCCCCAAAATTTGCATCAAAAACCAAAATTTCAATGTCCTATATGGTCCTCCATACTTTCTATCCACTGCACATGCACAGTGTCAAGGAGCTCTCGAAATTGGAGCAAATGTCATTCTTACAACCAGTGCCTGGTAAGCATTATGTAATCAGCGGGGAGGTACGAGTTCCCAACTCATGGGAGGACCATCCCCGTCTGGGTCATTGGTAAGTATAAACAAGCCAAGACCAATACCGGGTCTGGACCTGCATCGCTGCATGCAATTGATCTGAAAATTAGATACATGATACAACTCAACATTATGAAGCAGCAGACCAAATATAAAATCATTCCCTTTCATAGAAGCCAAGAAAACTTTGACGGAAGAAGTGTTTTGGATGGACTGACGGACGGAGTCGAGCGGTTACTAGACCTGCTCTGCTGCTGGCGACGCAGGTAATAATAAAAATATATAAATTACTACAAATTTTTTAACATTTTTAGACTGTACCAATGACCCAGACTTAGGTGAATAGAAAAAAGGCTGGAGGGCCTAGGACATAAAAAAAGAAATTCCAATAGACTCAATTACATGAAAACAGAATTATCCCCTCAAGGAGAAGAGGAGCACAGGTTTTACATGTATCTTTCTTGTTTGTATCAAAAAAGAAAGACACAATACCATTCCGTAACTGAGCACAATAATCATCAATGATCTCTATTAGCATCCAGTATAATCCCTTATACTAATCTTATTAAAGGAAAGCCAATAATTAAAGATAGTCCAGATAATGAGACTCTTTATACTTATTAAAAAGTGTTCGAGGATTGTATATTAGCGCTCGTATGATCCGTGACATATACAAATGCTTCACACCGAGCTACACTTTTAAAAATATTATATGAATTAGCTTTACACTTTAAAACCATCCCGGCACTGACTCGGAATTACTGACTCCAGAGGAGGTATTCCCTTGCTTTTCACTATAAAGCAGGTGATATAAGGGAACACCATTCCCCCCCCCCCCCCAACCTCCCTTTCCCTAGCCCTGGGTCAAATACCCCACAGCGTAGAGGTCAGCAGGACAGATACACTGCCGGAACAGATACTTCATGTGCCGAAATCTTAAGCACAGACTGCTGAGTTGAAGATAATTTTTCATAAGCAGTACAGATAGTTAATTGAATCCACCTTGCAATAGAATGGACCGTAATGTCCCTACTATTAGGCAGCAGAGACAGAAAGAGACGTTTACGTCCCTTTCTGAAAAACTCAGATCTACGTTTGTAAAAAATGTATAGCACTAACAAGACAGATTAAAGGCCTAAGCCCATCTGAAGACGAAAGAGCCTTAATAACGATAGATTCCAGATACTTATAGGAGCTTGATTCTAGCCAAAAATCCAACCTTAATAGTTAATAGTTAATAGTATTACCTACACTACGAAAGTGAGAATCATCAACAGATAGTGCCTGAGGCTCACTAACTCTTCTAGCCGAAGAGAAGGCTAAGAGAAAGTTGTCTTATAAGAATTTGAAGTCCACTGTATCAAGAGGCTCAAATGGCACTTCTTTAAGCTTAAGAAGAACCCAAGCTAAATTCCACTTAGGAATTAATCTAAGGGTTCTAAGTCTATGTATCGAAAAGTTTTCTGTAACTTAGATAAAGAGACATGAGATCCAATCTGTAAACTATCATGATGTGCATAGGTATCAACAGAATGATCCCTACCTCACCGTGAGAAAACCTTCCACTTAGCAGCATAATTTAGCAAAGAAGAGGTCCTCCTACAGTTAGAAATTGCGTCCACTGCTCGTCCTGTAAATTGCTTGCCGTGCAAAAAGGACAGCACAACGAAAATATATGAAGGTTGAGACCTTGCGGGTTGTGATGCAGTGTGCGCGATTTCCCCTGAGAAAGATCCTCTAGTGGAGGAAGCTTCCGCGGAATGTCCCACAGCAGATACCTGAGAAGATTTATCCATGGTCTCTGGGGTGACAGAGATGCTACCAACAGAATTTGCAGTGAGATTGCTTTATCTTGAGCAATATCTGCTGAATCAATGGAGGATACGCATATCCTACCATTCTGTCCCAAGAGATCGAGAGAGCATCTACTGCAAACGCTTGAGGATCTGGACACGGCGACACATACGTCAGCAACTGATAGTTGAGATGCGTCGTAAAAAAAGTCTACCCTTGGACAATCCCATTAGTAGCAAATCTGATTGAAAAATCGTTGTTGAGAGTCCATTCTGACGACAACATACGACCTATCTGAGAAAGGGAGACTCCGAGTCCGCTAGAACGTTCAGACAACCCGGAATATGACGGACCGATAGAAGAACTTGATGCTCTAGGACAAACAGAAGGATCCTTTCCGTTAAATTGAATAACGGAATGGAATGAGTGCCTCCCTGGTTCCGAATATACGCTACTACTGTTGAATTGTCGGACAGAATTTGAACATACGAATTCTGAAGAATGTTCATTCATTGACGTAGCGCAAGCCATATTGACATCATTTCTTGATGTTTATGTACTTGTTAGGAACTGCGGATCCTAAAGACCCTGGCACCCTGAATCTGTTGGGCTCAGAGTTGCGCCGCAACCTGTTTGACTCGCATCCGTCATTATCGTTAAACTCGGATCTGGCAGTTGCAGTTGTACTCCTTGAGTTAACCACTGAAAATCTACCCAAGTCTGAAACTCTTGTTCACTTGATTCAACAAGACAATGTTCGATTCGAGCGAATGAGTCTTCACACTCCAATTCTGAGATAAAATATCTGTGGAGTGGACGAGAGCGTATCTGCTTCATCGGAATAAAATTCGCAGCGGGTCTGCACAAACCTGTTAATCTGATGAATTCTCTCGCTGTTACTACATCTGAGTGAAGGCAAAAGCGAGCACTAGATCCGACTTCTTTTCGTTTACTAAGAAACCGAGACGTCGGAGCAATTGAAGCAGACTCTGAACATCGCTCTGAAGCGTTAACTTGCTGCCGTAACCCTGAAGAATGCCGTCCAAGTTCTTCTTGGTAAGGTGATCTGCATGAGATAATGCATCTAAATTCTATTAGACAATATTGTCATCTCCAGTATACTGGAGTAAAAGACATGGACGCCGGCAATGACAATTCCAGGTCTTCAGCCTAGTCGTCAAAATGCAGAGGAACTCTCGGCACGCCTAGTCCTGCCGTTTCAAAATTATGTCTTCCATTGATGAAAGGCTCTGAATAGCGCTAGGCGATAAGAAACCTAATTCGCCCGTCTTTGAGGCTAGCTTGAATATAGCGTCATTCAAAAGTTCAAATGTCCATGACATTTCTGGACTGAGTCGGAAACTCAGGGATGGTGTCCCTAATCCGGCCGAAAAAGTCTGTGTCCAGTGACGCTTTCAGTTTCTTATAAGGTAACACAGCATTTGTCCAGAGAAAAGGAGATACCGGGTGAAATCTACGGCCACCTTAAGTTGTTCGGAAAGGGAAAATTTCAGCTGTGCTGATTCCCTTTTACCATCTGCCTGGACCACATAATAATTTCGGTCGTCCCTTACTGACTCTGCAGGGGAACGAACCGACCCACCTTGATCAGATAGATAGTTCTTTACTGAAAAAGTTTCTGATAGCTGCTGGGGTGCTGCGATGAATTGAGCTATCTGCGATAGCAAGTCTGTCACAGAGGCCTGTGGAGCCGCAGTCTTACGTAATTAGCCGCTGGAAGCTCCAGGGACATTAATTCCTGCATTTATATACGTCCCAACTGGAAAGGCCTCGTGTCCTTGGCTAGCGGATAGCGTGATCTGGTCGACGTGGAATCATCTCCTGGTCCTGCGAGGATTGCAGAAGGAGAGAACACATCCTCCACAACTTGCATCTCGCCCAGTCGACCTAGGGGCGTCTGACCCGATATCTCAGGCCAGCATTACGACTCCTATGTGAGTCGCTACTCTGACGGTCTCCGGAGTAAGACGCAGAGGCTTTGATCCTCTGTAGGAACTTCCTTTGGACGTATTCGCCCCTTAAGAACCTGCCTTACTCCTCCCTGCTGAGTCCGACTTTTTCAAAGCAGAATAATGCAGAGAATCTGGAGCTTTCTTAGTAATCTAATATAGATTGTAGAAAGCTTAACGATGAAGAGAAGCTCTCCTGAGACCGGAGCCACTGGAAGAGAGTTTTTTCCACCTTACTATCCACTCTTGTGGATGCAGCCAGGGCAGCATCACGTCTGACTAACTCCATATTGCCACTGAAAGGGCGGAGTTATACGTAGAATATGCTATAGCCCTCGAAAGAACTCTTAAGGAAGATTGAAGATCCTGGAATTCTTTCGCTTCGAGACGTAGTAATAACGCTCTGGTAAGGTGATCTGCGTGAGAAAATGCATCTAATTTGTGTTCTCCAGTATACTGGAGCAAATAGACATGGACGCCGGCAATGACCGTTCCAGGTCTTCAGCCTAGGCATCCAAATGCAGAGGAACTCTCGGCGCGCCTTGTCCTGCCGTTTCAAATTTATGTCTAGCATTGATGAAAGGCAGCTGTATAGCGCATAGGCGATAAGAAACTGGATTTGCCAGTCTTAGAGGCTAGCTTGAATATAGCGTCATTCAAAAGGTCAAATGTCAATGACATTTCTGGACTGGGTCGGAAACTCAGGGACAGTGTCCCTAATCCGGCCGAAAAAGTCTGTGTCCTGTGACGCTTACAGTTTCTTATCAGGTAACACAGCATTTTGGTCCAGAGAAACAACTTCTAAAGGTGATGCCGGATGAAATCTACAGCACCTAAAGTTGTTCAGAAAGGGAAAATTTCAGCTGTGCTGATTCCCTTTTACCATCCGCCTGGACCACATAATAATCTCGGTCGTCCCTACTGACTCTGCAGGGGAGCGAACCAACCCAGCTTGCTCAGATAGTTCTTTATTGAAAAAGTTTCTGATAGCTGCTGGGATGCTGCGATGAACTGAGCTATCTGCGATAGCTAGTCCATCACAGAGGCCTGTGGAGCCGCAGTCTTACGTAATTAGCCGCTGGAAGCTCCAGGGACGTTCATTCCTGCATTTATATAATATGCGAACGTCCCAACTGGAAAGGCCTCGTGTCCTTGGCTAGCAGATGGCGTGACCTGGTCGACGTGGATTCCCTGGTCGGCGAAGCAGGAGCTCCAGGGACGTTCGTTCCAGCATTTATATAATATGCGAACGTCCCCTGAAAATCTGTGGTCACATAGCCAAGGTGCGGTCGTGTGTGTTGACGTGAGGATGAGGAAGCCAATAGAACCGCCGCGTCGGACTGTCTATGTGACGGAGCGTCCCGAGCAGGAGAAGTGGACGTATGCTCCGACTAACGAACGAACATACAACAACAACGCGGCCCAGATGTTGCTGTAAGAGAGAGGGGGCCTCTCTCGCTCGCGGTCCGGATAGACCTGGACGAGCTAGCTACCGGACTGACAGGCTTCCTCCGTACTATATCCTCGGATCCGTCTTCGCTGGGTGTGCACGTTCAATGTTTATAGTGCTTGCATCACCCAAACTGCTTCCCTGGACCGCAACAGACGAACCTGTCTGCTGAGCCATTCGATGAATGGTCTAAACTGGGTGAGCTAGCGGACTACAAGAAACACAATGAACATGAGAATCAGAGGAAGATTTCTTCGCATTACAATTTGAACAATATTCTTTCATCATGAAAAAATATAAACAGTCATAGCACTCGCACTAATCCTTGAAACAAAGATACATAATATGATATAATCCATTATAACATTTCGAAAAAATAATTTAAAAAAAAGAAGTTTTTTTTAAAAAATTTCCAGAAGAGCCCAGGTTCCCATTGGGAATAGTGAGCCAAAATGGATCCCAAAAAAGCCTAAGTGTGGACAAAAATTTTAAAACATTTTTAAAAAATAATGTAACACTTACGGACAATATTAATGTATCTGGCTATGAGCAGAACTAAACAGAAGACAAGTAATCACTATCAGAAGTAACCGTTGTCAACATAATCAAAAGTGTACAAAAACTGGAAACATATATGACTCCAGGCACTGTAAACATGGTCCAAAATCAGTCACCAATTTAAACACTATCCGATGTAAAACAGAGACTTCCCAAGAAGAAACTGCAGTACAGCGGATGGTAGATGCAGATAACAACGCCTAATCACCCAAGGGTGAGGTCGTAAACATGGGGGAAAACAGAATAATCATTCTGTTACCAAGCCCAAACTCCCAAGAAATTTTAGTAAAAAAAAATTCCAAAATTATGCCAAAAGCATGGGAGAATAGCAAGGGGGGTATTAAGGAAAGGGAGAGAGGAAACACTGAACAAACAATGATAAGTTCATAGCCAGAATGACAACATAAGGCTCATGCCCCCGAAATTAGGGAACATGAAATAATTTCGTAAAAAAATTATAAGTTACAGCCCTGAACACATTTTGCCACTGTTTCTTCCTCTCATCCTTTATTTCATCCTTAGATCCACCATTTCTTTCATAATTATGTGTCTGGCATCATTTAAACTGAGATTTACAAGCACAAATATCATTGACATGTTACTGATTTTAGGGCCAAACAAAGAATGACATCTGCGCCAATTTTGAGAGCTCCTTGACACTGCACATGCGCAGTGGATAGAAAGTATGGAGGACCATACAGGACATTAACATTTCGGTTTTTGATGCAAATTTGGGGGATTGGGGGGGGGGGGGGGGGAAATTTGTGTTTGGCCCTATAATTTAAGGAGTTAGCACCAGCTAAGTCTGGGTCATTGGTACAATATAAAAATATTCTAAATTCGCACTTTCACAGATGACATTTTAGACAAAACATGGAAATATGCATCACACTTTTTGATTGGCAAAGTCAGAAATGACATCCAATGAGAACACATAATGCATTGCATTGCCTTGTAGATTGTTGGATTTTCTCTGAGCTATTCATACCTTGTCTGCATTTAATGCAAAACCAGAAAAAATTGAAAGTTGTTAATTAGCGTGTTTTTATTTCACAAAAATTCAAGGATTTTCAAGGCTCTCTTGACCATTATCGAGGATTTCAAGTATTTGAACCACACTTTGTTGAATTTAATGCCATTCCTTGAATCCAAGGAACCTTGATAAGTTAAAATTAAATAATTAAACGCCATAACTTCACTCAGTATGGTCGAACCAGTTTTGGTACCCATTCAAGACATTGTTAAGAAAGTCTCATATACCAAATACTGACCAAATCCATTGATTTTTTTTCCAGTTATCATTCCAATGAGCTGAAAATGGGCAAAAGTTAACTAATTAAGGACCATAACTCTGTTCAGTATGGCTAAACCCCACTGGTTTTCAAACTCATTCAAGACATTGTTAAGAAAGTCTCACATACCTAATATTGACTGAATCCATTGATAATTTTTCAAGTTATCACACTAATGAGTTGAAAACAGGCAAAAACTAGAGGTGTGACTATCCCAGATTTGCCTGTCCATACACCCCCCCCCTCCCGCCGACCCCACTGCCATGATTATTCTAAGATGAAAAGGGGCACAACTCTGGTAAAAAAAAGGTCTGATAAAAAATAAAATTGCAGGTGCTCAGGTTCCCATGGTAGTGAACACCCATACCAAGTTCCAAAGGAATTGACTCATAAATATCCTAGAAAATTCAGGCATTCTAAGACAAAAAGGGGTATAACTCTGCCAAAAAAATTCAGATCAAAACTATAATCACAAGTGCACAGGCTCCCATGGTAGTGAACATCCATACCAAGTTTCAAAGAAATCAACCCATAAACATCTGAGAAAATCTCCGGACAAAATTCAGACATTCGAAGATGAAAAGGGGCATAACTCTGGCCAAAATCGTCCGATCAAAACTATAATGGCAGGTGCACAGGATCCCGTGGTAGTAAACATCCATCCCAAGTTCCAAAGGGATCGACCCATAAACATCTGAGAAAATCTCCGGACAAAATTCGGACGTTCTAAGATGAAAAGGGGCATAACTCTGGCCAAAAGGGTACGATGAAAACTATAATAACAGGTGCACAGGTTCCAATGGTAGTAAACATCCATACCAAGTTTCAAAGGAATCGCCCCATAAACATCTGAGAACATCTCGGGATGAAATTCGTGGCCTGATTTTTCAAGTCGAAAAGGGGCATAATTCTGGAAATAATAATCCGATCCGAACTATAATTGCAGGTGCACAGGTTGCCATGGGGTTGAACATTCACACCAAGTTTCGAGCGGATTAGTAAATAAACGTCTGAGAAAATCTCTGGACAAAATTATGTCTACAGACAGACGGACGGATGGACAGACATAAAAGGTAATTCCAGTATACCCCATTCATTGCAGGGGGGGGGGGGGGGGGGTATAAAAGCTCTTCAAGTCTAATTTCTGGGTGGTAGCAAACCCTAACCCTTTCAGCTTACTGACCCTAACCCTAACATAAAATCCCTGAAAATAAAATACCCACTTTTTGTCACTTTTTAGCCACATAAACCATTTTAGCCACATAAAAAACATTTTAGGCACATAACTCAGTTTTTTAGACACATAAATGCCATTTGTTAGTTAAATCAGACAAGACATATAACAGTGCTGTGTACCAACAACTAGGAACATAAACCTGATTTGTTTGCTTGGACGGACAGGCAGATGGCGAATGGTCAGATGGACAGATTGACGAATGGATAAGGTGATTCCAGCACACCCCCCACAACTCGTTCTGGGGGTATTATTAACTAATTAAGGGCCATAACTCTGCTCATTATGGGTGAAACGTACCAGTTTTCAAATTCATTCAACACATTGTTAAGACTCACATACCATATATCAGGGTTTCTGCTAGGGGAAAATTTGTGGGTCCGGTAGTTTAAAGAAAGTGAAACTCAGACGCCAGAGGCATCTGCCACACGTGCCAAAGGCACGTGTGTATAGAGGGGGATCTTTTGATTTTTTGGTGCTCTCTGGTGGCCTCTGTGGGGATTCTGGTCGCTAAAATGCTGAATAATTGAAGTGGAAAATATGTAGTTTTTCCTCCTACAGTTCTCTAAATTCTCATGGGGGGACACAATACTACATCTGGTCGGAGGTTTCATAAAAATACAAACTCAAAACAACACAAAATCCACGAATCCTGACAGTGACTGTGACGCTTGACCTCAATTTTTTTTTATACAACCCGATACATGCCAACGTAAATAATTTGAAATGCAGAGAGAACGAAATATTCGAAAAGAACCATGATGCAGATGTGTGACGTCATGCACATGCAATTATATCATTTATCGCTCGAAATAAAAGCCAGTGATTTCGGACCAACACGACAATTTGAACCCAAAATTTTATAGGCGACGTTTAGGATCTGAACTTTGTTTCCCCCTCTCGCCTGGGGGTTATAAAGTATTAGGTTGTCGCCAGTAATAGTGGGCATAGTATACAACATAATTATGCCTATATCACGTGGAAACAAAGGATCCTGAGTGTCGTTACGATACAACATTGTACTAGACATTTTAACCACCAGCTTTTCAGAGTGATCATAGTATGATTGGCAGGGGGAATGGGTCCGGTCGACGGACCTGCAGCCAGTCTAGCGGAAACCCTGCATATATTGACCAAATCAATTGATATATGTTCCAAGTTAGTGTGCTAACAAGCTGAAAACAGGCAAAAGTTAACTAATTATGGGTCCATAACTCTGCTCAGTATGGCCAAACTGTACCAGTTTTCGAACACAATCAAGACATTATTAAAAAAGTCTCACATACCAAATATTTACCAAATCCATTGGTATTTGTTCAAGGTACGGCACTAACGAGCTGAACACAAGCAAAACTTAACTAATTAAGGGCCATAACTCTGCTCAGTTAGGCCGAACCGTACCAGTTTTCGAACCCATTTCAAGACATTAAGAAAATCTCACAAACCAAATATTGATCAAATTAATTGATATCTGTTCAAGTTCTCGTGCTGATGAGCTGAAAACAGGCAAAAATTAACTAATTAAGAGCCATAATGCTGCTCAGTATGGCCAATCCATACCAGTTTTCAAATCCATTCAAGACACTGTTAAGAAAGTCTCACAAAGTACATATTGATCAAATCCATTTATATTTGTTCAAGTTATCGCACTAATAAGCTGAAAACAGGCAAAAATTAACTAATTAAGGGCCATAACTCCATCGAGTATGCCCAAACCTTACCAGTTTTTGAACCCATTCAAGACATTGTTATGAAAGTCTCATATATCAAATATTGACTGAAACCATTTATATTTCCAGTTATTGCGCAAAGGAGCTAAAAACAGGCAAAAATTATCTAATTAAGGGGCATAACTCTGCTTGGTATGGCTGAACTGCACCAGTTTTCAAACCCATCCAAGGCATTAAGAAAGCCTCACATAGCAAATATTGACCAAATCCATTGATATTTGTTTAAGTTCTTGTGCTAACAAGGAAATCACTTGCCAGTCTGAGCACAGACTTCATCAAACTATTGGTCTAGTTTTTTTTTTAAAAAACTCAACCAAAAATTGCAGATGCAATGGGGTGCAAGAGTAGGGGTCAGCCAAGTGGGCGACTAGGGTGAAGAAGTCGCCTTGTCATTCCTCAAGTCGCCTTGGCTTACATTGGGGAGCAAAATTCAAGTTGCCCTCCAAAACCTCCTTTGGAGACATGGCAGTTTTATGAATTTTTTATGTTTTATTCCCCACCCAAAAACACTTCCGCATTCATAACAAAGTAACCACAGCTGCTGTTAAAATCTGTCATACGGCTCTGAAAATAGCCTAAACTCGCCCCATTTTATATTTCTGAAAAGAGGTGTAAAGGCATAGTCGTTCGAACAATTTGCCCCACTAACTAGCAACCAGCATAAAATGGCTATTTAAAAACAAAGTGCCAGCAAAAACAACGAATCACACAAGACACGCATCATGTCAATTGGAATTTATTAAAATTAACCACTGTTTCAAAACAAAACAAAAATGTGTAGGAGACAGTTCATCCATAAAAAGTTGAAATTGCTTACGGTTACTCTTTTCCACTTAAAAATTGGTTCCATTGAAATGTGCACTGCAATTTACATTGAAAGTCTTTCTTTGGAAACTTTTTTTGGAATGGGGGTTAAATGTAATAAGGCTATGATAGAAATCACACATATTAGGATGGATAAGAATGGCAGGCCTTCATAGCACCAATCGCACGTGGCAATGTAAGACAGAAATTGTCATTTTTCTGCACAGTGTATTGGTATTATTACCCAGCATGGAAGGAAAGGGAGACAACTGAAATATTTTGTCATTTACCTTAGAAATAAATTAACTCAAATCGTCAATAATGCTTAATTAACGGAGGATATTGAAAACTTTTTTAACTATGCTTTTCAATTCAATTAGGGTATTCAGAAACCATGAATGACCCAGCTTCTTATGTGAACTCGAAATTTATTTTAAATACTTTAAATATATATTTTTAAAAGAATATACCTTCTATAAAAGAGAAGAACACTCTCACAATGGATTTTCAAATCCACTACATTGAGGCAAATACAAAATCAGCTGCATGGTAACCATAGTCATCACTTGTATGGAAAGAGTCAGGGCATTCAAAAACCATGAAAGGCACAGTTTTTTTTGTAGAGGTGGGGGTGGGTGGTGGTAAGGTGGTTTAACCTACATTCTTGTTATATTATTATTATTATTTTTTTTTTTTAGTGTTTAAGGTCACATACTTATGCACAATGGCTAATCGTGACAGTGACAGTTTTACGGGTGGAGGAAGCCAGAGTACCCGGAGGGAACAATCGAGCATCGACGAGCAACTGTCAGCTCCTCTACATTCTAACTCTGTTCAAGCAGGGTTACAGCAGTTGAAGACATGAGCACCATCGACATGCAGTATGCCTTAGGCAACCTGGATAAAGTGCCTTGCCCAAGGACACAGCACGGGTCGTCCTGGATGGGGATCGAACTCAGGACATTCTTGTTATATAGCGTCTGACTTAGTTTTGTATGTGTATGTATGTTTGTATAACTTTTATTTATTTTTTTCTCCACAATTCATCATGTTAGCTTTTGTTGTGTCTTCTATGTACATTTATTTTGTCATGATGTCATATATGTTTTATGTTTTTCTCTGACTTCTCACTCATATCCACTGACTTCTCCCTCCTGGCCCGACTTCTCCCTAAAGTCTCTAGAGGGAGAAGTCATTTCTCCCTAAAATCTGTTGCCAGGCTGACCCCTGTGCAAGAGTGACAGAGCGTCTCAAATTGAAAGACTGCACATATTCGACACAATGAGCAAGAGACTTTCCAGGGACCTGATCCCCACAGATTTACCTCAGGGACCAACCAAAATTCTTCTCACCACCCACGTAAGTTTTGTTCATTGATAAATAGGAAGCTTCGGAAAGTGTGAAGAATAAGAAAAATATACCACAAAGCCATTACTTACTACTAGTGGAACTTGTAATAATGATGATAACTCATCTTGATCTTCTACTGATGTTCTTGGATGAACCTAAAAAATAAATATTTGTCAAGAGAGTTTTTCTTTAGGCCCCACAAAATAGATCTGTTTCTCAGGCCATTTTGTTTGTAAAATTGCATGTGGGTGGGCATTTTTTTTATTTTTGTAACTATTTCTTTGCCATTAAAAGTTCATGTTCTTGGTTCGTTTTATTGTTTTAGGCCTTATAATCTACAGAATAGCATGGGTGGTGGTGTATTTCATCCTTTAAGTGCAAGAAGGCTTTGCAATGCTTTGTAAAGTCTCGTGGCACTCAAGGGACAAATATATCAATTTTAATAACTTGGGTAAAATATCAGACATAAACCATTTATTTTTTATTTTTTTAAGTTTGTATTGGTTATAAAAAGAGAACATGTAGCAGCCAGGACAATGTGGGAAGGCCTGAGAAACAGATTTATAACTTTTAGGCCTTACTAATGATTCTCTAAAATTTAACCCTTTCAAAGAAAAACTAGGTAAATGAACAGCATAAAAACAAAGAAAAGTAAATTAATAAGGAGGATTAGTACAGTGGAGCCCTCTTAATTGCATATCTTTTAATTGAATAACACTGTTAATTGTATATAACTTACAAACACTAAAACCAGGGTTCCCACTGATTGCAGAGAATCAATTTCAAGCAGTATGTAAGCACTTTTCAATAATTCTGACCAGAATTTTCAAGGACCATTATTATACTTTTCATATGAACTTTGATCTCCATGAACAACTGAAAGATTTTCAGTCATGAGGGCCTTATTTCTGGAAAACCCAACTAGCCTGATACATATTGTCCCCCAAGTGCAATAAGGTGCCATCTGCAATGCTTTAGCATTGTAGATGGCACCTTGTTCTAGAATAGCAAGGTATTTCAATATACCGAATATTTTTGATATTGAAAACCATACCGTACCGTTACCGTGAGTAAATAAAATATTCGGTACATGTATACCGAAAATCTGGTATTACCCCAGCATAGAATAATACCACGATGATCAAACACAACAAACAATAATTATGCTATTATGGTATCAAATCATAACTTCTAATATAGACATCACTTTCTAACATCTGTGACTCGTGAGAAATGTCCAGTTTTTTACAACCATGGAACTCAAACAGAAGGTTAAAAAAATAAATTTAAGTTGGAACTTGGGGAATATGACTGGCAGTACGGTAGTATTGAGCAAAACAGTATTATAGTTCTCATTTTTATTTTCCATTAATTTACTCACACTCAAAAGTTACCTGTTGTTTCTGTATGCTTTTCAATTAACCAACAACCACAACAAAAACAGAGGAAAGAAACGAAAATGCTCCAATATTTACGTCAACAAAAAGTACACAAATGAATATTATAAATTTACTGAGTTTGTGAGAGATCACCTATCTCTTTGACTCCAGCTAATTAATATTCATGGTGTAAAGTCATGAATGAGAATTGTGGAATATTGTTGTCATTTCATTTAAGTGTGCCGTTCTTTGTTTGTTTTGGATGTTACACAAACAATAAAAAACAATTTTATTCCACAAAAGTTATTTAGTGTTTTATTGATAATAAATATGTAAGTCTCAACTGTTTATTTGTAAAAAATAAGAAGACACTTTATTGAATTATTTGAACACTAATAACCACAACAGAACAGCGTTCCTCTGCCACTTCGATGATTGAATAAAATTATTCAATATACCATGGTATATTTACTTCGATACCACGGTATATTTTTATCCCAATACTGTGCAACTCTACCTTGTTCCACTCAAGGGATGATATAAAGAGGTGTGGTTCCTTACCCATTTTTGAGCCATCGCATGTGTGTGATGAGGTGGATTATCAAACGTGTTGTCTAAGAGGTTAAAGGTAAACTGAATTAAAAGTATTTTTCAAGGGGAGTGGTGAAAAGTCAAGTACTTTTCAAGGATAGAATCAAATTCAAGCACTTTTCAAGGAAGGGGCCAAAATTCAAGTACTTTTCATTTGAGTGGGAAACCTGAAAACATTTACCATACATATCAGGGCCCTGCGAATATTTCGTATTCGAAAATGTACTCGATTTGACTGCTGTATTTGATTTGACAAATCGCATGAATATCTATCGAATGTTTTCTTCTGTGTTTTATCATGTCTCTGCGTCAATAAATGCAAGAAATTGACGATAGTTATTGTTGTTGACATCAATCATACCAGAATTTAACACTGTTGTATTTCTCTTTTTATCTCTTGCTATTTCAATTTATTACAAAGCTGAGGAAAATGTTTCCTGAAATTCAGTCATGTGTTGAAGTAGTGATGGATTAAGGCATGCTTAATAGTGACCATCGAGCGATATACAAGATGAGCAAATGTTATCCCTGAGGAGCAGAAGGCTGCTTCGTAACACATGCAAGGAGTAATTAGTAATTGTAAGCATTGTCCAATGCCAAGATAAAAAAAAAAACTCAAAACCCAACCACTATGTTACAGAAAGCTCCAACACCCACATCACAACCCGTACGGGATTACAAAAACAAACCTTAAAAGTGTCATTTTCCGATTCTGCATGAGAATGTAAAAATAACTGAGAATTTCCCTGACATAATTGTAAGTCACCTGATCAAAAGATTCTTGCCTTTAGGTTGGCAATTTCTACCAATGTGGTGATAGGAATACTAACAAGAGCCCCGCGTAGCGGGACAATATACGCCCGTTTTGTATTTTTGAAGGGTTGGGGTAAGGATGGCGGGTGAGGGTGAAAATTGTTTGGACCAACCCCATATTCAAACTTAACCTGTATTTTGTTGTGATTAAACAACATACCAAGTTTGGAACCAATCGGAAAACAAATAATAAAAGTTATCATCCGGAAACCAAATATTTGATGCATTCTATGTCCAAGAAGGTCAATAATTCAGGGGAACTTCGAAGTTCGAACTGACCCCATATTCGAACTTGACCTGTCTTTTGTTTTGATTAAACCACATATCAAGTTTAGGAGTCAATCGAAAAAAAAATACTAAAGTTATCATCTGGAAACCAAATGTTGACGAACGGAAAGACCAACGGATGAACAAATGGATGGACAAATGGACAGACAGACAGACAGACAGACAGACACACTGATTCCATAATTCGATGGTTTTTCAACAGGCGTATAAAAAATCAGTTAGGCCATACTAAAGTTATAATCTGGAAAACACAAAATGCACAAATTCAAGAGGAACAACTCTGGAAACGTACATGCGATTTTGGCCGAAAGTGAACTTGAGCTGTGCTTTGTGGTCATAAACAAAATCTGAGAATTTGAAACAAATTAGTCAAGGCAAACTAAAGTTATCATCCAGAAACCACATAATTCACAAGTTTGCAATCATTCAAGGGGAATAACTATGGAACGGTACATGCGATTATGGCCAAAGGTGAACTTGAGCTGTGCTTTGTGGTCAAAAACAAAATCTGAGAATTTGAAAAAAATCGGTCAAGGCAAACTAAAGTTATCATCCTGAAACCACAAAATCCACAAATTTGCAATCATTCAAGGGGAATAACTCTGGAAAGGTATATGCGATTGTGGTCAAAAGTGAACTTGAGCTGTATTTTGTGGTCAAAAACAAAAATGAAAGTGTCAATGACACTGTAGCTCAACTTGTCAAGACAAAGACATGTACATGTATAGTATGTGACACAGCAATGACAAACATCTAGGTAATGACCTGATAACAAAGGTACATATAAAGTATTGTAACGGTCTGTACATAAATACTGACCATTGCCTGTAACAAATGTATAGGTAAAGTATTGTAAAGGTGGGTGACAGTCAGATGCTAAACGAGAAAAAAATCTTTGAGTCCCAGAGTGGGTCTGACTGAACCCCAAAATATTTGTTCTCATAGCACAGTGATAACAAAGGCACCCCAAAACACACTCGTTCCTGTCCCAAAGTGAAAACAAAGGTACCCCAAGAAGTTTTGTGAAGAACAATTCATAAATACAAGCTGTATAGAACTTGTGACAAAAAACTGATTGGACCTAATTTCGGTACAAAATGGCCACTGGCAGCCATCTTGAATTTTGGACCGCACCCAGAAACACTCATTCTCGTCCCAAGGCGATAACAAAGGTACCCAAGAAGTTTTGTGAAGATTGGTTCATAAATACAGCCTCTACCCTGAGCCGCATTGACATGTGTGCCTACATTGTGTAAATAGCACTGAATAAATCAAAGATCATCTAATTTGCATAATTTCTGCACGAAAAAAAACCCCTTATAATATGTGATGTATTCCATGTTACTAAACATTCATACAAAAATTTATTCAAATCAGAACTTTCATACAGATGTTCTGTACAAAAGACTGATTGCACTAATTTTGGTACAAAATGGCTGCTGGTGGCCATCTTGAATTTTGGACCACACCCCAAAACACTCGCTCTCATCCCACGGTGATAACAAAGGTACCCAAGAAGTTTCGTAAAGATTGGTTCATAAATATGGCCTCTAGTCTGAGCCGTATAGAAGTTGTGTACAAAAAACTGATTAGAGCTAATTTCGGTACAAGATGGCTACTGGCAGCCATCTTGAATTTTAGACCGCACCCAGAAACACTCATTCTCATCCCAAGGTTATAACAAAGGTACCCAAGACATTTCGTGAAGATCAGTTCATAAATACAGACTCTAGCCCGAGCCGTATTGACATGTGTACTTACTGTGTGTAAGTCGTACTGAAAAAATCAAAAGTTCATCTAATTTGCATAATTTCTACATGAGAAAAAAACCCGTATTATATGTGATGTATCCCATGGTACTAAACATTCACACAAAAAATTATTCAAATCAGCGCTTTCATATGGAAGTTCTTCGCAAAAATCTGATTGCACCTAATTTTGTACAAAATGGCTGCCATCGGCCATCTTGAATTTCGGACCGGACCCCAAAACACTCGTTCTCGTCCCACGGTGATACCAAAGGTAACCAAGAAGTTTTGTAAAGATCGGTTCATAAATACGGCCTCTAGCCCGAGCCGTATTGGCATTTGCACTTACAGTGCTGAAAGTAACACCAAAAAACATCAAAATTAGTCTAATTTGCACAATTGACGCACGAGAAAAAAACTCGTATTATATGTGATGTATCCCATGGTACTAAACATTCATACAAAAAATTATTTAAATCCGAGCTTTCATATGGAAGTTCTGTACAAAAAAACAGATTTCTGCATTGTCAGTACAAAATGGCGGCTGGCAGCCATCTTGAATTTCGGACCGCACCCAAAAAACACTCGATCTCGTCCCACGGTCATAACAAAGGTACCCAAGAAGTTTCATAAAGACCGGTTCATAAATACGGCCTCTAACCCGAGCCGTATCCAATTGTTGACATACGGACAGACGGACGACGGGCCATGACAAAAGCTCAAATTTGGCTTCGCAAAAGTTGAGCTAAAAATGAAAATTTGAAATAAAGCGGTCAAGACAAACTAAAGTTATCGTCCGGAAACGAAAAGTTGGGCTAAATTCCCATAAATAAAGGGCCATAACTCTACTGCAAATGGGAAGCTAGAAATGGAAATCGAACCCATCCTGTATCTTGTCATACTAAATCCACATGCCAAATTTAACTCAGCTCAAACCATTACAACTAAAGTTATCGTCCGGAAACGAAATGTGTCCAAGGACGGACAGAGACAGACAGGCGGAGAGACCATTCACATAATACGTCCCATTTTTCAAACGGGTGTATAAAATCAACATCTGAAAAATTTGGTGTCAATCCGTCAAGGCGTTCGGCTTTAAATGAATGGAAACAAATTTTTTTTAAAAAAATTGTGTTTTCAAACGGCCATAACTCTGCAGCAGATGGACTGAGAAACACCAATATCGAACTTGACCTGAATTTTATTGCTACAAACAACATCTGTAAGTTTGATGTCGATCTGTCAAGGAGTTCGACTTTAAATGAAGGGAAACCAATTTTTTTCGAAAGATTGTGTTTTCAAAGAGCCATAACTCTGCAGTGGATGGACTGAGAAACACCAATATCGAACTTGACCTGTATTTCATTGCTAAAAACAACATCTGAAAAATTTGGCGTCAATCTGTCAAGGCATTCAGCTTTAAATGAACGGAAACCAAATTTTTTTAGAAAAATTGTGTTTTCAAAGGGCCATATCTCTGCAGCAGATGGACTGAGAAACACCAATATCGAACTTGACCTGTATTTTAATGCTAAAAACAACTTCTGAAAGTCTGATGTCGATCCGTTAAGGCGTTCGACTTTAAATGAACGGAAACCAAATTGTTTACAGACAGACAGACAGACTGATAACATGATACGACCGTCTTTTAAACGGGCGTATAAAAAGGAAAGGTGTTTAAATGTTTGATTCGATTCGTGAATAACAACGGCTATTTGATTCAAAATTCAATTCAATAGTGGGAAATTATTCACAGGGCCCAAATAATACAGTACACTAGAGCTGGGAGGTTAACTGCAACCATGAGTTGCGATCGGTAGTGTGAGACTACTGAAAATCGCAACCACACCCCAATACACACAATAGCAAATTTGGTTTTAAAATTCCAGCACATTCTTAGAGAAATAAAACAAATATACAATTACCAAAATGAGTACTTAACTCAATGTCTATGCATTTGCTGGGCCACTGTCAATAATTTATATGTACACCAGTACATTTGAATGGAATTAAAAAAACAAAACTGTTGTAGAATATACTTGCACCAATGACATTTTCAAGACTTTAAGCCAAGATTTGAGGCTTTCAGTATCAATACATGAAACTCAACATGATATTCATTAATATCCATGACCTGTCAACATCAACGGTGAAGCATTGTAAAATGTTCATCAGTTTATCAAATGCGGTTTCCTTTGCTAAACTAGAACCTGCCACTTGCTCTTCATTTATTCTGTCTATTTATATATTTATTTCTACGTGTAGTTTTGAAAGCTTGAACTCCAAAATCAGTTTCAAATTCACAGTTGGAGTCGAATAAAAATTTAGAGTTACAATGATCTAAATGAGCGACTTTTACGCGATAAAAGTTTTAGAGTCGGTCGAGTTACCCTAAATACAGGGTTTTTTGGCCTGACATTTTACAACATTACAGGAATAGATATGTTATAATTATTTATTGAACTGATAAACCTAACAGAAGATGCCTTGTTAGCTGTTAGTGGATGTTTCAAGAATAGTGTGGGGCCAATCTGGTATATATGGATGGTTTCTGGTGATTAACTGATAAGGATTTGCGACCGTCATCCGTTTAGTTGAGCACACAATCCACCGATTGTGAGTGTCGATATCAGATAGTAATAACCAAAAGGAGTAGTATGTTAAGAACATGGTTACTTTTACGGTGCAGTCAGGTTGATTGGTTTGTTGACCTGAAGAGTATGTCAGTGTGTGTGCTAAAATAAAAATATGACATCAGTGGAAAGAAGTTAACAGTGCAGCAAATTTGATCAACGATCAAAGATACTGTGCTGTTAACTTGTTTCTGCTGATGTTGCATTTCACTGAGTCATCACACAACACCTGGCATGTGTGTCATTAGCAGCAATCAAGGGGAAGATCAGACCAATCAATGAGATTAGGCCAATATTGATTCCTGCCAATCATTGTGGCAACTTATTAAGTTTGTTATTGCTTGTATGAGATTGTTAATCAAACGTAAATACAAACAATTTTGATCCAGTGGTGTTCCATGTAACCATCGGCATGGGCGATGTTCAAACACCTCTACCGATGGTCAACCGATGGCTTAAAATCGGCCAGATGTGACTGCCAAACACCATTTAATCACTAATGGTTTCTAAATGATCATGGACAACCGAAACTGCAACCAAGGTTTTTTTGCTTTAAAATAACGAAACCGGAACTGCAATGTAATCACACAATCTCCCAGCTCTACAGTACACATTTGACCTGCTAATTGCATATAGATTATAGAGTGAACTCCTGTTGAATAACAAATCTTGTAACCTATTGAAGAATTACTTTGACCCTTTCAGAATTTCCCACATTTAAACCTTTACCCAATGCACACATTATCAAAATTGTTATTTTAATTATTTTGAACACAACTGTTTCAAAAATGTCAAGAAAACCATATTATGTTACCCCTCATTGGAATGATCTCAACAAGCGCGTTCCAATGAAGGGTCACATGACACGGTTTTCTTGACATTTTTTGAAAAATAACATTTTTGCAATTACTCATTTTTTTATTTATTGGTGTTTAAAGTCACATATTTTTGCACAATGGCTAATCAGGACCACGACATGAATATCAACTCAAGACCAGGGGTGAGCGTTAATAAGCCATGTTGCCCATTTTAGAGATAGTTTGCACCTCCCAAGCATTGGTGACTGGGTCCTATTTTACCAGTAAAACAGAGTCTGTTTACTGCAGTGAACAAGCACTGCTTCACTTCCCGGGGTTCTCGCAGGGAAGCAACTACTCAATTTGTATGTTATGTAAGCAGATGGGGACAATTTGTTACGGAAAAGGCTGAAGATATTTTTGGCCTGAAAACATCCTATATATAGGCATTTAATCTATTATTTCTAGTTTAACACAGCTCTGTCAAACTCACAGCTCTTAGTACCCTGTCAAACAAGCTATTACAGAATAAATGCTCAGAAATAAAGAGTAAACAGGGTTATATCCCGTGCTTCATTAATTATATTTTTAATGATTATTCCTTTGATTAGTGTTTGAAATCTAATATTATTGTGTCTGTGGAAATATTGCCCATGTGTGGAAAGTGACCAGACCACAGCAGCCATACTGTATATTTTTCTTCATTAAATCTCATCGAAAGAACGGCATGCTGCTCGAAAAGGAGACCATATTTGCAAACACAGCACTGTAGATTATAGTGGTAATCTGATCAAGTGTAACACCATGAGATGGACAATCCTCGCCACCTAAATTCACAAGGGGAAATAACTCACAAAGAAATACTTGGATACAGCTGATTTTCAATCCCATTCATGATATTATCACAAAAAGGCAATATATTCAATTTGGAAAAAAACATCGAACAGTTTTCTTTGAAATGTGTTGACAAGAAACGGTAATGTGATGACAAAAGCGTCTAAGTCCACATAGGCAACAACTCTTGAAGAAATATTTGAACACCGATGATTTGCAATCCCCTTCATGATATTACCACCTAAAAGCTATATATTTTTAACAAGAGCTATTGCTGAAGACAATTCATACCCCCACTCCCCACTGCATTGCTGGACTGATGAAGCATAAATGAATTAAAACAAGTAATAAATACTTAAGTTATTAGGATATGAAAGTTATGAATATTCTTGGACAGACTCACACACAGACGGACGCATGTAATCCAGTACACCCCCATTTTCTTCGAAAGTGGGGGTATAATAATTTAATTAATTATTTTCTTTAAAATGTAATTACAAGAAATGCGAAGGAAGGATGAGCAGGATGACAGAGAATGGACAGGACAGATGGAACCCATTCCTGTATCCCCCTCCCACAACATGATGGGGAATATAACCAGAGGCTCAAGTGAAAATGCTCACCTGGCTCAAATTTTGATGTCAAAACAGATGAGTGTATCAGCAGCAAGAGCAATTTTTTTGATTTACTATGACACAACCAAAGGCAACTTTTTTGGCCATTCATTTCTGCTGGTCCTAGGAAAGCTTCCTAGCAAACTCTGTTCTGTGAAGTATTAAAAAACAACAACCGAAAGAAATCTTTGTTTTAAACTACTGTGTTCTTTCTAGCAAAAAAAAACCCAAAACAAAACAAAACAAAATTTAAAAAAAACAACAAGAAAAAACAAGCGAATCGATTTGAACAAACTTGAATTTGACACCCCTAGAGATGTTACATACCAAATATGAAAGGATTCTCACTGGTGGATCTGAAGAAGAAGAATTTTCAAGAAATTTTCTCATATTGCTCTAAGTTAAATTTTAGGCTTCAATAAAAAGCCCAAATATTAAGCCAGTGACCTGATTTGAACAACCTTCCATCTAACCCTCCCAAAGGTGTTGTACACCAAATATCAGAAGAGTCTCTGCTGGATATGAAGGAGATATTTTAAATGATAATTCCCCATATTGCACTAAGTAAATATTTGGGCTCTCTTGGGGAACCCAAATATTAACCCAGGAAATCGATTTGAACAAATTAAAACCTTACACCTCTAGACATGTCACATACTAAATATGAAAGGATTCTCACAAGTGGGTCAGAAAAAATTTTTTAAGAAATTTTCTTATATTGCACTAAGTTAAAATTTGGGCTCCAATAAAGAGCCCAAATATTTATCCAGGGATCCCATTTGAACAAACTTGAATCTAACCCCCCTAGAGATGCTGCATACCAAATATCAAAAGCATCTGACTGGTGGATCTGAAGAAGATTTTTAAAGAATATTCCCCCTATTCCAACAAGTTAATAATCAGGCTCATATAGGAAGCCCAAATATTAACTCAGGGAGTCGATTTGAACAAATTCAAATCTTACACCTCTAGAGATGTCACATACCAAATATGAAAGGATTCTCACTCGTGGGTCTGAAAAAGAAGATTTTTAAAGAAATTTTCTCATATTGCACCAAGTTAAAATTTGAGCTCCAATAAAGAGCCGAAATATTTATCCAGAGATTCCATTTGAACAAACTTGAATCTAACCCCCCTAGAGATGCTGCATGCCAAATATCAAAAGAATCTGACAGGTGGATCTGAATAAGATTTTTAAAGATTATTATCCATGTTGCAACAAGTTAATATTCAGGCTCCCACCAGAAGCCCAAATATTAACCCAGGGACTTGATTTGAACAAATTCGAATCTTACACCTCTAGAGATGGCACATACCAAATATGAAAGGATTCTCAATAGCAGGTCTGAAAAAGAAGATTTTTAAAGAAATTTTCTCATATTGCACCAAGTTAAAATTTGGGCTCCAATAAAGAGCCCAAATATTCATCCAGGGAACCCATTTCAACAAACTTGAATTTAACACCCCTAAAGATGCAGCATACCAAATATCAAAAGAATCTGACTGATGAATCTGAAGAAGAAGATTTTTAAAGAATATCCCCCTATTCCAACAAGTTAATAATCAGGCTCCCATAGGAAGCCCAAATATTAACTCAGGGAGTCGATTTGAACAAATTCAAATCTTACACCTCCAGAGATGTCACATACCAAATATGAAAGGATTCTCACTCGTGGGTCTGAAATAGAAGATTTTTTAAGAAATTTTCTCATATTGCACCAAGTTAAAATTTGAGCTCAAATAAAGAGCCCAAATATTCATTCAGGGATCTCATTTGAACAACTTTGAATCTCCCCCCCCCCCCCCCCTAGAGATGCTGCATGCCAAATATCAAAAGAATCTGACAGGTGAATCTGAATAAGATTTTTAAAGATTATTACCCATGTTGCACTAAGTTAATATTCAGGCTCCCACCAGAAGCCCAAATATTAACCCAGGGACCCGATTTGAACAAATTCGAATCTTACACCTCTAGAGATGGCACATACCAAATATGAAAGGATTCTTGATAGCAGGTCTGAAAAAGAAGATTTTTTAAGAAATTTTCTCATATTGCACCAAGTTAAAATTTGGGCTCCAATAAAGAGCCCAAATATTCATCCAGGGAACCCATTTGAACAAACTTGAATTTAACCCCCCTAAAGATGCTGCATACCAAATATCAAAAGAATCTGACTGGTGGATCTGAAGAAGAAGATTTTTAAAGAATATCCCCCTATTCCAACAAGTTAATAATCAGGCTCCCATAGAAAGCCCAAATATTAACTCAGGGAGTCGATTTGAACAAATTCAAATCTTACACCTCCAGAGATGTCACATACCAAATATGAAAGGATTCTCACTAGTGGGTCTGAAATAGAAGATTTTTTAAGAAATTTTCTCATATTGCACCAAGTTAAAATTTGAGCTCCAATAAAGAGCCCAAATATTCATTCAGGGATCCCATTTGAACAAATTTGAATCTAACCCCACCCCACCCCCCCCCCCCCCCCCCACCCCCACCCCTAGAGATGCTGCATACCAAATATCAAAAGAATCTGACTGGTGGATCTGAAGAAGAAGATTTTTAAAGATTATTACCCATGTTGCACAAAGTTAATATTCAGGCTTCCATAGGAAGCCCAAATATTAACCCAGGGACTCAATTTCAACAAACTTCAATCTGACCCCTGTAGAGATGTATCAAAAGAATCTGACTGTATGATCTGAAGAAGAAGATTTTTAAAGCTTATTCCCCATAGCGCCCAAAGTTAAATTATTTGGGCTCCTCTGTTGAGCCCAAATATGAACCAAGAGGGTCGATTTGAACACACTTGTATCCTATGGATGCTGTATACCAAATATCAAAAGATTCTGATCAGCAGTTCTGAAGAAAAAAATTTTTCTCAATTTTTACAAATATGCAGACTCAGCATTTTTTCAAACACCCCTACAGAACACCCTAACACAACCAATGGCCATTTTTTTAATCCATTCTACCGGTCAAAAGGATGCTTCATACCAAATAACAGTTCTTTGTTCCATGTAGTTTGGAAAATATGGGCATTTGAATTTTTTCTATTTTTAGCCCCTGGGGTACCCACGGGGCAACAACAAAAAAATTTCAGGCATCAATCAAGTACTTTGGATCCACTTATTCTACATGTCAAATTTGTTTCAAATTGGCCCATCGGTTCTTGAAATAGAAATTTGGGGCGGACCCCAAAATGGATATGTGCCCACAGAGAGCCCAAATATTGATCTACCAATTTCTCTTGAACAAACTTTAATCTTCCAACACCAAAGAGTGTTACATACCATATATCAAGGCAATCTCTCTGGTGGTTCATGAGAAGAAGATTTTTAGGATTTGGCATCATTGCCCAGAGCCTGAAGAAGGCAGCCGCTCCATCTGAACAAAATAGAAAGGGTATACCCCAGGGATGGTTTGTGCAATATATGTTTGAATTTGGCTGAAGGGCTGTGGAAAAGAAGCCAATTTGCAAAAGTTAATGGCTAAAAAGCTAATAAGTGCACTAGAAAATTTTTGAATGTGAAATTTGATCCGACAACAAAAACATATAAGAGAGTAACCAATAAGGTACCAGGTCAAGGCCATCAGGGGACAGAACTCATGCACACCAATCATTTTACCTTGATAGCATCTTGCTGGTAAGTTTCAGTCAAATTACACAGCAGGATACCTCAAAGGCTAATGAGGTAAGTTAGACAAAACCAGTTATTATTACAGATGGGCGGTATTGGAATTTTGAGGTCGGTATCTGTTTCAATATTTTTAGGGGGGTATACCTCGGTATTGGTTTGGTCTTTGGCATCCAACTTGACAGGGCTTGCTGTTATTAGCAAAGGGGAATTCACATCAGGAGAATACAGAATAAGTTGATCTCTTATCATTTTACCACAACGCTATAAATGTCACTGCTAATGAGCTCAACAATGGCATTTTTATATGAACACAAATCATATCTACAGAAATTTTGTGAGTGTTCTGAACGCACCCTAACATTTAAAGATCTATTTCAGGCTTTTGTGATCTCCGAGCATATGCCCTGACCATGCCATTTTTAGGAAGTCCTGCTGACAATAAATAAATCAGCTGGGCAGTGATTTCTAGTCAGGTCTTGCCTGCCTGTTAAGGCAGCCAAGACCTGTAACAGGCAGCCAAGATCTGACTAGAAATCAATGCTTTGCAACTGGACATGCATGTACAGGTTGTAGTACATTCGAATATTCAGGTAGTTTCAGTATTCAATGATTGGTTTGGTTCGGTTTTTCAGGATCCCCATGATATGGGTATCGGTTCAGTTTTTCGGTATATTGCCCATCTCTAGTTAGGCTCTGTCAATATCAACTAAGGATTTTAATTTCCATTTTTAGTAATCTAACTGATATACAGTACTGCCTATAACAAAGTATACCATAAGGCGATATTCTTTTGTTAACCCTTTACTTAACGAATTGGCCGCCTCCGCCTGCGTAATATGCAAATTCAGTAGTTGAAAAAATATTATTTTTAAAAACCTACAGGGGCGGCACTACCAGTGATTTAGCTGGTTTGGGCATGCTGGGCCTGCAATATGCGTAGTAAAAAAAAAAAATTCCTCACTCTTTACTTATGACATCCGACCGCCAGTCCTTTGCTGAGCGTCCTGTGGATAGCATGCAGACTTCAGAAACACACACTTTCAACAACAAATGAAATATTTTTTCAACTCATCAATTCATGCAAAACTGTCCAATTTTTATGCACTAGTCCCATGACATTATCACCCCCACCAACTCATAAAAGCGATTCGCTGTATCAAAATTATCAAGGATTTGTGCGATTTGTAGAAGCATTCGTTTTTTTTTAATGCAGCATTGAATGAAGAGCGAACATGAAAAAATTAATAGCAATTTATATATTTTTTATACTTACCGATGACCTAGACTCAGCTGGTGCTAACTCTTAAAAATTCAGGGCCAAACACAAATTTTACCCCCCCCCCATCCCCCAAATTTGCATCAAAATCCAAAAAATCCATGTCCTATATGGTCCTCCAAAATTTTGTCCACTGCGCATGAGCAGTGTCAAGGAAGTACCAAAATTGGCGCCAAATCTTCATTCTTACAACCAGTGCCTGGTAAATGTTACATAATCAGCAGGGAGGTATGAGTTCCCAACTCATGGGAGGGCCATCCCCATCTGGGTCATTGGTAAGTATAAAAAATATATAAATTACTAAGTTTTTTCATATTTTTATACTGTACCAATGACCCAGATTTGGCTGAATAGAAAAAAGGCTGGAGGGCCTAGGACATAAAGGAAAATCCAATAGGCTCAATTACATATAAACAGAATTATCCACTCAAGGAGAAAAGGAGAAACAGGATTCACATATATCTTTCTTGTTTATACAAAAAAAGAAAGACATATTACCAATCCGTAATTGAGCGCAATAACATCAATGATCTCTATTAACATCCAGTATAACCCATAATTTCTTAAAGGAAAGCCAATAAATAAAGATAGTCCAGAGAATGAGACTCTTTATACTCATTTAAAAGTGTCCAAGGATTGTATATTAACGCTTGTATGACACGTGACATATACAAATGCTTCACACCGAGCTACACTTCAAAAATATTACATAAATGAGATAGACATTAGCTTTACACTTTAAAACCATCCCAGCACCAACTCGGAATTACTGATTTCAGAGGAGGTATACCCTTGCTTTTCACTATAAAGCAGGTGATATAATGATATAAGGGAACACCATCCCCCCCCCCCCTCCCCCTTCCCCTTGCTCTGGGTCAATCGGCCCAGAACGAAGAGGGCAGCACTACAGAGTCATTGCTGGAACAGAAAGCCTGCATAACTATAGTTGCAACTGTTTAGTGTACGACATTCAGAGCAACGGATAACAGACCTAAACAACGAAGGTCACCAGAAATAGACTCAATATTTCTAAGGTAAAAATTCGTGAATGCAGAAGGCTGAGACCAGTATGCAGCCTTCATCAAATCGGTAATAGCAATACTATTAGCATAAGCCCAAGATGTAGACAGCGCTCTAACTTCATGTGCTGAAATCTTAAGCACAGACTGCTGAGAAGATAATTTTTCATAAGCAGTACGAATAGTCAATTGAATCCACCTGGAAATAGAATGGATCGAGATGTCCCTTCTATTAGGCAGCAGAGACAGAAAGAAATGTTTTCGTCCCTTTCTGATAAACTCAGATCTACGTTTGTAAATACGCATAGCTCTAACTGGACATAGCAAAGGCCTATGGCCGTCTGAGGATGGAAGAGCCTTAATAACAATAGGCTCAGGGTACTTATTAGGAGCCGGATTCTTAGCCAAAAATCCAACATTAGTAGTCAAAGTAACAGTATTACCAACACTACGATAGTGAGAATCATCAACAGATAGAGCATGAAGCTCACTAACTCTTCTAACAGAAGAGAAGGCTAAGAGAAAAGCTGTCTTATAAGATAAGTATTTGAAGTCTACCATATCCAGGGGTTCAAATGGCACTTCTTTTAGCTTCAGAAGAACCCAAGCTAAATTCCACTTAGGAATTAACCTAAGGGTTCTAGGTCTATTTATCGAAAAGTTTTTAACTAACCTAGATAAAAAGACATTAGATCCAATTTGTAAGCTATCATGAAGAGCATAAGTATCCGATAGCAAAGACCTATAACCCTTCATAGTACTTGGCTGCAGTTTGATCTTGTCAAACAAGTAGACCAAAACATTAGCAATGTCTGGAATGGAGGGATCATAGATATCAATAGAACGATCCCTACACCAACGAGAGAAAACCTTCCACTTAGAAGAGGAGGTCCTCCTACAGTTAGAAATTGTGTCCACTGCTCGTCCTGTAAATTGCTTGCTGTGCAAGAAGGACCGCACAATGGAAATGCGTGAAGGATGAGACCTTGCGGGTTGTGATGCAGTGTGCGCGATTTCCCCTGCGAAAGAAGGTCCTCCCATGGAGGAAGCTTCCAAAGAATGTCCCATAACAGACACCTGAGTAGATTTATCCATGATCTCTGGGGTGACAGAGATGCTACCAACAGAATCTTGCAGTGAGATTGCTTGATTTTTAGCAATATCTGTTGAATCAACAGAGATGGAGGATACGCGTATCCTATCATTCCGTCCCAAGATATCGATAAAGTGTCTGCTACGAACGCTCGAGGATCTGGGCATGGTGACACATACGTCTGCAACTGATTGTTGAGATGCGTCACAAACAAGTCTATCATCGGACGATCCCATTGGTAGCAGATCTGATTGAATACTCATTTGTTGAGAGTCCATTCTGATGGCAACATACGACCTTTCCGAGAAAGGAAGTCCGCTAGAACGTTCAGACGACCCGGAATATGACGGACCGACAGAAGAACCTGATGCTCTAGGACAAACATAAGGATTCTTTCCGTTAAGTTGAACAATGGAATGGAATGAGTGCCTCCCTGGTTCCGAATATACGCTACTACTGTTGAATTGTCGGACATAATTTGAACATGTGAATTCTGAATAATGTTCATCCAATGCCGTAGCGCAAGCCAAATTGACATCATCTCTTTGATGTTTATGTGTTTGTTCAGGAATTGCAGATCCCAAAGACCCTGGCACCTCGATTCTGTTGGGCTCAAAGTCGCGCCCCAACCTGTTTGACTCGCATCCGTCATAATCGTAAAAATCGGATCTGGAAGTTGCAGTGGAACTCCCTGAGTTAACCCTGAGTTAACCACTGAATATCTGCCCAAGTCTGAATCTCTTGTTTTACTTGGTTCGACGATGTTCGTTTCGAGTGAATGAATCTTCACACTCCAATTCTGAGTAAAAAATATGTGGAGTGGACGAGTGCGTAGGCGCCACATTGGAATAAGATCCGCGGCGGCTCATCAGTCGCATGAATTCTCTCGCTGTTACTACATCTGAGTGCAGACAAAAGCGAGCGTAACAACTGACTAATTTCGCTCTGGGTAACCGCAGATGAACCAGATTGTTGTGCGTCTCGAAGCTCATTCCCAAGTGAATGAACGACTTGGACGGAACTAGATCCGACTTCTTTTCGTTTACTATGAAACCGAGAAGTCGGAGCAGTTGAAGCAGACTCTGGACATCATTCTGAAGCGTTAATCTGTCACTGTACCTCTGAAGAATGTCGTCCAAGTAGGCCGACGTTACCGCAGATGAATGAGCTCGGAAATGAGTCATTACCGAGTTCATTATTCGGGTTAAGGCCTAGGGTGCAAGATTCAGTCCGAAGCACATTGCTCGGAACTGATAAACGACTCCTAGGACAGCGAAGCGAAGGTACTTTCTGAACGCCGGATGTACCATGACATGAAAGTACGCATCCTTGAGATCTATGCTCGCAGCATAATCGATCACTTGAATGCTCGCTCTCACCGGTCGAATGGTCTGCATATAAAATTTCGGGGCCACGATCAGCTTATTTATCCAGCTTTTAGGTCTGTAACTGGACGGAACAACCCATCTGGTTTTGGTACCAGGAACAGGTGACTGTAAAAACCAGAAGATTCCTGGTTTTCTACGACCTCTATTGCGTTCTTCTCCAGAAGAGATTGCACCTCTGATAGAAGCAAATCTCTTTTATGAAGGTTTGACGGAAGCCGAGTCCATCGTGGACTTCGTGTTAATGGAGGTTTTTCTCTGAAGGACTGTTTTAGACCTTCTGAAATAACCTTCTGAACCCATCGGTCGTCCGTAATTAACAACCGATTGGTTAAGAATCTCGACAGCCTTCCGCCCACAGGAGCACAATAGTGACCTTCACCTCCTGGACCTGCAAGGCTTGTGGGAGGATAAACTATGTGTTCCCCAACCTGCGCCTCAACAAGTCGACCTAAGGGCATCTGACCGGTTGTCTCGGCCAGCATTGTGCCCCTGAGTCGCTACTCTGATGGTCTCCGGAGTAAGACGTAGAGGCTTTCTTAGATCCTCTATAGGAACTTCCCTTGGACATACTCGCCCCAGAAGTCCCTGACTTACTCCTCTCTGCTGAGTTCGGTTTTTTCGAAACGGACTTAAAGAGCAGAGAGTCCGAAGCTTTCTTGGTAATCTGATCGTAGATTAGTGAAAGCTTACCATCAAAGAGAAGCTCTCCTGAAACCGGAGCGACTCGAAGAGAGTTTTTCACATTAGAATCCACCCTTGTGGATGAAGCCAGGGCAGCATCACGTCTGACTAACTCCAAATTTGCCACTGAAAGGGCGGAGTTATGTGTGGAATATGCGATTGCCCTCTGAAAGAACTCTCAAGGAAGTTTGAACATTCTGGAATTGTTTACCATCGAGACGCTGTGATAACGCTCTGGTAAGGTGATCTGCATAAGATAAGGCGTCTAAACTGGCTCTGTTTGACGAGATTGTCGTCTCCAACGTACTGAAGAGAATCGACATAGATGCCGGCAATGACAACTCCAAATCTTCTGCCTGGTCGTCTAAATGCAGAGGAACTCTCGGAACGCCCTGTCCTGCCGTTTCAAATTTATTTCTACTGTTGATGAACCGCAGATGTAGAGCATGAGACAATAAGAAACTGGATCTGCCAGTCTTAGAGGCTAGCCTAAAAGTTAAAAAATTTATAGTAATTTCTATATTTTTTATACTTACCAATGACCCAGACATAGCTGGTGCTAACTCTTAAAATATAGGGCCAAACACAAATTTTGCCCCCCAATCCCCAAAATTTGCATCTAAAACCAAAGAAAACATGTCCTGAGTGGCCCTCCACACTTCACCTCTACTGCGCATGCGCAGTGTCAAGGACGTTCCGAAATTGGCGCCATTAATCATTCTAATAACCAGTGCCTGGTAAGCGCTATGTACTCAGCGGGGAGGCAAGAGTTCCCAACTCCTGGGAGGGCCATCCCCGTCTAGGTCATTGGTAAGTATAAAAAATATAGAAATTACTATAAATTTTTTAACATTTTTATACTGTACCAATGACCCAGACATAGCTGAATAGTAAAAAGGCTGGAGAGCCAAGGACATAGAGCAAGATGGAATACGCTCAATAATATAAAATAGAGTCATCCCCTCTAGGGAAAAAGAAGTAATAGGCCTTACATGTATCTTTCTTATTTATGATAAATTAGAAAGATACAACACCTTCCAAAATTGAGCATGATACATCCATGTACTCTATTAATATCCAATATAATCCTTATACTAATAATTTTTAAAGTAAGCCAATAATAAAGTAAGTCTAGAGAATAGAGACTCTTATACTCCTTAAAAGTGTCTGAGGATTGCATAATCATGTCCGTTGACACATGCAATATTCAAAAGCTATACTTTAAAAACTAAGACTTGAATGAATTTTTAAAACATAAACTTCTCACTAAACAACCATCCCAATAACAGCTCAGAATTACTAACTCCGGAGGAGGTATCCCCTTGTTTTCATAGTAAAACAGGTGACCCAAGGGAACACCCTCCCCCCCCCCTTTTCTTGCCCTGGGTCAAATAGCCCAGAGCGAAGAGGGCAGCAGAACGGAGTCACTGCCAAAACAGACAGCCTACCTAGCTATAGTAGCAACTGTTAAGTGAATGACATTCTGAGCAGTAGATAATAGACCTAACAATAGAGGCCTCCAGAAATGGACTCGATATTTCTGAGATAAAAATTCATGAATGTGGGTGGCTGAGCGCAATGAGCAGCCTTCAAAAATCTATAATAGCGACACTATTAATGTAAGCCCAAGATGTAGAAGAACTCTACTTCATGAGCCGAAATCTTAAGCACAACTGCTGAGTCAATGATATACCATAAGCAGTAGCGATAGTTAATAGAATCCATTATTAATAGAATGGAGCGTAACGTCCTTCTATTAGGCATCAAAGACAGAAGAAGCTTACGCCCGTAGTAATAAACAGATATCTGTTTATAAATACATAAACTCTAACCGGAGAGAGTAAAGGCCTATGCCCGTACGAAGACGGAAGGACCTTAATAACAATAGGTTCCGGATATTAGGAGCCTAACTCTTATGCAAAAATCCAACCTAAGTAGTAAAGGAAGTAGTGATTCCGAAACTACGAAAGTGAAAATCATCCATCGATAGTGCATGAAACTCACTGACTCTTCAGTAAAAGAGAAGCCAACAGAATTATTGTCTAAAAGGTCAGAATTTGAAAACTACTGTTTCCAGAGGCTCAAATGATTACTTAGCTAAATAAGAACCGAAGTTAAATTCCATATAGGAATTTAATCTAAAGATTCTAAATCTATTTATCAAAAAGTTACTAACTGACTTAGATAAAGAGACATAAGACTCAATTGTAAACTATCCTAGAGTGCATAGGTATGAGGTAACATAAACCTATAACCTTAATAATAACAGGCTGCAGTAGATCTTGTCAAACAAGTATACTAAAAAGTTGCAATGAGTAGTATGGAGGGATCAACAATATGAACATAATGATCCCTACACCAACGACAGAAGAGCCTCCACTTTAGCCGCATAGAATAGCGAAGAAGAGGATCTCCTATAGTAAGAAATCACGTCCAAAGCTCGTCCAGTACAATGCTTACAATGCAATACGGACCACACAACGGAATACGTGAAGGTTGCGACCTTGCGGGTTGTGATAAAGATGACACAATTTACCCAGTGAAAAAAGATCCTCTCATTGAGGAAGATTTCACGTTAAGTCCCACAGTAGACAACAGAGTAAATTACCCATGGTCTCTGTGAAGATAGAGATGCTATCAACAGAAATGTATTGTGGTTGTTTATCTTAGCAATACCTGCTGAAACAACAGCGCCGGAGGATACGCGTATCCTATCATTCCGTCCTATAGATCAATTGAGCGTTAACAACATTAGCTCAGAGATCCGGACAAGCCAACACATACGTCTGCAATTGATTAGCAAGCTGTGTCGTAAATAAATCATCATTGGGCGCTCCCATAGATAGCAAATCTGATTGAATACTTGTTTGTTGAGAGTCCATTCTGACAGCAACAAGCGACCCCTAAGTGAACGGTAGTCCGGTAAAACAATCAGACGACCCGGAATATGACGGACCGAAACAGAACTTGGTGTACTATAACCAACAGACGGATTCTTTCCATTAAATTGAATAACGGAAACGAATGAGTGCCTCCCTGGTTCCGGAGATACGCCACTACTGTCGAATTAACGGACAGGATTTGGGCATGCGTTTCTGAATAATGTTCATGCAATGACATAAAGCAAGCCTAAAAAACATTATTCCGCGGAAGATAATTGGTTGCTAAGAGACTGCGGAACCCAAAGACCCTGGCACTTCGAATCCGTTGGGATCAATATTTATCCCAATCTGTTTGACTGGCAACCGTCATAACTGCAACACTCGGGTCCGGCAACTGCAGTGGCACTCTCTGAGTCAACCACCGAATGTATGCCTCAGTCTGAATATCTTGTAACACTAGATAGACAAGAGAACATGTAAATCGAGCAATTCATGGATTGCTGAAAAGTTGCCGTCGAAGAGAAGCTTCTCCGAGAACGAAGCGACTCTGAGAGAGTTCTTAACCTTACTATCCACGCGCGTGGATGTAGCTAGGGCTGCGTCACGTCTAACCAACTCCAATCAGCCACTGAAGGGCGGAGTTATACGTGAACAAACTACAGCCCTCAAAAGAAATCAGATTGAGAATAAAATCCCGTAAATCTTTTCTTGAAGACGTAATGATAACGCCTCAGTAAGGTGGATTACGTATGATAAAGCGTCTAAGTTAAGTCTACTAGACATCATTGTCGTTTCCAACATTGAGGTTGGAAAAGACATAGACGGCGAAAAAGAATATTTCCAGTCTTTAACCACACCGTCTAGACGCATATGAACTCTCGGTATGCCCTGCTCTGCCAAAATAAACTATTCGTATAAATGATAAAACGGCAGAAATGAGCCACGCGGACAAGAAACTAAACTATCATGCTTGGTAGCAGGCTTGTATGCATATACAGCGTCGAAAAATAAAACACATGTTGTAATGAAATTATTGGACTGCGTCGGTAAGTCAGGGACAATGTCCCTGAACCGATCCAAAATTCCGAGTCCAATGACGCTATAAGTCTCTTATCCAACATCGCAGCAATGTAGTCCGATAATGCCAAAAGATATAAATGGCAGCTTCCGATACTACGAAAGGGAAAACTCGAAATCTTTCGAATCCCTTTCGCCATCCTGTCGGACCCTATAAAGCGTTCGGTCGTCCGTACCTGATGCAACCGCGGACAGCACCGACCCAGCGCCGTCGGATAATTCCTGATTCGACCAAGAAATTGTCGATTGCTGGGATGCTGCGAAACAACTGTGCTAACTCGGATAGCACGTCCGTCACTGAGGCCTAAGGAGAAGCGGTCCTACAATGCATTGCCGCTGGAAGCTCCGTGATCGTTACCCCGTGCATACTACCAATATGCGAGTGAACGGAGTGTATAGGCCTCGTGTCCCTTGGCTACCGGATGGCGTGACCTATTTGCCGTGGAATCACTGAATGACGAAACTGATCGAAAACTCGAGGTCACGTAGCCAATGTGCGGTCGTGTGCCCTGCTGTGAGGATGACTAAGCATTATGGACCGTCTCTCGGACTGTCAATATAACGGAGCGTCCCGACCGACAGACGTATGCTCCGAATGTAAAATATATGAACCACAACATGCGGTCCCCTATGTTGTTGGACGAGAGAGGGACCTCTCTCGCTCACAGCCCGGACGGACCTGGACAAGCCAGGAACCGGACTAACAGGCTTCCTCCGATCTGTCCTCAATCTGCCGTCACTGGGTGAGTACTAAAGTAATTAAAGTGCTCGCATCACCCAAATCTCCTTCCTAGACCGCAACGGACAAACCCGGCAGCCGAACCATTCGATGAATGCACGCTACACCGGGTGAGCTAGCGAATGTCACTCCGTCGATCCTACAAGGGATCTCTTAGGCGATAGACATATTCCATGAGCACTTATTGCCACTAGCTCTTCATTAACTATGACGACAGAGGCACACTTTTGAAAGACATCTCCGTAACTTTGCGAACAAGAAACCAGAAATGCTTGGTTAGCAAGCATATAATAATAATATATATAGCGTCGTTCAATAATTCGAAAGTCTGTGTGACATTATTGGACTATGTCGGAACTGAGGGACGATGTCCCTGAACCGAACCAAAAATTTCTAAGTCCACCGACGCTATCAGTTTCTTATCCGGCATCACAGCATTCTGGTCCGACGAAAGAAGCTGTAGAAGACCAAGTCAGATGACATACACAACAGCATATGTTGTTCCGAAAGGGAAAGCTCGAAATCCTCCAAATCCCTTTCGGTATCCCGTCGGACCGGATGAAATTTTCGGACGTCCGTACCCGCTTCCGCGGAGCGTCCCGACCCAGCATCGTCGGATAAAAAATATGCGACAGATTCAGTTGATGCTGAGATGCTGCGATAAACTGTGCTATTTAGGAAAGCACGTCCGTTCCCGAGGCCTGTGCAGTAGCGGTCTTACGATGCATTGCCGCCGGAAGCTCCGTGTACGTTGACTCCCGCACACTTCCCATGCGAACGTCCGGAGTCTGCAGGCCTCGTATCCCTGGCTACCGGATGGAGTGACCAGGTCGCCGATGATTCTCTGACTGGCGAAGCTGACTGGATATCGGAGGTCACGTAGCCAAGAGCGGTCGTGTGCGCTACTATGAGAATGAGGAAGCCTTATTGACAGTCTACTCCGGACTGACTATATGTCGGAGCGTCCCGAGCGACGGACGTATGCTCCGAATGCGAAACAATTTGTACCACAACACCTGGGGCCAGATGATGTTGTACGAGAGAGGGGCCTCTCTCGCTCGCCGTCCGGATGGACCAGAACGAGCTATGAACCGGACTAAAAGGCTTCCTCCGTTCTCCCTCTGATCCGCCGTCACTGTGTGTGCATTTGGTTGATTTATAGTGCTCGCATCACCCCAAAATTCCTTCTAGACCGCAACGGACGAACCCGGCTGCCGAACCATTCGGTGAATGGACGCTACACCGGGCGAGCTAGCGGACGTCAAAGGCCGTCGAACCTACTAGGGTCCTCTTAGGCAATTGGCGTATTTACATGAGCACTTTTCCGCTAGCCCTTCATTAATTGTGACGACGGAGGCAGACTGTTGGAAGACATCACAGATACATCACCCTAATCTTGATCGTCTGAAATAGAAATTGATAAAGTAGAGTGACCCTGCGGGGAAAGGACCGGAGTGTCCAATTCCCCCCTAACATACCGTGACATACGCTTCCCATATTGTCATCGAAATCATACGATACAGAACAGGAGTTAATGCGAGTACACTGACCACATATAGAATGATTATAAAAGTCAGAGGAAGACTTCCTCTTATTACAATTGATCAATATCCTTTCAATGTGAAAAGAAAACAAGTCCTGGTACTCGCACTAACCCCTGGCAATCAAAATACATAATAATAATATGATCCATTAATATAGAAAAAATAATTGAAATCAAAATATTTTGAAAAAATATTTTTTCAGAACAGCCCAAGTTTCTGAAAAGTAACGTTGAGCCCCAATGGATCCCAAGCCTAAGTGTGGAAAAAAATTTTTAAAAATATTTTAAACAATTTATTCAACACTTACGAACAATAATAATGTATCTAGTTATGATTAAAATATATTAAAAAAAAAAAAGATATTATTTTCCAGAAATCCCCCCCTCACACAGAGGGCTGTTGTAAATGTAAACAATGAATGTAAACACTAAAATAAGACTCCAGGCACCCAGGCCCGGAATCAGTTACCAAAAATACACTATCTGATGCAAAACAGAGACTTCCAGGGAAGAAACTGCAGAACATCAGATGGAAGATGCAGAACACAACGCCTAACCACCCGTAGGTGAAGACGTAAACATGGGGAAAAGAACAGAATTCATTCTGTTATTCAGCTAAAACTCCCAAGAAAATTTAGTAATAAAAATTACAAAAACTATGCCAAAAGCATGGGAGAATAGCAAGGGGGGACTTAAAGGACAGGGAGAGAGGAAAACACTAAAAAATCAGTGTAACTAAATAATCAGAATGACAACAAAATGGCTGCTGCCTCGAAAATAGGTAACTTAACATAATTTCATTAAAAAATTTTAAGTTACAGCCCTGATAATATTCTGTCACACATTTTTCCTCTCCTCCTTCTCTATCCTCCTTAGAATCACCATTTCACTAATATTTATGTGTCTGGCATCATTTAAACTGAGATTTACAGGCACAAAGATCAGTCAGATGTTAACTGATGAAGGGCCAAACTTAGAATGATTAATGGCGCCAATTTCGGAACGTCCTTGACACTGCGCATGCGCAGTAGAGGTGAAGTGTGGAGGGCCACTCAGGACATGTTTTCTTTGGTTTTAGATGCAAATTTTGGGGATTGGGGGGCAAAATTTGTGTTTGGCCCTATATTTTAAGAGTTTGCACCAGCTATGTCTGGGTCATTGGTACAGTATAAAAATATAGCGTCATTCAGCAATTCAAACGTCCGTGAGACATTTCTGGACTGGGCCGGAAACTCAGGTGCAACGTCCTTAGCCCGGCCAAAAAACTCTGTGTCCAGTGACGCTATCAGTCTCTTATCTGGTATCGCAGCTCTCTGGTCTGGGGGAACAACATCTGGAAGGTGTTGCCGGATGAAATCTACAGCCACCTTATGTTGTTCTGAAAGGGAAAAATCCAGCTCTGCAGATTCCCTTTCACCATCCGACTGGACCAAATGTGAATCTCGGTCTACTCCTATCTGACACTACAGAAGAGCATACCGACTCAGCTTCCTCAGACAGTTCCTGATCTGAAAGAGTTTCCGAAGGTTGCTGGGATGCTGCGATGAGTTGTGTTATCTGCAATAGCAAGTCTGTCACGGAGGCCTGTGGAGCTGCGGTCTTACGTTGTTTAGCCGCTGGAAGCTCCTGGGACGGTGCCTCTTGCATAATTCTTTTATGTGAACATCTCGACTAGTAAGGCCTCATGTCCTTGGCTACCGGATGAAGTGACCTGGTCGAGGTGGAATCCTTGGTCGGTGAAGCAGGCTGGATATCTGAGGTCATGTAGCCAAGGTGCGGTCGTGTGTGTTGTGTGGAAGAGGAAACCAATAGACTAGCCGCGCCCGGATGTCTATGCGACGGAGCATCCCGGGCAGGAGGAGTGGACGTATGCACCGACTGATGAACGTTATGTATGACGATATCTGGCCCCAGATGTTGTTGTAAGAGAGAGAGGCCTCTCTCGCTTGCGGCCTGGGTAGACCTGAACGAGCTAGCTACCGGACTGACTGGCTTCCTCCATTCCATCCTCCGATCTGTCGTCGCCGGGTGTGCGTGATCTGAGATTATAGTGCTCGCAACACCCCTTTTCCTCTCCTGGACCGCAATGGATGAACCCGGCATCACATCACCCGATCTACGAGTGATAGCTTCACCGGGCGAGCTAGCTGGCGACAAGGTCATCAATCCTACTAAGGATCTAGGCACTTGTAGAATTTCCTTGAGCACTTTTGCCGCTAGCTCTACATTTGATTGCGACGACGGCAGCACACATCCTGAAGACATCACGGAAACATCACCCTGTTCTTGTTCCTCTGAAAAAGAGACTGAAAAACTAGAGTGACCTTGTGGCAAGAGGACCGGCATGGACCTCTCACCACTAAGGCAAGAGGACCGGCATGGACCTCTCACCACTAACAATATACCGTGACACACGTCTCCAATGTTTGTCATCCCAATTGGCACACACTGAGCAAGAATTAGTGCCAGTACATTGACTACAGCAAATACAATGAGCATGAGAATCAGAGGAAGACTTCCTCGATTTACTATTTGAACAATATTCTTTCATATTAAAAAAAATATTAAACAGCCGTAGTACTCGCACTAACCCTTGAAAATACAAAGATACATAATAATAATATAATCCATTACAAAAATTTCAAAAAATAATTCAAAAGAAAAAATTTTCGAACAAATTTTGACATGAGCCCAAGTTCCCAAAGGGAACGATGAGCCCAACTGGATCCCAAAAAAGCCTAAGTGAGGACAAAAATTTTAAAACATATCTAAAAATTAATGTTACACTTACGGACAATATTAATGTATCTGGCAATAAGCTGAACCTTACAGAAGACAAGGAATCACTGTCAGAAGTAACCATTGACAATGTAAACAAAATTCAAACAAGACTCCAGGCACTGAAAATATGGACCGAAATCAGTAACCAATTTTAAAACACTATCCAATGTAAAACCGAATCTTCCACAGAAAAAGCTGCAGTACATCGGATGGTAGATGCATGACCAAAATGCCTAAACACCCCTAGGGTGAGGACGTAACCATGGGGATAACAGAATAAACATTCTGTAACTATGCCAAAACTCCCAAGAAATTTGAACTAGAGTGATGGAGGCTGCCATCTTGGTTTCTATAGTGGCACGTGATTGCTATGTTACCAATGGCTTCAAACAAGATAGGAGTATGTTCGGGGGTGTGTTCCTTTGTAGAAGAGTAAATCTGATTACCACAAACAACCTGACAATCCCCCCCAAATCACCAAAATCTATCCCAATTCACCGAAATTGACTTTATTTCCCCAATTTATCGGCTTAGCACGTAGTGCTATAGTACTAAAGGGTACAAGGGGGTGCATTCGATTGAACAGGAGTAATGTTCTGGATTAGAATTCTCCCAGAATCCCTTTTTGGATCCCTATCCCATGACGTTTTTCCCATTAAAAGACAGGTTCCTTTGGTAAGTACCCAGAATTCTCCGCTTCTATCTATATATGCAATAGTTTTCGTCTATCTGACCCTGTTCCTTTGTTCTAGAGTATAATCCAGTAGCGTAGAATAGCCTATTAGTTGGAACAGTTTACCTTATTATTACTATATTTAGCTATTCTAGTCTATTCTTGTTAGTTCTGACCCTATTCCAAGTATTCTTGTTGTTTCATTTATCTAGATCATTTATATAAATTATAACTAACCAATCAGATTGCTTCATTTCCCATAACCTGTATGCAGAGTTATCTCCCTTCTGTACAACAAAAACCAATGTCATTCCCAAAGCCAATATCATTTCCAAAGCCAATATCATTCCCAAAGCCAATAAGCTATCGAGCAGTTACTGATAAGTCATTGCTCGAACGACTCGAAGCTCATCGAGCAAATGAGCCTTAGAGCAATTGCTCGATCGAGTGACTCGGCATATTGCTCGAATGACTCGAAGTCCGTCGAGCAAATGAGCTATCGAGTAATTGCTCATTCGAGTGACTCCTCGAACGACTCTTCGACTCATTTCAGTATTTGAAGGTACCTATGGCCCGGCATTGTATTATTTGAGGATACCTATCGAGGATACCTTTTATAGGATACTTATCTGAGGATACTATTACCTATATCACAAGGCATACCTATCCCAAATATCCCTTATAAGCTAAAGAGCAAGAGAGTAATTGCTCCATGAGCAATTGCTCGATCGACTCGAAGCTCATCGAGCAAATGAGCCTAAGAGCAATTGCTCGATCGAGTGACTCAGTATATTGCTCGAACGACTCGAAGCTCATTGAGCAAATGAGCTATCGAGTAATTGCTCGTTCGAGTGACTCCTCGAACGACTCTTAAGACTCATTTCAGAAAAAAGGGGTGCCGAAGGCCATATGTTTTCCAAAAAGGGGTGCCGAAATTGGGGTGCCTTCTGGAGAATCCCTTTTTTGTCAAATGAGCTATCGAGTAATTGCTCGATCGAGTGACTCGACATGCTGCTCAAAAGACTCGAATCCCATCGAGCAAATGAGCTAACAAGCAATTGCTCGTTCGAGTGACTCCTCGAACGACTCTTAGACTCATTTCAGAAAAAGGGATTCCATAGCCATAGCCGTTTTCGAAAAAGGGATTCTTAAAAAGGGATTCTGTAAAATGGGATTCCTATTCGAGTCCGTAAAATTTGGATTCCGTGTTTTAACATCGTCCACTCGAGGGTATGGAATAGGATTGATAACACACAATTATTACAAGAACCTGAACAGAGACAACCAGTCACTACAAAACAACGAAGTAAACATAACAAAGTGAAAGAAGGCCAAACTAGTCGGATTGATCGAACTAGTTGGACAGACTGAACAGCTCTGATCGAATGAAGTGAACTGACCATAAAAAGTGAACAAAGATCCAACACAACCAAGATCGAAGTGAACATAACAAAGTGAGCAGAGTATTGAACTACAACCCCAAATATAACCCTTAAATATAACCCAATGTTAACCCCCTCAGTCCTTCGATTTTGAGGCGAGCGGTCGCTCCCGCTCGCCATAGCTCGCGTGGATTGGATAAGCAGCGAGCGATTTGTCACTCGCGCAGAAAAATAAACAAAGTTTTCCGCCGACTTTGAAATTTGAATCACAGAAGGAAAGCGCACCCGAATCACGGAATGATTAACAACAAGCGGCTTTTACGGTGGGGAAACAATGTGGTGACATGGAAGATCAAAGCACCCTTTGTTCAATGTTGGTATTAAACACGGGGGGAAATACACATTACTTTGTACATACTCATAGGTGTCAATTTCCAAGCAGTCAACTTCTAAGACTTCTGTTCGTTTGAGGTTGGTCAAATCCATGCACCTCAGCACGGCAGTGTCGTATGATTGGTCAGTTGTTTGTGTCAATTTCTTTTTGTCGGCGTTTTTTTTTTATCAGTGCTGCAAGTCTGCGAGGCACCGAATATCCAGCAGTAGTTAAAATAATTTTTCAATATGTCAGACACGGAGAAGAAAACCAAAGGCAATTATGTGCAACTCGCTACGTTTCTGAATTGGAATGTCGGATCCTTCGTGGGGTACAAAACTGGTAAAGATGAACGCGGACGTGAAGTTGTAAAACACATTTGGTGCAAATCGTGTGCACGCCACATTGACAGTATCAAGAAATCCAACAAAGTGCGCGGCAAAGTGATACAGGATGTTGAGAAATATGTGGTAGGCACAAATTCTGTCACTAAACATAATGTCACAAGACATCTTGCTTCAAAAGCCCACGAAGTCGGGGTTCAGATGGAAAAGGATCTTGGCGGTGATCTCACAGACGTTAAAGCACGTGGCACAGGTTCCATGGCTGCATCCAGTAGTGTGACCGAATCAACAGGTCATGCAGGGTCAAAACAAATCAAAATAGACACTGCTATTGAAAAACAGTCTCGAGACGCATACCTGAAGTTGTTTAAGACAGCTTACCTCCTCGCTGTGGATGGAATGCCCTTAACATCTTTCGAAATGATGGTCAAAATTCAAAAGGCGAATGGAGTGAATCTTATTCAAGGAGCGTGCAACTCAGATATAGCCAGAGAAATTCTATGCTTTATAGCCAATTCAGTTCGGGAAAAGCTCGCAAATATTCTTTGTGGGGTGAACGCCTTCACAGTTATGACTGACGGTTCCCAGGCAAGAAAAACGGGATCGGAGAAGGAGCTGGTGCTCGCCCGTGCAGTAGCTGAGGGTACGCCGACTTACTATGTGCTGGCACTTCAAGACCTTGACTCGTTTGGTGATGCGAATGCAGCTATTCTCAAGAAAGCCGTGGATGATGTGTTTTTGAACAAACTCAAAATGCCCCAAGATCGATACCAATACACAGAGGTTGCTGCATCGGCTGATGGAACATCTGTGAACTTCGGTAGTAAGAACGGCTTGCTTACGCGTTTCAAAAATGACGGCAGACCATGGTTAACAAACGTGCATTGTGTGGCACACCGTTTAGAGTTGGCACTGAAAGATTCCATTTTGAAGGAGAAACCTTTCGAAGAAGTTGAGGACTTTATGCGGTCGCTATTCAAATTTTTCAAAGAATCTGGAAAATTTAGTCGTCACTTTAAAGAAGCTGCACGTGTTTTGCAAGTGACAGTTAAAAAAATTCCTAAATTGACATCAATGCGGTTTGTTAACCACCACAGAACTGCAATCGTTAATTTGCTCAATAACTGGGTTGTGCTCATCAACGTTTTTGAGAATGCAATCGCTGATCCCGATTACAAGAAAATAAAACCAAAACTTCAAGGATTTTTTAACAAGCTGGTGAATTAAAAGTTTGTTGTTACATGCTGCTTGTATCGGAAAATACTTGACGTTACATCAATTTTGTCACTAATTTTTGAGAAAGACAATTTGTTAGTGTTCGATATCTTGCCATCAGTGATCAAAACTGAACAATCGCTGTCAGAACTTGTGAAAACGCTGACAACCATTGATGCTATAACGGAACATTCGCATGTGAAATTGACATTACAGGGTTCCGATGATACGTGCGTTTCATCTGTTGCTGTAAAAATGCCAAAACTTGGAACAATGGGGCGTAAGGTGTCAGACAGAGAGTATGTGTGGCAGAAACACGATGGGCTTAAAGGATGTCATTCCGTGGAATCAGCTAATAATATACTGGAGGAGTTGATCAGTTTACTTACCAGAACTGTTGCAAAAATTGAAACTTGTCTGAATGATAGGTTTGAGTCTTTCAAGGCAAAGAACTCGATTCTGAAATGCATGAACTGGGCTGATCCTGCGAACTGGCATTCAAATAAAGCTGACTTGCATGACATTTTTAAAGTTGCAAAACATTTCAAGGAACCAATAGGCTTTGCGGGATTTGTTTACGAGAAGGAGTTAAAAAAGTCTCTGATGCAAGAATGGACGGATCTGAAAGTGGTGCGCAACCATTATTATAAAAAACTTGAAGTGCATGATCTGTGGCAAAAAATACTGACATTCAGGAGACAACAATTTCCGATCCTGTGTGTGCTTGTTGAAATAGTTTTGTCCATTGCTGTGAGTAACAGTGTAGTGGAGTGTGGGTTTAGTCACCTGACCGCCATGCTAGCAGATCGACGCCTCAGTCTGAAGCACTCAACTATGGAAAATCAGCTGCTGATCCGCGTTAATGACATTGCGTGGGAAGAATCTGATAGAAACGCCATACTAGAGACTGCCGTCACAAACTATCTTCAAACAACCCGCCGAAAACGGAAAATGGAAGACTCTACAGGCGATCTTCAGCTCAAAAAGCGCCAAAAAACTGCAATTGACGCTGACGAGAGTGAAATCGAACTCTCATCGGAAACTTCTGAAAGTGAATGTTCCGTATCCCAGTTACAGTCGGATGGGTCCTACTCCGATATATTTAGTGAGAGCGAAAGTGACTGACTCGGACGTTTGTGAGTATACATATAACGTCATGAAGACCTCAGAACTCAATATTGACTGTGTTGTGACTGCTGTCCGTGTATCTGTATAATTATTCCAGTTAAATAAAACCAAAATGTAATTACGTTTCACGGCACATTTTTCTGGAAGCAGTTGTGTGTGCCCCCCCCCCCCCCCCCCCCCCCATACAGACATGACATCATACCCGGGTAACCCCATCCTGTGATCCGACCCATCTATGATTAAGATGATTCCCCACTCTGACATTATTATTTCATGACGGTTTTTATTAAAACTGACCAACAAATTCAAAATTACAAATGAAGTCGGATTTGTTGGTCACTTTTTAAAAAAAAACGTCCCATGGAGAAAGAACACCAGAACCGCTTATATTAGTGCTGAGTGCATACACTGGGGAAAGAACACCAGAACCGCTTATATTAGTGCTGAGTGCATACACTGGAGTCTGATCATGGCGATGAATTAGAATATGAAGATCAACATCATTAGACTTTTCATTACATGAACTAAATGACATTACGAGGGGGGGGGTGCTCTTGACGTTTCTCAGCAAACTGGAATTTTTTTTCTGAACGGAGATTTCCCGTGTACGCAGACGCTGGCGTTCTTATTTCGTGAAAGGCTTTTATAAAAAACTGATCACCAAATGGAGTCCAGCCCCTGGCCCTAATTTGCTGATTTTAATGCTAAGTGCATACACTGGAGGGGGGGGGGGGGGGGGTGAATATGGAGAAATTTAAATTGGGAGGGTGGGGGGGGGGGGTGCATGCCTCTCGACATTTCCAAATTCCAAGAAAACGGTCTTGAATTTATTCTGAATTTGAAAGATGTTTCCCCACTCTGGCGTTCTAATTGAATGGAAGGCTTTTTCATTACACACTGACTAACAAAGGAAGTCCGGCGGCTCCCTGATTTATTGGCCAGTTTTAAAAAAAAAAAACGTTCCATCTGAATAACAACATCCGAGTCGCTTAATGCTAAGTACGTACACTGGTGTCCGATGAATTATGAAACATAATCAATATGAAGACCAACATAAATTAATTTAAATGAGGTGGTGTGGGGAAGGGGGAAGGGCGGACTGGGGTGGTTCTCTTGATATTTCTTCGAAAACTTTCGTCAAATCTTTCTAAAAGATGCAATGTTTCCCACTCTGGCATTCATATTTCATGGAAGGTTTTTGTTAAAACTGACCAATGAATGAAGTCCGGCCTCATTTGTTGGTCAGTTTTTAATAAAAACGTTCCATGGAATGAAAACGCCAGAGTCGCTGATGTGGGACTTCTGAACCAGGTTTTCATGCAAGTTTTTCCACTGAGATTTTATCGAGGGAGGCTGTGGGGAACAGCTTACGAGCCTCACGCCGGGAATCTGACTGGTTGTTCATGTATGAATATTTATGAAACTGACGTTTCTGCAAAACGTGTTTGAAACATGGCGAAAATGCGAATTATCCCAACACTCGCTGCAGTGCACAGGTATGGTACGTCAACAATTGCCCTTTTAACTTTGGTACCGAACTTGGAGTAATAAAAACACAAACGCCAATGGCAATTATGGCATGAGACTGTGGAATATATTTTTATTTCATCAATTTATAAGTGAAACATAATGCACACATTCACAACACAGTTCGTTGTATATTATCCACAACACCGTTCACACTTTGAACGGCCCGCCCTATCAATAAAATGCTTCAGTGATGCGACCTCACTTTGGGGAGCGATTAGTCATTGTAGGACTGTGGCCTAGGGGGCCCCTTCCCCCTACACATGTGTAGGGGGAAGGGTCCCCCAGGCCACAGTCATACAATGACTAGGGAGCGATCGCTCGCGTGAGTCAAAGGTCAGGTGAGCTAAATATCGCTCTCCATCGTTTTCTAAAATCGAAGGACTGCCCCCTTAAATTGAACAAACCTGAATGAACCCTTTGAACTGAACAAAGTTTTCAACTGAATGAACTTTATGTAATTAAAACCCCTTTGAAGTCCAGAAAGTTTTTAACTATAACCCAAATGAAGGTATTAACACCCTTGAACTGGATAAATTTTAAAACTAAATTCTTCCAATAGGGAAGGGGAATACCCTCGAGTGGACGATGTTAAAACACGGAATCCAAATTTTACAGACTCGAATAGGAATCCCATTTTACAGAATCACTTTTTCGAAAATGGTTATTATGGCTATGGAATCCCTTTTTCTGAAATGAGTCTAAGAGTCGTTCGAGGAGTCACTCGAACGAGCAATTGCTCGTTAGCTCATTAGCTCGATGGGATTCGAGTCGTTCGAGCAGCATGTCGAGTCACTCGATCGAGCAATTACTCGATAGCTCATTTGACAAAAAAGGGATTCTCCAGAAGGCACCCCAATTTCGGCACCCCTTTTTGGAAAACATATGGCCTTCGGCACCCTTTTTTTCTGAAATGAGTCTAAGAGTCGTTCGAGGAGTCACTCGAACGAGCAATTACTCGATAGCTCATTTGCTCGATGAGCTTCGAGTCGTTCGAGCAATATACCAAGTCACTCGATCGAGCAATTGCTCTTAGGCTCATTTGCTCGATGAACTTCGAGTCGATCGAGCAATTGCTCATGGAGCAATTACTCTCTTGCTCTTTAGCTTATAAGAGATATTTGGGATAGGTATGCCTTGTGATATAGGTAATAGTATCCTCAGATAAGTATCCTATAAAAGGTATCCTCGACAGGTATCCTCCAATACAGTCGGCTCCGGTTAATATGATACCCTGGGTGCATGGGAATTTTATTATAATAACCGATTATTATAATAAGAGAAATTGGTTTTGTCAACACGGCGACAGTGTTGACACGCCGGTAAATACAAGTTGCATTTATTGGCGTGTCTGCACTGTCGCAAATGCAAATATCAATGAGAATTCGCCTTAATAATTTTTACCTTAAGACTTGGTTTATTGCTCATGAGATATTTCATCAACTCGAAAACTTCAAATGTTGGTTATTTGAAATATTTTCCAACATTCACGGTGCACATAATTCGGAAAATACATGTGTTCATTGTGGACATTTTTCTGTCAGATGACCTTGTCAAATGTCAACCAGCGAAATTTGCCGGTGAATTGGACTCGGTTGTAATTCCCATTTAAAACGTTTGTGTCTCAATTGGAAATTACGACCGACTTTGTCCGCAAATAAATACGAGCATGACATCATATGGGGGAAATACTTGGCTCAAAACAACAAGCACTGATTTTGAACAACATGCATTGACATGTATCATTTATTAAATAAAACTTGATGAATATATACACAGCAGGATGGATTTATTATTCACATTTTATAACAATTAAAAATAAAAATCATGACATGTCTTCAGTGTTGTATCTAAAATTTAGCCCACGTCACACCCGGAATCCCCCAAGGAACTGCCATGGGACAGTATCCGTCAAAATAAATTGTGGAATATAAGAAGGAAATTTCGCCGTCATTTTTCCTTCACTGATAAGCCGTACAGACATAGACTTATCAATGCAGAAAAAATGTGATGAAATTTTCTTGTTGGATTTCATGATTAATTTTAAACTTTTGAACGTGTGTGTGTGTGGGGGGGGTGGGGGGGGGGGGGGGTCAGTTAGGAATGGTACTTATCAGGTTTTCACACCAGCAATCCCCCAACGAACTGCCATGGGACAACACCCGTCAAAATAAATTGTGGAATATAACAAGGAAATTTCGCTGTCATTTTTCCTTCGCTGATAAGCCGTACGGACATAGATTTATCAGTGCAGAAAAAATGGGATGAAATTTTCTTGTTATATTTCATGATTTATTTTAAACTTTTGAACGTGTGTGTGGGGGGGGGGGGGGGCAGTTAGGAATGGTACTTATCAGGTTTTCACACCAGCAATCCCCCAACGAACTGCCATGGGACAACACCCGTCAAAATAAATTGTGGAATATAACAAGGAAATTTCGCTGTCATTTTTCCTTCGCTGATAAGCCGTACGGACATAGATTTATCAGTGCAGGAAAAATGGGATGAAATTTTCTTGTTATATTTCATGATTTATTTTAAACTTTTGAACGTGTGTGTGTGTGTGGGGGGGGGGGGGGGGCAGTTAGGAATGGTACTTGTCGGGTTTTCACACCAGCAATCCCCCAACGAACTGACATGGGACAACACCCGTCAAAATAAATTGTGGAATATAACAAGGAAATGGTACTTCTCGGGTTTTCAGAATCATTTTTTACAAGTGTTCACGGACTCCAGTTGATGTATTCTGTGATTTTGGATTGTCGGCTATTTTTTTTAACAATTTCGTTAAACGCTTTCTCCAATTCGTAAATGGAATTGAAAATTAAATTGTCACATTGATTGTCCTCAAAGAACTGTCTGAGAGCCCGCAGACTTGAACGGACTTCCATATTAGTGATAGGCAATAAAGGTTCGTCGTCATCAGAGTCGGAATCACTTTGGGTACATGTATTCAAGTCCTCTTTAACGACAGAACAAATTTCGGCATCACTTGGTGTGCCAAAACACTCAATTTCCGACTCGACATTGTTTACAAATTCTAATAATTCGTCCCTACACATATTTGTGGGTGTTTCAATGTCATTTAAAAGTTCCGAGTCCTCTAAATCATCTACACTGCTAGCCTCACAGAAACCACCTTTTTTAAAACAGTTCACAATTGTACTTTGTTGCACACACGACCATGCCAATTTTAACAGGTGTACAGATTCTAACAAGTTAACTTTTTTTACAATGTCACTTGCTGTCACACTGGGATTTGAGTCAATCTCACTTATAACTTTACGAACAATTTCCTTTCGATAATTTCTTTTTAAGTTACTGATTATACCTTGGTCACATGGTTGAATCACTGAAGTGGTATTGGGTGGCAAGAATTCAACTTGTACGTGTTGTAGACTGTCGGCATAATTCTGAGGATGGGCAGAACAGTTATCGACAAGAAGTAAAATTTTGCGTTTCTGCCGTTTCATTGACTTTTCCAAGTCCTTCAACCACTCAATAAAGATCTCACCTGTCATCCATGAGTTTTTATTATTTTTGTATTTCACAGGCAGTGTATTTTTGCCCCGGAAACACCTGGGGTCTTTTGATTTGCCAATCACCAGCAACTCGCGCTTATCTGTCCCTGACATGTTGCAACACACGAGCACCGTGTATCTCTCCTTTGCTTTTTTTCCACCGCTTGCCTTTTCACCTTTTGATAGAAACGTTCCAGTTGGTAATGCCCTGTAGTATAAACCGGTCTCGTCGGCGTTGTAAATGTCATCATGTGAATATTTATTTAAAAAACCTGGAAGCACATCCTTCAGCCATGTGTCGGCAGCTTTGTTATCTGCATCTTTCTTTTCTCCGTGAAGCTTTTTGTAGCTTATTTGATTTCGTCGCTTCCATCGTGACAGCCATCCGCTTGTGGGGTTGAAGTCAGGCTTTTCCAGGTGTTGGGCCAAGTCTTTGGACTTTTCCATTAATAAATCACCAGAAATTGGAATATCTTTTTCTCTGGCATTTCCGAACCACACGGACAATGCCTGCTCGACATCAGCTGCCTTTCCCGTCCGTTGCCTTTTCCTGTCTCGATTTCCATCAAACTCCCATTTCTTTTGGATCTCCTCGCGTTGAGAGGAAATTTTAGAAATTGCGGCCTGTGAACATGAAAATCTCTTTGAAAGCTCTGTCTGAGTGTGTTTTTTGGCCAATAGTTTAACAATCTCATATTTATCATCGAGTGACAGATCTGTGCGTTTACGTTTAGACATTTTGAATGATTTGACCCTCGCAACAACCCCGTCCCTGTTTTATGTAATTTTGGGCTACCCCTGTTTTTTCTATTGAACAAATAAATCACAAACAGCTTTCTCTTCCTTTGCAGAGAAAAACAATACCTTTTATTAAGTGATAAACAAACCTGAAGAGAACTGAGGGCTACTTTGTTTTTACAGGGTTACAAATAAAGAACAAACAACTTAACCGCAGACAAACTCAATTGCCCTTCAAAAGCAATCCAACGCATCAAACAAAACAACCGACAACAATAATCACAGCTTGGGAAAGCCAGGGAGTTCCTCAATTTTCCCAGAATGCAATCTTTCAAAATGGCCTTACATGCACAAATGTACACAATCAGCTGGTTATTTTTAAACAAAATTGGACATTAAAAGACAAGAAAATGTTTCTTTGGTATGTTTGTTGAGTTATTCGAATTGAAAGTGTTGAAATGCTTATGAAACAACTGTCTTCAAAAGTATGTATATTTTTATCGAAGCCCTTCATCGATGATGACCACGTTGCGTAAGTGATGTTGACATGCAGTAAGGCCAGGTTCACAATATCCCCACATGTGCTGAAACTATCGCCGTATGAGCCGATGATGGATAGAATATTTATTAAAACTTATTTTAAGGGTAAAAAAAAATAGATAAAAATCAACAAAATGATGCAAAAATATCGGGTATGATAACAATTTTGCATTACATAAAACGAAAATGCAAAAATTTTTATTACATTAAGCAGTAAAAAAGTACATGAAACGTGATGAAAATGGTTTGGTGCAGAGCATTTTTATTATAATAAACGAAATATTATAATAGCCGTTATTATAATAAGTGGAGCCGACTGTAATACAATGCCGGGCCATAGGTATCCTCAAATACTGAAATGAGTCGAAGAGTCGTTCGAGGAGTCACTCGAACGAGCAATTACTCGATAGCTCATTTGCTCGACGGACTTCGAGTCATTCGAGCAATATGCCGAGTCACTCGATCGAGCAATTGCTCTGAGGCTCATTTGCTCGATGAGCTTCGAGTCGTTCGAGCAATGACTTATCAGTAACTGCTCGATAGCTTATTGGCTTTGGGAATGATATTGGCTTTGGGAATGATATTGGCTTTGGGAATGATATTGGTTTTTGTTGTACTGAAGGGAGATAACTCTGCATACAGGTTATGAAAAATGAAGCAATCTGATTGGTTAGTTATAATTTATATAAATGATCTAGAAAAATGAAACAACAAGAGTACTTGGAATAGGGTCGGAACTAACAAGAATAGACTAGAATAGCTAAATATAGTAATAATAAGGTAAGCTGTTCCAACTAATAGGCTATTCTACGCTACTGGAGTATACTCTAGAACAAAGGAACAGGGTCAGATAGACGAAAACTATTGCATATATAGATAGAAGCGGAGAATTCTGGGTAATTACCAAAGGAACCTGTCTTTTAATGGGAAAAACGTCATGGGATAGGGATCCAAAAAGGGATTCTGGGAGAATTCTAATCTAGAACATTACTCCTGTTCAATCGAATGCACCCCCTTGTGCCCCTTAGTACTATAGCACTACGTGCTAAGCCGATAAATTGGGGAAATAAAGTCAATTTCGGTGAATTGGGATAGATTTTGGTGATTTGGGGGGATTGTCGGGTTGTTTGTGGTAATCAGATTTACTCTTCTACAAAGGAACACACCCCCGAACATACCCCTATCTTGTTAGAAGCCATTGGTAACATAGCAATCACGTGCCACTGTAGAAACCAAGATGGCAGCCTCCAGTATACAAAATGGACGACGGAAACACGTATCACCCTAACAACACGCGCTGCGCATGCGCACTCACACCATGTATCACTATGGAGATGTCACAACATGGCCGCTCACGCGGGTTACCATGACAACACAACATGGCGACACTGGGTCACGTGAGTATGACGTCACATGAGATCCCCCGATGAGATCCCCCAACCTATCCCTGTCCGGGTCCATACATACTACTTTCTCATCTGGGCATCATGTGGATTGATCCTACAAAGTTACAATGAAATCCCTCCATAAATATGACCTGTAGACTGTGCTGAAGGTTTTCGGGCTTCGGGCACCTGTAGCCGTGACAGTTGCCCAATCTCGTCCAAAAGGGGACTTTCTCATGTGTAGAAATTATATGAAGTCAACCTATAAAGTTACAATGAAATCCCTCCATAAATATGACCTGTAGACTGTGCTAAAGGTTTTCGGGTTTTGGGCTCGGGCAGTCGTGACGGTTGATAGATCACGCCCAAATGGGGAAATTCTCACGTAGACATCATACGGACTCATCGAATCAAGTTACAATGAAATCCGTCCATATTAAACATGACCTGCAGACTGTGCTAAAAGTTTTTGGGTTTCGGGCTTGGGCAGCCATCACGGTAGACAGATCATGCCCAAATGGAGACGTTCTCATCTAGGCATTATACAAAGGCATTTTATGAAGTTGCAATGAAATCCCTTCATAAATACGACCTGTAGACTGTGCTAATGGTTTTCGGGTTTTGGGCTCGGGCAGCCATACCGGTTGACCGATCACGACCAAACGGGGACGTTCTCATGTAGACATGACCTAAAACCTGCATATGAAATTTCGTGACGATCAGACAAGAACTACCGGGTATAGCCTGTACCTGAAGGTTGAATAAAAAACTTTAACCACAAACTTTAACCAAAACTCTAAAAGTTAACAGACGGACAGACGGACGGACGGACAAAAGTCATTACTATAGCCCTCACTGTAAACAGTCGGGCTAATAAAAGAAATTTCCAAAATTATACCAAAAGTATGGGAGATTAGCAAGGAAAGGGAGAGAGGAAACACTGAACAAACAGTGTAAATTTCATAGCAAGAATGAAAACATCAGGCCCATGCCCCGAAATTAGGGAACATGAAATAATTTTACATAAAAGTTAAAAAATTTATAGTAATTTATATATTTTTTATACTTACCAATGACCCAGACTTAGCTGGTGCTAACTCCACAAAAACCAGGGCCAAACACAAATTTTGCCCCCCAATCCCCAAAATTTGCATCCAAAACAAAAAGAAATCATGTCCTAAAGGACCTCCATAGTACGACTCTACTGCGCATGCGCAGTGACGCAGTCGTCCCGAAATTGGCGCCAAATATCATTCTTACTGGCAGTGCCTGGTCAGCGCTATGTACTCAGCGGGGAGGCAAGAGTTCCCAACTCAGGGAGGGCCATCCCCGTCTGGGTCATTGGTAAGTATAAAAAATATATAAATTACTATAAATTTTTTAACATTTTTATACTGTACCAATGACCCAGACTTAGCTGAATAGTAAACAGGCTGGAGGGCCTAGGACATAGAGGAAAATCCAATAAGCTCAATTATAAAATAAAGAGGTAACCCCTTAAGGAGAAAAGGAGTATTAGGCTTTACATGTATCTTTCTTATTTAATATTTAAATTAGAAAGATACACTACCCTTAATAATTGAGCACAATAACATTCATGTTCTCTATTAACATCCAGTATAACCTTTATACTAATTATTTATAAAGCAAGCCAATAAATAAAGTAGTCCAGAGAATTGAGACTCTTTATAATCATTTAAAAGTGTCCGAGTATTGTATATTAAAGCCCGTTTGACACTTGACATATACAAATGCTTCACACCGAGCTACACTTTAAAAATAAGACATGAATGAAATTAAACATTAATATTACACTTTAAAACCATCCCGGAAGCGACTCAGAAATACTGTCTTGGAGGAGGCATTCCCTTGCTTTTCACTATAAAGCAGGTGACCTAAGGGAACACCCCCCCCCCCCCCTTCCCCTTGCCCTGGGTCAAATAGCCCAGAGCGAAGAGGGCAGCCGGACGGAGTCACTGCCGGAACAGAAAGCCTGCATAACTATAGTTGCAACTGTTTAGTGGACGACATTCTGAGCAACAGATAACGGACCTAAACAATGCAGGTCTCCAGAAATGGACTCAATATTTCTGAGATAAAAATTAGTAAATGTGGATGGCTGAGACCAATAAGCAGCCTTCATTAAATCTGTAATAGCAACACTATTAGCATAAGCCCAGGAAGTAGAAAGAGCTCTTACTTCATGAGCAGAAATCTTAAGCACAGACTGCTGAGAAGAAGATAAATCTTCATACGCAGTACGGATAGTTAACTGAATCCATCTAGCAATAGAATGGACTGAAATGTCCTTTCTATTAGGCATCAAAGACAGAAAGAAACGTTTCCGTCCCTTTCTGATGAACTGAGATCTCTGTTTATAGATACGTAGTGCTCTAACAGGACAGAGTAAAGGCCTACGCCCGTCTGAAGACGGAAGAGCCTTAATAACAATAGGTTCCGGATATTTATTAGGAGCCTGATTCTTAGCTAAAAAACCGACATTAGTAGTGAAGGTGATAGTGTTCCCAACACTACGATAATGAGAATCATCCACCGATAGTGCATGAAGCTCACTGACTCTTCTGGCAGAAGAGAAAGCTAAGAGAAAAGCTGTCTTATAAGATAAGAATTTGAAATCTACTGTCCCAAGAGGTTCAAATGGCTTTTCCTTCAATTTAAGGAGAACCCAAGCTAAATTCCACTTAGGAATTAATCTAAGAGTTCTGGGTCTATTTATCGAAAAGTTTCTAACCAATTTCGATAAAGAGACATTAGATCCAATTTGTAAACTATCATGATGTGCATAGGTATCAGATAACATAGATCTATAACCCTTTATAGTAACAGGTTGCAGTTTGATTTCGTCAAACAAGTATACTAGAAAGTTAGCAATGTCTGGTATAGAGGGATCAAATATATCAACAGAATGATCCCTACACCAACGACGGAAAACCTTCCACTTAGCCGCATAGTTTAGCGAAGAGGAGGTCCTCCTACAGTCAGAAATCGCGTCCACTGCTCGTCCTGTAAAGTGCTTGCCATGCAAGAAGGACCGCACAACGGAAAAACGTGAAGGTTGAGACCTTGCGGGTTGTGATGTAGTTGGCGCGATTTCCCCTGCCAAAGAAGATCCTCTCGTGGAGGGAGCTTCCGCGGTAGGTCCCACAACAGACACCTGAGTAGATTTATCCACGGTCTCTGTGGCGACAGAGATGCTACCAACAGAATCTTGCATTGAGATTGTTTTATCTTTAGCAATACTTGTTGAATTAACGGCGCTGGAGGATACGCATATCCTATCATTCCGTCCCAAGGGATCGATAGAGCGTCTACTGCAAATGCTCTTGGATCCGGACACGGGGACACATATGTCTGCAACTGATTGTTGAGATGTGTCGCAAATAAGTCTATCATTGGCCGTTCCCATTGGTAGCAAATCTGATTGAATACTTGTTTGTTGAGAGTCCACTCCGACGGCAACAAGTGACCCTTTCGTGAAAGGGAGTCTGCTAGCACATTCAGACGACCCGGTATGTGACGGACCGAAAGAAGAACGTGATGTTCCAACGCAAACAGAAGGATTCTTTCCGTTAGATTGAACAACGGAACTGAATGAGTGCCTCCCTGATTCCGTATATACGCCACTACTGTCGTATTGTCGGATAGGATTTGGACATGAGCATCGTGAATAATGTCCATCCAGTGACGTAACGCAAGCCAAATTGACATCATTTCCTTGATGTTTATGTGCTTGCACAGGAATTGCGGATCCCAAAGACCCTGGCATCTCGAATCCGTTGGGATTAATGATGCACCCCAACCTGTTTGACTGGCATCCGTCATAACGGTAAAACTCGGATCCGGCAACTGCAGCGGAACTCCTTGAGTTAACCACTGAATGTTTGCCCAAGTCTGAATCTCTTGTTTCACTTGATCTGACAAGAGAACGTCTACATCGAGCGAATGAATTTTCACACTCCAATTCTGAGTCAGGAAAATTTGAAGAGGCCGTGTGCGTAGCCGTCCCATCGGAATGAGATCCGCGGCGGCTCCGCACAGACCTATCAGTCTCATAAATTCTCTCGCTGTGACTTTGTCTGAATTTAGACAATAGCGAGCGTAACAACTGACTAATTTCGCTCTGGTTAACGGCAGACGAACGAGATTGTTGTGCGTCTCGAAGCTCATTCCCAGATGAGTGAATGACTTGGACGGCACCAGATCCGACTTCTCCTCGTTTACTATGAAACCGAGACGTCGGAGCAATAGAAGAAGATTCTGAACATCGTTCTGAAGCGTTAACTCGTTGCCGTACCTCTGAAGAATGTCGTCCAGGTAGGCCGACGTTACCGCAGACGAATGAGCTCGGAAGTAGATCATTACCGAGTTCATTACCCGAGTGAAAGCCCAGGGTGCTAGATTCAATCCGAAGCACATGGCCCGGAACTGATACATCACTCCTAGGACTGCGAAGCGTAGATACTTTCGGAATGTCGGATGTACCATGACGTGAAAGTACGCATCTTTGAGATCTATGCTCGTTGCATAATCGTTCACCCGAATACTCGCTCTGACCGATCGAATCGTCTCCATATAAAACTTCGGAGCGACGATCAGCTTGTTTATCCAGCTCAAATCTATGACTGGACGGAACGAGCCGTCTGGTTTCGGAACCAGAAACAGATGGCTGTAGAATCCCAGCGATTCCTGGTTTTCTACGACCTCTACCGCGTTCTTCATTAAAAGAGACTGCACCTCTGATAGCAGAGCGTCTCTTTTCTGAGGGTTTGACGGAAGATGAGTCCACTTTGGACTTCGAGTTAATGGAGGCTTTCGTTTGAAGGATATCTTTAGACCTTCCGAAGTCACTCCTCTCACCCACGGGTCGTCCGTAATCGACGCCCACTCTTGAGAAAAACTCGACAACCTTCCGCCAACCGGAACGCGATAGAGGTTTGAGCCATCACCTCCTGGATCTGCGAGGCCTGCGGTAGGAGAAACCACGTCTTCCACGACCCGCACCTCGCCTCGTCGACCTCGGGGCATCCGACCGATTGTCCCGGCCTGAAGGACGTCCCGAACGAGAGTCGCTATCCTGACGGTCTCTCGAATAAGAGCTAGAGGACGCACCGGAACCTCTATAGGAACCTCTCTTGGGCGGATAAGACCCAGAAGTGCCCGCCTTATTCGTGTCTGCTGTATCCGACCTTTTAGGAGCGGATCTAAACAACAGAGAATCACTAGCTTTCTTTTTAATATTATCATAAATAGCGGAAAGCTTGCCGTCAAAGAGAAGATCTCCTGAGACCGAAGCGACTCTAAGAGAGTTCTTCACCTTAGAATCCACTAGTGTGGATGTAGACAGGGCTGCGTCACGTCTAACCAACTCCAGATTTGCCACTGAAAGGGCGGAGTTACACGTGGAATAAGCTACTGCCCTTGAAAGAAGTCTTAAGGAGGATTGTATATCCTGAAACTCTTCCCCTTGAAGACGCAGTGATAACGCCTTCGTAAGGTGATCTGCGTAAGATAAGGCATCTAAATTGGCTCTGTTAGACGCAATAGCTGTTTCCAACACTGCGGTTGGAATAGAAGCTGACGACGGTAATGATAGCTCTAAGTCTTCAGCCTCGTCGTCCATACGCAGCGGAACTCTCGGTATACCCTGACCTGCCGTGTCGAATTTATTCCTTGCATTAATGAAAGGCAGGTTGAGAGTATTTGCGGACAAGAAGCCTGCTTTCCCCGTCCTGGAAGCAAGTTTAAAAATAGCGTCGTTCAATAATTCAAATGTTCTTGCAACATTATTGGACTGCGACGGAAACTCCGGAGCGATGTCCCTGAACCGCTCGAAAAAATCAGAGTCCAATGACGCTATAATTCTCCTGTCCGGAAGCGCAGCAGTCTGGCCCGACGGAACAACTTGAGGAAGAAAGTGCCGGATGAAGTCCACGGCAGCTTTGTGTTGTTCCGAAAGGGATAGCTCCAATTCATCCGTATCCCTTTCACCATCCGGTCGGACCTCCCGATGTTCCCGGTCGTCCGCCCCCCGATGCTTTGGCGGAGCGTACCGACCCAGCGCCGTCGGATAATTCTCGATCCGACACCGTCTCTGTCGGCTGCTGGGATGCTGCGATAAGCTGTGCTATCTGCACTAGAATGTCCGACGTCGAGACCTGCGGAGGAGCGGTCTTTCGCTGCTTTGCCGAGGGCAGCTCCGCATCAGATGGCTCCCGCATACTTTTCCTATGCGAACGTCCGGAGTCCATCGGTCTCGAATCCCTGGCTGCCGGATGGTGTGACCTGGTCGCCGAAGAATCCTTCATCGGCGAAGCTGGCAAAATATCGGAGGTCACGCAGCCAAGGTGCGGTCGTGTGCGCCGGCGAGAAGAGGAAGCCTTAACAGTCTCTGCGGACTGCTTATACAACGGAGCGTCCCGAGCGACGGACGTATGCTCCGCTAAAGACACATTTTGTACCACAACATCTGGTCCCAGATGTTGTTGTACGAGAGAGGGGCCTCTCTCGCTCGCGGCCCGGCTGGACCTGGACGAGCTAGGAACCGGACTAAAAGGCTTCCTCCGTTCTCGTTCACTATCCGCCGTCACTGGGTGTGCATCTATTATTTTTATAGTGCTCGCATCACCCAAAATTTCCTCTTGGACCGCATCGGACGAACCCGGCTGCCGAACCATTCGGTGAATGGACGCTACACCGGGCGAGCTAGCGGACGACATTTGTCTAATCTCCATGAGCACTTTTGCCGCTAGCTCTGTATTTAATTGTGACGACGGACGCACACTTGAAGAAGATAACATGGAAACATCACCCTGTTCTGGTTCCTCTGAAATAGAAACTGAGAGAGTAGAGTGACCTTGTGGAGAAAGAGCCGGCATCGCTCTTTCTCCAGAAACAACATATCGTGACACACGTTTCCAATGTTTCTCATCCCAATGTTCACATACAGGACAGGGATTAATGCGAGAACACTGACTACAATTAATGCAATAATCATGAAAGTCAGAGGAAGATTTCTTCCTATTACAATTTGAACAAGTTCCCTTCATTGTGAAAGAACAACAATAAGTCCTAGTTACTCGCAAAAACCCCTGACACAAAGATACATAATAACATGATCCATTAATAAATGAAAAAACAATTGCAAAACAAAATAATTTTGAAAAAATATTTTTTCAGAGAAGCCCAAGTTGCTGAAAAGTAACGTTGAGCCCCGATGGATCCGATGGCAAAGTGTGGTCAAAAATTTTAAAATTATATAAAATAATTAATGAGACACTTTCGGATAATATAAATGTATCTTATAATGAGATAAACTACCTCAAAGGCAAACAGCCCCCCTCAAAAAAGGCTGTTGCCAATGAAAACAAACAGTGTAAACACAGAAGAAAACATGACTCCAGGCACTGAAAAAACTGGCCCGGAATCAGTCATCAATTACACTCTATCTGATGCAAAACAGAGACTCCCAGGGGAGAATCTGCAGAACATCAGATGGAAGATGCAGAACACAAACGTTATACACCCCTGGGTGAAAACGTAACTATGGGGAAAATAACAGAAAACATTCTGTAACCAAGCAACTCTCCCAGGGAATTTTTAGAAATGAAACTTCTCAAAAATATGCCAAAAGCATGGGAGAATTGCAAGGGGGGACTTTAGAAGGTTAGGGGAGAGGAAACACTGAATAAGCAGTGCAACAATTAGCAAGAATGACAACAAGAGGCGTTTGCCTCGAAAATAGGCAACTTAACATAATTTCAACAAAAAATTTTAAGTACAGCCCTGATTATTTTTTGCCACTTCTTTTTTCCTCTCCTCCTTCTATCCTCCTTAGAATCACATTTTCTCCAAGAATTACGTGTCTGGCATCCTTTAAACTGAGATTTACAAGCACAAAGATCAGTGAGATGTTGACTGATGAAGGGCCAAACAGAGAATGATATTTGGCGCCAATTTCGGGACGACTGCGTCACTGCGCATGCGCAGTAGAGTCGTACTATGGAGGTCCTTTAGGACATGATTTCTTTTTGTTTTGGATGCAAATTTTGGGGATTGGGGGGCAAAATTTGTGTTTGGCCCTGGTTTTTGTGGAGTTAGCACCAGCTAAGTCTGGGTCATTGGTACAGTATAAAAATATTATAAGTTACAGACCTGAACACATCCTTCCACTGTTTCTTCCTCTCATCCTCTTATTTCATCCTTGGATCCACCATTTCCTTCATGATTTTGTGTCTGGCATCATTTTAACTGAGATTATAAGCACAGATATCAGTGAGATGTTACTGATTGAAGGGCCAAACAAAGAATGAAGATTTTGCCCCAATTTTGGTACTTCCTTGATACTGGGCATGCGCAGTGGACAAAAGTATGGAGGACCATATGGGACATGGATTTTTTGGATTTTGATGCAAATTTTGGGGATGGGGGTGATGGGGGTGGGGCAGGGGGGGGGAATTTGTGTTTGGCCCTGAATTTTTAAGGGTTAGCATCAGCTAAGTCTGGGTCATTGGTACAGTATAAAAATATAGTGATTTTTACTTGATGAAAAATGGTAGCGCTACCGTGCACATTTTCCTTTCAACAAAACTCTCTGTGTGTGTGGAGGGGGGAGGGGCAGGGGGTTGAGGGGGGCTCACAACACAGATATGTATATGTGGGACATGCTGTTGATAGCAAGTATATACCAGTAGGTGTTTTGATTTCATCATCTTAGCACATTCAATCGGCCAAATCACGACCAACTGACTCCAGGCCTTAAAATTACCCCAAATTCACACTGCTTACAGGTGTGACCAAATTAAAGAAGGTGTGAAGACATCAAGAAAAATATATAAATTTTCTGAGCATCTTCTACATTTGAGAATAACGTCCATCATAACACCGGTATGGCCATAGAAACACAAAGAAAGGCTTTAATGTGCCCAAATTACGGCAAAATGGAGTGCCCAAAATAAAGGAATTTAAAGGCCTGGATGCATTATTGCTATGAGAATATTGCAATATTCAGATACGAATGTGACGCAAATATCACCAAAATATCGTGTTATTTGCGTATCCAGATTTCCACTTTATTGTAGGCTGCACTGTAGTATTAATCCTAATTTTTTTTTATCACTGCTGAGTTATTCAACTTACTAAAGCGCCTTGATTACTAATGGAGCAATAAGTACCGACTAATACATTTCCAGCAACTGTATGTCGAAATACTTCTACTTTTAATGTGTCTGTGATAATTTCTTCTGTTTCCTGTAAAGAAATGTTTAAATTGGTAATCAAATATAAGTAGAGAGTAATCGCTTGACTGGACTGGTTATGTGAAATAATTCATGAGAGGTGAGGGACGTTGTACAAACACGAGTGCGCGAATGCGCACGAGTGTTTTACAATATAGTCCCTCGCCTCGAATGAATTATGTCACGTAACCAGTCCAGGCAAGCGTTTACTCTGTTTATTATTTTTCATTATTAACGATAATTATATTATTTAACCCTTTACCTAACGTAACGGCCAAAACCGGCCAGCGCTATTCTAAAAAGTTAAAAAATTTATAGTAATTTATATATTTTTTATACTTACCAATGACCCAGACATAGCTGGTGCTAACTCTTAAAAATATAGGGCCAAACACAAATTTTGCCCCCCAATCCCCAAAATTTGCATCTAAAATCAAAGAAAACATGTCCTGAATGGCCCTCCATACTTCACCTCTACTGCGCATGCGCAGTGTCAAGGACGTCCCGAAATTGGCGCCATTAATCATTCTTATAACCAGTGCCTGGTAAGCGCTATGTACTCAGCGGGGAGGTATGAGTTCCCAACTCCTGGGAGGGCCATCCCCGTCTGGGTCATTGGTAAGTATAAAAAATATATAAATTACTATAAATTTTTTAACATTTTTATACTGTACCAATGACCCAGACATAGCTGAATAGTAAAAAGGCTGGAGGGCCTAGGACATAGAGGAAATTCCAATAAGCTCAATTATATAAAATAGAGTCATCCCCTCGAGGGGAAAAGGAGTATTAGGCCTTACATGTATCTTTCTTATTTATGATAAATTAGAAAGACACAACACCTTCCATAATTGAGCATCATAACATCCATGTACTCTATTAATATCCAGTATAATCCTTATACTAATAATTTTTAAAGTAAGCCAATAAATAAAGTTAGTCTAGAGAATAGAGACTCTTTATACTCCTTAAAAGTGTCAGAGGATTGTATATTATTTATTTATGTATTGATGTTTAAGGTCACATATTTTTGCACAATGGCTAATCATGACCGTGACAGTTTTACAGGTGGAGGAAGCCGGAGTACCCGGAGAGAACCACCGAGCAACGACGAGCAGCTGTCAGCTCCCCAACATCGTAACTCCACACTGCAGCACAGGCAGGGTTAGATTGGTTGAAGACATGCGTACCATCGACGTGCAGTACGTCTTAGTACACGGCGTCATCGTGCCCCCACGCGGGCAATGGAGATGAAGTGTCTTGCCCAAGGACACAACGCGGTTGCCGCAGGTGGGATTCGAACCGAGGACCTCTCGGCTTGCAGCCTGCACCTCTACCTACTGAGCCACCGCGCTCCCAGGGGATTGTATAATAACGCCCGTTTGACACGTGATATATTCAAAAGCTATACTTTAAAAAGTATGACTTGAATGAATTTTTAAAACAAACTTATCACTTAAAAACCATCCCAGTAACAGCTCAGAATTACTAACTTCGGAGGAGGTATCCCCTTGTTTTCATAATAAAACAGGTGACCCAAGGGAACCCCCCCCCCCCCCTTTCTCCTTGCCCTGGGTCAAATAGCCCAGAGCGAAGAGGTCAGCAGGATGGAGTCACTGCCAGAACAGAAAGCCTACCTAGCTATGTTTGTTTGTTTGTTTGTTGGTGATTAACGTCACATATTTATGCACTATGGCTAATCGTGACACAACATGGAGAGGAAGTCAAGTGTAGTCAATCGTTGATCAACATGTTGCCCATTTTAGAGGACTTTCACCCCAAGCATTGGTGACTGGGTCCTATTTTACTAGTAAAGCGGAACTGGTTTACCACAGTAAACAAGTGCTGCTTACTTCCCGGGGTTCCCACGGGGAGCCTACCTAGCTATAGTAGCAACTGTTAAGTGAATGACATTCTGAGCAGTAGATAATAGACCTAACAATGGAGGCCTCCAGAAATGGACTCCATATTTCTGAGATAAAAATTCATGAATGTGGATGGCTGAGCCCAATGTGCAGCCTTCATAAAATCTATAATAGCGACACTATTAATGTAAGCCCAAGATGCAGAAAGAGCTCTTACTTCATGAGCCGAAATCTCAAGCACAAACTGCTGAGTTAATGATATACCATAAGCAGTACCGATAGTTAATTGAATCCATTAGCAATAGAATGGAGCGTAATGTCCTTCTATTAGGCATCAAAGACAGAAGAAGCTTACGTCCTTACTAATAAACTGATATCTGTTTATAAATACGTAAACTCTAACTGGACAGAGTAAAGGCCTATGCCCGTACGAAGACGGAAGGACCTTAATAACAATAGGTTCCGGATATTTATTAGGAGCCTGATTCTTAACCAAAAATCCAACATTAGTAGTAAAGGAAATAGTGTTTCCGATACTACGAAAGTGAGAATCGTCCACCGATAGTGCATGAAGCTCACTGACTCTTCAGTAGAAGAGAAGACTAAGAGAATAACTGTCTTAAAAGGTCAGAATTTGAAAACTACTGTTTCCAGAGGCTCAAATGATTACTTAGCCAAATAAGAACCGAAGCTAAATTCCGTATAGGAATTTAATCTAAGGATTCTAGGTCTATTTATCGAAAAGTTTCTAACTGACTTAGATAAAGAGACATAAGACTCAATTGTAAACTATCATAGAGTGCATAGGTATGAGATAACATAGACCTATAACCTTAATAGTAACAGGCTGCAGTTGATCTTGTCAAACAAGTCTTCTAGAAAGTTGCAATGTCTAGTATGGAGGGATCAAAAATATCAACATAATGATCCCTACACCAACGACGGAGGAGCCTCCACTTTAGCGCATAGTATAGCGAAGAAGAGGTTCTCCTACAGTAAGAAATCGCGTCCATAACTCGTCCTGTACAATGCTTGCCGTGCAAGAAGGACCACACAATGGAAAACGTGAAGGTTGAGACCTTGCGGGTTGTGATGGAGTTAACACGATTTCCCCAGCGAAAGAAGACCCTCTCATGGAGGAAGTTTTCGCGGTAAGTCCCACAGTAGACACCTGAGTAAATTTACCCACGGTCTCTGTGAAGACAGAGATGCTATCAACAGAATTGTATTGTGGATGTTTATCTTAGCAATACTTGCTGAATCAACAGCGCTGGAGGATATGCATATCCTATCATTCCGTCCTATTATATCAATAGAGCATTAACAACATAAGCTCAGGGATCCGGCCATGGAAACACATACGTCTGCAATTGAATAGTGAGTTGTGTCGCAAATAAATTATCATTGGGCGCTCCCATTGATAGCAAATCTGATTGAATACTTGATTGATGAGAGTCCATTCTGACGGCAACAAGCGACTCTTACATGAAAAGGAGTCTGGTAATACAATCAGACGATGCGGAATATGACGGACCGAAGCAGAACTTGGTGTACTATAACAAACAGAAGGATTCTTTCCGTTAAACTGAATAACGGAATCAAATGAGTGCCTCCCTGGTTCCGGAGATATGCAACTACTGTCGTATTAACGAACAGGATTTGGACATGCGTTTCTGAATAATGTTCATTGAACTTCATTCAATGACATAGTGCAAGCCTAAATAACATCATTTCCTGGAAGTTAAGTGCTTGCCTAGAAACTGCGGAACCCGAAGACCCTGGCACTTCGAATCCGTTGAGATCAATATTGGACGCCAACCTGTTTGACTGGCATCCGTCATAATCATAAAACTCGGATCCGGCAACTGCAGTGGCACTCTCTGAGTCAACCACCGAATGTTTGCCCCAGTCTGAATCTCTAGCTACACTTGATAGACAAGAGAACGTGTATATCGAGCAATTCATAGATTGCTGAAAAGTTGCCATCGAAGAGAAGCTTCTCCGAGACCGAAGCGACTCTGAGAGAGTTCTTCACCTTACTATCCACGCGCGTGGATGTAACTAGGGCTGCGTCATGTCTAACCAACTCCAGGTTGCCACTGAAGGGCGGAGTTATACGTGGAAAAACTACTGCCCTTGAAAGAAATCACATTGAGGATCATATCCTGGAATTCTTTCTCTTGAAGACGTAATGATAACACCTCAGTAAGGTGGTCTACGTATGATAAAGTGTCTAAGTTAAGCCTATTAGACAACATTGTCGTTTCCAACATCGTGGTTGGAATTGACATAGACGGCGAAAAAGATAATTCCCAGTCTTCAGCACCGCCGTCTAGACGCATATGAACTCTCGGTATGCCCTGTTCTGCCGATATAAATTATTTCCTAGAATTGAAAAAAGGCAGAATAGAGCATTGCGGACAAGAAACTAGACTATCATGCTTGGTAGCAAGCTTATATATAGCTTCGTTAAATAATTCGAATGTTCTAAAGACATTATTGGACTGTGTCGGTAAGTCAGGGACAATGTCCCTGAACCGATCAAAAACTCCGTGTCCAATGACGCTATTAGTCTCTTATCCAGCATCGCAGCAATGTAGTCCGACGGAACAACCTCTGTTAGATAATGCCGGAAGAAATGTATGGCAACTTCTGTTGTTCCGAAAGGGAAAGCTCGAAATCGTCCGAATCCCTTTCGCCATCCTGTCGGACCCTATAAAGTGTTCGGTCGTCCGAACCTGATGCAACAGCGGAGCGCACCGACCCAGCGCCGTTGGATTATTCCTGATCCGACTGAGAATTGTCGTTTGATGGGATGCTGCGATAAACTGTGCTATTTTGGATAGCACGTCCGTCACTGAGGCCTGTGGAGAAGCGGTCTTACTATGCATTGCCGCTGGAAGCTCCGTGTTCGTTACCCCGTGCATACTTCTATTATGCGAGTGAACGGAGTGTATATGCCTCGTGTCCCTTGGCTACCGGATGGCGTGACCTGTTCGCCGTGGAATCACTGAATGACGAAGCTGGCCGGATACTCGAGGTCACGTAGCCAATGTGCGGTCATGTGTGCTGCTGTGAGGATGAGGAAGCATTATCGACAGTCTCTCGGACTGTCAATATAACAGAGCGTCCCAAGCGACGGACATATGCTCCGAATGCGAAATGTCTGTACCACAACATCCGGTCCCACATGTTGTTGTACGAGAGAGGGACCTCTCTCGCTCGCAGCCCGGACGGACCTGGACGAGCTAGGAACCGGACTAACAGGCTTCCTCCGATTTGTCCTCTAATCCGTCGTCACTGGGTGTGTACTAAAGTCTATTATAGTGCTCGCATCACCCAAATCTCCTTCCTAGACCGCAACGGATGAACCCGACTGCCGAACCATTCGATGAATGGACACTACACCGGGTGAGCTAGCGAATGTCAACTCCGTCGATCCTACTAGGGACCTCCTACTAGGCGATTGACGTATTCCATGAGCACTTATTGCCGCTAGCTCTTCATTAACTATGACGACAGAGGCACACTTTGAAAGACATCTCAGTAACTTTGCGAACAAGAAACCAGACATGCTTGTTAATAGCAAGCATATAATAATATATATAGCGTCGTTCAATAATTCGAAAGTTGTGTGACATTATTGGACTGTGTCGGAACTGAGGGACGATGTCCCTGAACCGAACCAAAAAATTTCTGTGTCCACCGACGCTATCAGTTTCTTATCCGGCATCGCAGCATTCTGGTCCGACGAAAGAACCTCTAGAAGATAAAGTCAGATGGCATACACAGCAGCTTATGTTGTTCCGAAAGGGAAAGCTCGAAATCCTCCGAATCCCTTTCGGTATCCCGTTGGACCGGATGAAATTCTCGGACGTCCGTACCTGCTTCCGCGGAGCATCCCGACCCAGCGTCGTCGGATAATACATAATGCGACAGAGATTCTGTCGTTGCTGGGATGCTGCGATAAGCTGTGCTATTTGGGATAGCATGTCCGTCACCGAGGCCTGTGCAGTAGCGGTCTTACGATGCTTTGCCGCTGGAAGCTCCGTGTACGTTGACGCCCGCACACTTTCTTATGCGAACGTCCGGAGTCTGCAGGCCTCGTGTCCCTGGCTACTGGATGGTGTGACCTGGTCGCCGATGATTCTCTGATTGGCGAAGCTGACTGGATATCCGAGGTCACGTAGCCAAGAGCGGTCGTGTGCGCTACCATGAGGATGAGGAAGCCTTATTGACAGTCTCTCCGGACTGACTATATATCGGAGCGTCCCGAGCGGTGGACGTATGCTCCGAATGCGAAACACTTTGTACCACAACATCTGGGGCCAGATGTTGTTGTACGAGAGAGGGGCCTCTCTCGCTCGCAGTCCGGATGGACCTGGACGAGCTAGGAACCGGACTAAAAGGCTTCCTCCATTCTCTCCTCTAATCTGCCGTCACTGGGTGTGCATTTGATTGATTTATAGCGCTCGCATCACCCAAAACTTCTTCTAGACTGCAACGGACGAACCCGGATGCCGAACCATTCGATGAATGGACGCTACACCGGGCGAGCTAGCGGACGTCAAAGGCCGTCGAACCTACTAGGGTCCTCTTAGGCAATTGACGTATTTACATGAGCACTTTTCCGCTAGCCCTTCATTAATTGTGACGACGGAGGCACACTTTTGGAAGACATCACGGATACATCACCCTGATCATGATCGTCTGTAATAGAGATTGATAAAGTAGAGTGACCCTGTGGGGAAAGGACCGGAATGGCCAATTCCCCACTAACATACCGTGACACACGCTTCCCATGTTGTCATCGAAATTAACACATACAGAGCAGGAGTTAGTGCGAGTACACTGACTACATTATACAATGATTATGAAAGTCAGAGGAAGATTTCCTCTTATTACAATTGAACAATATCCTTTCATTGTGAAAAGAAAACAAAGTCCTAGTACTAGTCCTAGTACTCGCACCAACCCCTGACAATCAAAATACATAATAACATGATCCATTAACATAGAAAAAATAATTGAAATCAAAAAATTTTGAAAAAAATATTTTTTCAGAACAGCCCAAGTTTCTGAAAAGTAACGTTGAGCCCCAATGGATCCCAAGCCTAAGTGTGGACAAAAATTCTAAAAATATTTTAAACAATTTATGCAACACTTATGAACAATAATAATGTATCTAGTTATGATTAAATTAACATCAAGATATTATTTTCAAGAAATCCCCCCTCACACAGAGGGCTGTTGGAAATGTAAACAATAAGTGTAAAAACACCAGATCAAGACTCCAGGCACCCTGGCCCGAAATCAGTTACCAATAATACACTATCTGATGCAAAACAGAGACTTCCAGGGAAGAAACTGCAGAACATCAGATGGTAGATGCAGAACACTACGCCTAACCACCCATAGGTGAAGACGTAAACATGGGGAAAAGAACAGAATTCATTCTGTTATCCAGCTAAAACTCCCAAGAAATTTTAGTAATAATATTACAGAAAATATGCCAAAAGCATGGGAGAATAGCAAGAGGGGACTTAAAGGAAAGGGAGAGAGGAAAACACTGAACAAGCAGTGTAACTTGATAACAAGAATGACCACAACAGGCTGTTGCCACGAAAATAGGTAACTTAACATAATTTCATTAAAAAATTTTAAGTTACAGCCCTGATAATTTTCTGTCACTCATTTTTCCTCTCCTCCTTCTATATCCTCCTTAGAATCACCATTTCACTAATATTTATGTGTCTGGCATCATTTAAACTGAGATTTACAAGCACAAAGATCAGTCAGATGTTAACTGATGAAGGACCAAACAAAGAATGATTAATGGCACCAATTTCGGGACGTCCTTGACACTGCGCATGCGCAGTAGAGGTGAAGTATGGAGGGCCATTCAGGACATGTTTTCTTTGGTTTTAGATGCAAATTTTGGGGATTGGGGGGCAAAATTTGTGTTTGGCCCTATATTTTTAAGAGTTAGCACCAGCTATGTCTGGTACAGTATAAAAATATGGCCAATTAATTTTTCATTTTTTGTCTCTAAAACATAGGTTATGACCCCTCATTTGAACGATCTCGTCGAGCTCATTCCAATGTGAGGTCATAACCTATGTTTTTGAGACAAAAAATGAAAATAATAGTTATTCAAGAATTTTTTTTGCAAGCGTCATCTGCTTTTCATGTTAGATAAAGGGTTAAAAAAAACAAAAAAAACAATGAAGTCCCCATTACACCCACGGCAAAGCATCTTTGTTTGCATGCACGGATACATGGCACAATTGTTGATTGCATAATTCACTTGTGAAGTTATTGCTTATAATCAAATCTGGAAATCCCAGTCAATCACACTTTGGTAAGTGATAAATGTTTAAATTGGTAATCAAATATAAGAACAACATATTTGTTTGAATCACTGATTGGTCACATGGTGTTGAACATTAGACAGCCTCTGAGGAAGTACAAGTCATTGGACCCTATGAAAACACATATGTATATACAGAGGATATAGCATGACTAAAGCATCCAATAATATTCCAATTCTTTACTTTCTGAACATACTTTTGATTTTTTAACAAACATAGCACAAAGCGTGTGCCAATGACCAGTCTTTTGATTCTGAAAATGGGAAGTGAGTTGTATACTGCTTGCTATCATTTGAAGTGAAGCATACTACTGTTGAGTCTCAGTATTGTAGTGTTCCACCGATGATCGGAATCGGACATCCCAATCGGTCGATTGTGGGCAATCGGATGACAACAACAATGGCTTCTGGAACATCGGTTCAACCGATTGTTGCCAATAATTTTTTTGTGATGATTCATTAACCACATTGTATTATCTGCAATTGTTTAATTGTTAATGTAAAATGATGTCAATGATACGATTCAATAAAGTTGGAAAAGAACCACAATGTGTATTCTTAATTTCTCTAGAAAACCCTTTACAGGATATTAAGTTAAATGACATGTGAAGCTTACAATTGAGCATACTTGTGGCAATCACCAGTTCATACCAGAAAAAGTGATGGTTGGACTCCATTGACTCAGGTCATAGTAAAATAACCAGTCGCACGCACATACTTAGTTACACATTATCTTGCTGGCAATATGCTTCCAATTTATACTGTTGATCAGCTGCATTTCAGGAAAATGTTACACACTTTTGATCACCAGTATAAACTCCCTGGCAGGAATTATTTTGGCGAAACTGCTATCCCAGCACTGTATAATGAAGTTAGGAAACGAGTGCAGAAGGAAGTGAAAGAGGCCAAGTTTTTTTCATAAACAACAAACATGTGGTCATCGATAGGCATTGTGCCCTATCTTGGTTTAACTGTTCATTTTATAGATTATAATTGGGTTCTAACATCACGTGTTTTGGAAAATTTGTATTTCCCTGATAATCACACAGGTGAGAATATTTCTGGTGTTTTAAGTGATATCATAATATCATGGGAATTAGAGCATAGTAAACTTGTGTGCATGACTACAGACAATGATTCAAATATTTTATGTGCTGTCAGATTATTGGATGGCCACATTTATCTTGCTTCAGACACAATTTAAACCTTGCCCTGAACAATTCTTTAAAATGTGACAAGCATGTATTGAGGATGTTCGGCATTTGTCGCTCCATTGTGTGCACATATTTAACCAGCTGGATACATCCCTGTAACTTAGTGGCTTTACAAACTGAACTTGGGTTACAAAGCCATTCTCTAATGTCTGACTGTGCGACCCGATGGGGCTCCAAGTTTGAAATGGTAAAAATAATTTTAGAACAAGAGCAGACAATTTGAAAAGAACTGAGTGTGGATAGAAAAACATCTTATTTAGTTCCAACCTGGCAAGACAGCCATGTAATGGAGGCAGTCACGGCTGCTTTAGAGCCAGTTTCTGAATTTAGACATTCTCTAAGCTGAGAAATATGTAAGCGCATCTGTAGTGAAGCCACTGTTAGCTGTACTTGACGATAACTTGTTAATAACAGACAAAGATGTGCACTCTCTCACTAGTGACATAAAAAGTAGGATTAAAAATTATCTGAGTGATAAGTACTGTGATCAAAAGACCATTTAGATTATTTCAATGTCAGCTTTTGTTGACCCCAGATTCAAAAATCAATATTTGACAAATGATCAGTTAGAATGTGTGAGAGGAAATAACAGGGGATAAATCATTACACAATAAACTAATTATTAAATCAGAGGTAGTTGATCAGTCAGCTCAGCCAGTCAATCAGCCACCACAAAAGAAAATGAAAGTGTCAATGACACTGTAGCTTAACTTGTGTGTTGTGTTTGATTAAAAGGATAATGTTCAATGTTTATGAAAGGATTATGAAATAAGACAAGAATTGTGATAATTGGGAATATGTTCATTTCTGTTCTCTATATGCTATGTTTTTGATAAAAATAATATGAGGTGTAAGTAGGTAATAAATGAGAGTTCAACCATCATCGTACATGTACGTGTACATGTACACCTCCATAGGATTTAGTGTTAAAATCGTGTACATGTACAAGATTTTTAACGTTTTTTAGGGTGCTTTAGAATCCCTTGAGAATTCAAACATCACTGATTGTATCCAAGAAAATGCATGAAATTTTACGTACAGTACATGTACCGTTTTGATTGAAATCGGCAAGTGAGTTTCCCCCATAGGAATCAGTGTTAAATTGCAAGCAAAAAAACGTTATGAGAATTCTAACATCATCCTCTCGCCGATTCTAACAATCCGCGTCCGTACACGATTTTAACACTGAATCCTATGGGGGAAACTCGCTTGCGGATTTTAGGTCTGAAATCGACTCGCGTGAAGAGGTGATGTTTGAATTCTCAAACCCACTGTCGCATTTCTCGAAGTGAGACTGGCGCACGTTATTGCGAGGTGATCTCGATGAGCACTTGATGGAAATGTTTTGAATGAAGAGTGTTGTCGTCGGTGTGTTAGAAATTCGCGAGCCCGCTGTCACGTCTTCCTGAAGTAAAACTGACACATGTTATCGTTATGACTGAATGAGGTTTTTGTTCAAAAAGAGTCGATTATGAATATGGTCTGTATTATAGACATTCGTGTTTTGTCTTGATGAGACGGATAGAAATTGAGTTTTGGAGGATATTGTTTGAAAGAGTCGATCTGTAATAGATATTCGTGTTTTGTCTTGATGAGGTGAATAGAAATTGAGTTTTGGGGGATATTGTTCGAAGAGTCAAACACTTAGTGGAATGTTTAAAACGCATTTTCCGCTCAATTAGGTTTTTGAGTGGTAAATTTTAAATATATTCGTGATAGCAATCAGAGAGATATGAATAAGTTCTCAGCGTTAAAATTAGTTTTCTTTTGTGTGTTGAAACTGTTTAACAGTCATCAAAGGGATTCTCTCTTAATTCGACACTGAGTGAATGGTTATTTGATGTGTGAATGGAGATCTTTTGACAAAATGTAAAAACTACTATCAAAATTCGTTAAATCAGAAACCGGTTTGTCATGTACTGTTTAAACGTATTCTTAAACTTCACCAATTCAATTAACAGTTGAGATGTGAATATTTTCAGATTATTATATTAAAGACGGAAAGATTTTTATTACTTAAAACATAAAAATATAATTAAACATTTAATTTTGAAAAAAATAAAAACAATTAAAACGCAAGATGTTTTTACAGATGGATCCTAGACACCGAGATCGAATTTTAGAAGAGTTTGAGCGTGCTAAGAAGGGGATTCAGTCGGCTGATAGGAGCAGACGTCTTGGTGAGATGGAACTCAAACGCGAAGCCACAAAAATATTTAAACCCGAGACAGAGGGTCAAGAGCGAAGCAGGAAGGAGATAGTCGAAGAATTGAGACCCATAAAGGAGTTCTTTGAGAATGGGTTTGTTGCCTCCTAGTTCTGGAAATCGGTATTCCGTTCAATCTACACCGGATTACGTTCCCACGGGAATTCAAACAGAGAGCGAGTCTGATGATACAGCTTCGACTATCACCACTAGTAGCGTCGCATCGTCTGATGATGATGGCGGTAAGAGAGATCAGCCGTATGGATTTTACAAGGATTCGGAGGGAAGGATTTTTGTAGGAGACACAGAAGTAGAAATTGACGATGATGAATTGATCGTGGGTTCGAACAAATACGAATTGACTGATGGACTGCGCAGATTGCTCCTTTACGACAAGCCTGGCAATTACACGGATCAGGATTTCGACAATTACGGTGACATTCTGGTTCAGACTCACGCCATGAAGAGAAATAATGATGCCAGAGAGACGAGACCCAAAGCCAACAGAAGTTACAAGTGGACGAAAGTGGTGAAACCCATATGGGATATGAACAAGAAGTTCATCGAATCGGTGACTGGCAAAGGGGTGAAAACCACTTTTCTTCCGAGCGATTCTGACGCTCTGTCTCAGAGATTGAGTTTGTTGATGGCGAGCAGACGGGCTGGTAACACAGGATTAAATAATCAGATAGTTGCTATATCTGACGAATTGTTAAGACAGAAGGTTTTGAATAAAAACCACTATAAAAGGCTGATGAATGAATTGAAGGATTGATGTGTATATAATAAGTAGAGAGAAACAAACAAACAAACAAAAATAAAACAGTAAATTCTTACACTAGAATAATAAAAGTATTTAAAAACAACAAAACGATTTACCAGTGAAAAAACAAAATATATTTATAAAAATAAAATTTGTTGGTGATAAAGAACAGGGGATACGTCAGAACTTACGTTCAAGGCGGTTCTGGCATCATCGATTCTATAATGCAAGCGTTCACAAGCGATGCAGGTAGAAAACTCGCATCGATCGCGTTTGAGGTCGGTAAGAAGATGGCTTTGGATGTGGGTAAGAAAGCCGCTTCCGAAGCCAGTGGTAGGATAGCTTCTGTGGCTGGCAAGAGGGCAGCCGACGCGTTGATCGATAAGTTGATCAGTCCGCCGGCGAAGCGAGCTGCGTTAGAGCGAACACCGAAAAGTTGGAAAGATTTTAAGGATGCTGTGGTACCCATAGAAGATTTAGCCAAAATGACGAGTGGATCTGGATTGAGGAGAACTCTCGACGGTGTGATATAAATAAATAATAACATTAAAAACAGAGTTTGAAAAACATAAAAAATTTGCGTTTGAAAAGAATCTAAAATAACAAACAAAAAAAAATAAAACAAAGATGAACATTAAAGATATGTCTTGGAACGACGCCGCGACCAAGAGGTCGAATAACGAGTTCTTTCCTAAAAGCATAAGAGGTTTGATAGTGGGAAAATCCAATTGTGGAAAGACCAATCTGTTGATGAATCTGTTGTCCCGACCCAACTGGTTGGATTACGACAGATTGTTCGTGTTTGGCAAGAGCTTGTTTCAACCCGAATACAGATTGCTTCGAGAGTGCATGGATCATAGATTGCCCAAGGACGTCATAGCCAGAATCTTTGACAGTAGGGAGGAATTCGACAAGAGCAAAGCTCCACTTTCGACCATTTTGGACGGTGCGGCGATGGAACTGATGAAGAGAAATGCATCTTCGACGTCGAGTGTCGATTTTATGAGAACGCTAGCGACGTTCCGGATCCTAGAGAACTGAAATCGGAAGATAAGAATCTCATGATTTTCGACGATCTGCTTTTGGAGAGACAGAACCGATGCGAATCGTATTACGTTAGGGGTCGACACAGCAACGTGGACTGTTTCTACCTGTCGCAGAATTATTTTCGATTGCCCAGACAGACGATAAGGGAGAACGCTAATTTTCTATGTCTCTTTCGCCAAGATCTCAAGAATCTCAATCACATCTACGGCGATCACGTCGCAAACGACATGAGCGCTGCGGAATTCAGGAGATTTTGCAAGAGGGTTTGGGATGGTGGACTTTACAATTTTGTCGTGATCGATTTGACAAGCGAATTTAATCGCGGAAAATATCGGTGCGGATTCGACAAGTTTTATGTTTCTGATGATAATAATAAGAAAGAGCGTGAAAATAAAATTTAGAAAATAATAAATCTTCAAATAATTAGTTTTGAATAAAAAAAATAAAATTAAATATAATGTTCGAACATGGAGAATTGTTAGAACGAATAGCCGAGAATACGGCTGCAAAACAATCCATTCAAATCGTGGTGAGTGGCGATTCGACTCGATTCGCTACGAAATTCGAACCTTCCATCGAATTGAATAGAGAGAAAAGATACGAGATGGCATTGGTGAATCTGGAGACTTATTATTCCTTTCCCAACGTCACCGAAAAGAATAACTCGTTCAAGTATTCCGACGGAATGGATTGGTTGGAGATTCGAATTCCCAAAGGGAGTTACGACATAGACGATTTGAACAATTACATTCAGACGCGAATGAAGACGGATGGAAAGGGAAGCAACAAGATCAGACTCGCTCCCAATCCTAATACCTTACAGACGATGTTGGATTTGGAAGATAATTTTCGAGTGGATTTCAACATGGACGATTCTATAGGCAAGATGTTGGGATTCGATCGAAAGGTGTATCGAGGCCACGCGGCATCTGAAAATACGGTCGACATTCTCGCAGTCAATAGCATTCTGGTGAACGTGGACGTGATTGCTGGAAGCTACGTGAATGGTAGCGCTCAACCGACGATCTATTCCTTCTTTCCAAACGTGTCGCCGGGTTATAAGATCATGGAGCGACCTCGAAATTTAGTTTATCTACCAGTGATTTTAGACACGTTGTATAGTCTCAAAACCATGTTGACGGATCAAAATGGTGAACTGTTAGATCTTTGCGGAGAGAGAGTGACGATACGATTTCACATAAGTGAAATATAAAAGCAAAAAAATTGTGTATATATATAGATAACAAAAATAAAATAAACGCAATATTAATTTTACAAAATTATTTTAATATAATTATTAAACAAGAAACAATTGAAGTAAATATATTTAAAAAAACAGAATTATGACAGAATACGTGGTTAAAAATGTGAACATATCCGCAGGACAGAGGAAGAAACTTAAGAGAGCATTAACAACTTGAGGCGAGGCGGTGAGATTCAAATTCACTCACGAAGATCTGACGAGAGGCGGTCAGGATTCAATCGCCTGGACCAGAAGTCAAATCAAAAGGATGGAGAAAGCGATTCGCGATGGAAGAGGGTTGACGGTGAGAATGAGTCCTGCTCAATTGAGATACAATTTGAGAATGAAAGGTGGTTTCCTACCGCTATTGGCAGGAATAGCCGCAAAAGCATTACCCTTCGCCGCAAAGGCACTACCCTTTCTCGGAAAGACTCTCGGCATGGGAGCTCTCACGGGACTCGCTAGTTCGGCAGTTGAGAAATTAATGGGTGGCAGCAGATTGTTTTTGAAGATGGGAGGAGCCGTGTGTCGCGTCCACGTAGACAACAGCGGTAAAGGATTGTATCTAGAACCCGTTAGAGGTGGCAACTCTCTGAGAGGAAACAGTCTCTATCTGAAGAGTGGACAGAACGTTGAGCGACTCGGCAAGGGTTTGTTGCTCGGTGAGAATTTGCCATTTAAGAATACACCGATATTGAATATGTTATTATAATATAAAATTATATAAAATATAAATCATAGAAAGTATAAAATAATATATTTAAAATGGGTAAAAAGGTGGAGAAACAAATTTATTACCTGGATGAAAAGGTGGAGAAACAATTTGATGATAATGACGAATATCGCAAGACAGAGAGCGAAAAAATAAAAAAATGGTTAGACGCTAATGATGGATATCTAAGGAAAGAACTAATGAAAGAGATAGATAAAGCGCGGGATAGACGGTTGAGAATGAGACGCTTTCCACCGTCACCACTACCTTCTGAAGAGAATGGTAATGATGCGAGTGTTACCAAGAGATGCACAACATTCATTCATAATTATGATTCGGATAAACAAAAATGTTGTTATAAACGTATCATATCACAAAGAAAAAGAAAAAAAGAAAAAGAAGAAGAATCGACGCTGAAAATTGAGAGAAAAGGAAACGTTATTATAATATATGGTGATAGTGAAGAAGAAGGAAAACAAAAAAAAAAAAAAAGTAATGAGATCTAAAGATGATCTTATCACTTTTTTTTTTCATTTTTTCTTCGCTAAAAAATCAATCACTCTATTGTTTATATTTCCAAGTCCGTTATTAGCATGTTGACACTCATGTCTTCTCCTTTTTCGAAAACGTGTTGAATGTTTATCTTTAGTCTTTTGAGTTTTTTTACATCGGTCAACTCACTCTCACCACCCAATTTCTCCACGAGTTCAAATGAGATGTTTGGAAATATGTAATTTCCATAGGGCAACGACAAATCGTCCTTGTCGAATTCTCTATCTTCGGCGATGACGATGTTCTGCAGATCGCTTTGGTACTCGTAAATCAAATCGAGCGCGGCTTCGTCCAATTTCAAAGGCATCTTATATTTGTCGTATTTGTGCTCTAAGCCCTTCGTCTCGACCTCGTTCAATTCGATGGGATCGTGTCGTTGTAATCTATAGATTTTATGACCGAATTTCTTATTCGTTTCGACTTGTTTCAATTTCAATTCGCATCTTTTAGGTGTTGTTGTCCTCATGATCGATTATTTGGTTTTTTGTTTTTACGAATTCTTGCAAATAATGTATATTTTAAATTTTGTATTTTAATAATTTGTTTAAAAAAAGTTTTTTTTTATATATATATAAAGAGCAAAAAAAAAACAAAAGTTGTTTTTAATTTTAATTTCTTTAATGTGAAAAATTTTTTTGTAAAAAGTAATGAGATCACTTTTAGATCTCATTACTTTTTTTCCTTCTTCTTTGCTAAAATCAATCTCTCTATTGTTTATATTTCCAAGTCCGTTATTACAATGTTGACATGCGTCATTTTCTCACTTACGAAAATGTCTTGTATGTTTATCTTTACTCTTTTAAGTTTTTTTACATCGGTGAACGCGCTCTCACCACCCGATTTGTCCAAGAGTTCGAGTGAGATTATTGGATATATGTAATTTCTAAAGAACAACAACAAATCGTCCTTGTCGAATTTTCTGTCTTCGGCGACGATGATATTATTCACCAGATCGCTTTGGTACTCGCAAAACAAATCGAGCATGGCTTCATCCAATTTCAAACACATATGATATTTGTCGTAGTAGCGCTCTAAGCCCATCGTCTCGACCTCGTTCAATTCGATGGGATCGTGTTGTTGTAATGTATAGATTTTAAAACCTAATTTCGTACACGCTTTGACTCGTTTCAATTTCAATTCGCATCTTTTAGGTGTTGCTGTCATGATCGGTTATTTGGTTTTTTTGTTTTACGAATTCTTGCAAATAATGTATATTTTAAATTTTTGTATTTAAATAATTTTTTTAAAAAGTTTTTTTTCTCTTTAAATATATATAAAAGTTAAATTTTAACATCCTTTTTTTCGTATTAATTTAATTTTTTTTTCACGAGTTTTTAGAACGGGCAAGACATCGAACATTTAAAAATTAGCCTTCGCATCTTGCAGTTATCATCATCTATTGAGAAGGAATCGGGTGACATGAACACGCGTCTGCTTCGCGGAAATTTGTTTTGAACCTCGTGTGAGACTTCGCGTAAAAGTCGTAAGAGTTCTATTTGTCTTGAACCTTCTTTTTTAATAGTTCGAACGACATTGTCGATTAATTTTTGTTCGCTAATAGTATTACGATTCGATTTTCTATCGCAAATCGTATCGTTTTCTTTCGAAACGCGTAAATATAAATTACGATTTTTTTCTTCTTGGTTTTTTGGAGAATAACGATTTATTAAACAACGTCGACGTTTATGTCGAGATTCCGTCGTGGATGTTGTCGTCATGATCGATTATTTGTTTTTTTTTGTTTTACGAATTCTTGCAAATAATGTATATTTTAAATTTTTGTATTTTAAATAATTTGTTTAAAAAGTTTTTTTTCTCTTTATATATATAAGTTAAATTTTTTAAGGAACATAAAAAAATCGATTAATTTCATCAAAAAAATTTTTTTTTTTCACATTAAAAAAACAAAACTTTTTAAACAAATTATTTAAAATACAAAATTCGAAAAAATATATTCTTACAAAATGAAACAAACAGATGAAAAAAAATTGGAAAATTTAAATGAGAAAACCATACCTCAGTTAAACGAGATTTGTAAACTATTAAAAATTTCACATTTCAGAAATCATAGAACTAAATCAAAAAAGATTGAAGTCATACAGAAACATTTGCGAAACGATGGAAAGGCAAACGAAATGCCGATAGCAACGACGTTTAAAAAAATGCATCGGTTGTGAAAAATGAGAAGAAGAAAAAGATAGTAAAAGGAATCGAAATGCCGATAGCAACGACGTCAAAAAATGCATCGGTTGTGAAAAATGAGAAGAAAAAAAAGATAGTAAAAGGAATCGAAATGCCGACATCGAAAAAAACCGGAAACGTTTCGATTGTGAAAAATAAGAAGACGACTAAACGAAAAGCCGTTGAAGAAGAACTTCAAGTTTCCAAAGAAAAGAAAAGAAAAACTAAAACGAAAACGAGTGATGCACATCAGATTCTAGGCAAACGAGATATATCGAGCGAACTTCGATGAGCAATAGACGAAGGAAAAGGAGAAGAATATCTAGCGCGACTCACCGCGGAACTATTTCAATCGAAGTCCGTGGAACAGGAAAGTGCGATCAAAGGTATTTTTAAAACTTTCGACGTGGTTCCCTCATTGAAGAAAATCGATCCGAAATTGTTCATGGAACGGTTGAAGAAAAAAGTATTGGATTTGTTTCGCAAACACATGAAGGTGGGACTAAAAATTAAGATGATACTCCATTGCGTGATGAATAAAATCGACGTGAAGTCCGGCAAGAGCATCGTGAAAAATGCATATTTTAGATCTAACGTCGAACCCTTATTTCGAGGTTCAGATTTATCAGACGTTTTCGAAAAGATGAAAGACAAGATGTTGACGTCTCTCGCGAATTATCAACATGAAGGCAGTAATTGGACGTTCGATAAGATGTTGAAACTCGAAATTCACATAACTAAAAACGATTTGTTGAAAGGGTCTTCCTACGTGAAATTACCGCCAATAATCTGTACGGTTGGGCTATGAGTCATCCTTTACCGATTGGAAATTTCGAATGGGTGAAGGAACCGGAAGAGATGCAAAAATGGAGAGACTATCCTTGCATTTTAGAAGTCAATTTGAACTATCCGGAAGAATTACATGATCCACACAACAATTATCCGCTGGCTCCCGAACGAATGGAACCGAACGAAGGAGACGAGGAAAAACTCATTCCCAATTTATTTAACAAACGTAACTACGTCGTCTACAGCGAGAATTTGAAACAGTACGTTGATTACGGGATGAAATTAGTCGACATACATCGCATCATTCGATTCGACGAAGAGCCTTGGATGAAAAAATACATCGATCTCAACACGAATCTCAGAATTCGAGCCAAGAACGATTTCGAAAAAGATTTCTTCAAACTCATGAACAACTGCGTGTCCGGTAAATCGATGGAAAACATCAGGAAGAGAACCGACGTTCGACTCGTCACGTCTGAGAAAAGAGCTAAATCATTAGTGGCGAAACCCAATTACAAACACCGAACCATATTCGACGAAAATCTAGTGGCCGTTCACATGCAAAAGACGCACCTGAAGTTTGACAAACCGTGTTATCTTGGACCGATCATCTTAGATATCAGCAAGTTTCACTACGATTACGTCAAACGAAAATTTGGTGATAAAGCCAAACTACTGTTCACCGACACAGACAGTTTAGTTTACGAGATAGAGACGAAAGACGTCTACCGAGATATATCTCCGGACATGGCCGAGTGGTTCGACACGAGCAATTATCCCGTCGATCACCCGTCCAACATTCAATCGAACGACAACAAGAAGGTGTTGGGTAAATTTAAGGATGAGAGCGGCGGTAAACAGATCGTCAAATTCGTGGGCTTGAGACCCAAACTGTATGCTTATCGTCTAGAAGATGACGAAGAGATCAAGAAGTGCAAAGGAGTTAAAGCGTGCGTGGTGAAGAAAAACATCTCTTTCCAAGAGTACAAAGATTGTCTGTTAGGAAGTGGTCCGGTGTATAAGACTATGAAATCGATTCGAAGCGAAAATCACGACTTGTATACCGAAATAGTCAACAAGATTTCGCTGACGGCCGACGACGATAAGAGATTCATGTTAGACGATAAAATAAGCACTTTGGCACTCGGATATTGGACTGTGGATCTAATTAGAGACGATATGAATATGGATGATTGGATTCTAGATACGAATTGATGATAGGATTCCAGAAAATCAAGAGGAATTAGACGAATTCAAAATTATAGAAATCGATAGAGACATCGAGAGTGTTAGTTCAAAAAGAAAAAGAAAAAAATAGAAAAAAAATAACGTCATTTTTAGTAAATTATAATAAAAAAAATATATACGCATTTATGAATAAGAAAATAAAGATATCCGTAGAAGGTGTCGTCTTACCTAACGAACCCCTATCCAACATCGATCTGTTGAATGCGGCAAAAGATTTGAAAATCAAAGATTTTCTAGGAGTGTTTTCCAGAGATGCCTTGCCGAAGAGAAGACCTCGACAATCGGAATGCGGAATTTTAAATCTAGACGATTCATCGGGTGAAGGCACTCACTGGGTGGCGTGGATGAAGAACGGGAAGAAGAAAAATTATTATTTCGACAGCTACGGAATCTCACCGCCAAAAGAAATAAAGAACTATTTCAACAAATCGATGGTTCGTTACAACACGGAACAAGTGCAATCACCACATCAAGTGTTTTGCGGTCACCTGTGTCTCTACGTTCTCAAGAGATGGTCTGAAGGAGATCGATTTCATGACATTCTCAATGATTTACATCAGAGAGAGATTTTTTTTTTTATAGTATATATAAAGATAAAAAATTATTTTAAAAAAATTTTAATCGAATAAAAACGAAAAATAAAATAACATAGTTCATTTTTAATAAACTGCGTTTGAACATATTTTTCTAAAAAACAAAAAATCCCACAACAACATGACAGTCGATAAATTTGGTAGAAGTGACGACGAAAAAGTCAACCCAAGAAAGAAGAGGAAGACGTTCGAAGTCGACGATGGTTACGACGTTGCCAACTTTGACGAACGTTACGTTCGGAGATACGAACCTCGAGAAGAACCTTTGAACATGAACGATAAGAAGCTCTACAATCTTCCCGAGCCGATAGATCTCGCAGATGCTGCGACTAAAAAATACGTCGACAGGGGGAACGCCAATTTCGAACGAATCATACTAGATAATTACGTGGATAAAACCATGACCGACGATCTGGATCTGAAATCCAAACGTTTGGTGAACGTCGTGAATCCCATAGATCCCACCGATGCTGCGACCAAGAAATACGCGGACGACTCTCATGCGAGATTCAGCGAACACCTGAGAAATAGATACGTTCAGAAAACGATGCACTCGGAATTGAATGCTAATTCTAACAAGATAACGAACGTGGCCACTCCCACGAATCCCAAGGACGTGGCGACCAAACACTACGTAGATCTGGAACAGAGAAAGTCTGACAGACGAGAAATGAAAACGGATCTGAATGCGGGATTCAACAAGATATTGAATCTGTCGAAGATCGACAACACGGATGCGGACTCAACCGCGGTCAACAAGGGCTACGTAGATTCTGCCGTGATACAATCACAAGAATACCTAGAATCGCAAGTGGACGATCTCTACCTGAACAAACAATCTGGCGGAACCATGGAGGGTGGCATCGACATGAAAGGTAAGAATTTATTCGGACTCAGTCACGATCCCGAATTCGATTCCAGCGCGGTCAGCAGGAAGTACGTGGACGACAACTCGATCTGGAGAAAGGGTGACATCATGGAAGGTAAACTAGACATGGGTGGACACGCGCTCACGAATCTACCGGATCCCGTGAACATGACGGATGCCTGCACCCTGATTTCGGTGGTGGAGAAAGTCAAATATGCTAGACAATTGATCACTGTGTGGGCCGAAGAGGCTAGCACCTTAGAAGAGGGAAAAGCTGAGTGGTCTTTCGGAAATGGAGGTAGCGGATCGAAACATGGTCAGGTGGGATATCCCATGCCGTTGGGAGGTGAAATCCTTCGAATGAGTCTGGCTTCCTCGGATTTGAATAACAGAGCGGTCGTCAATCTCATGGTGAATGGTGTAGAGAGCGATAAGAGATACAGCGTCGAAAAGACTGAGAATCAACACGCGAATGTTAGCACGTTCGGCACGCCTCTCAAATTGAACGCCGGTGACAGGATTAATTTCATTACGAAAACCAATAATTCCGAAGCCACCACTTCCGTGGTGAGTCTACTGATCAAACTAGATTCTTTGAACAAACAGTGAACGCGTGGAAAATAATGAATTAAAAAAAATAATGTGTGATTATTAAAAACAAAAAAAACAACAAAAAAAAAGTAATGTGATTTAGAAAGATGTTCAATCTCTCTAGATCACATTACTTTATTTATTTTTTTTTTGTTTTTTTTGTTTTTAATAATTACTCATTACTTTTTATTTTTTTTTTGTTTTTTATTTTTTTTTCACACTCGTCTCTCATCGAATGATCGACATCTTATTTCCATCCGATTTGAATTGTAATTCTCTGTCCGACAGGACCAGGGCGAAGGCTTCGGTTTTTCTCGGCACGTTCCTATCGAATTGCATCTTGATCTGAATGTCTAACACGCTACTCTTGAGTCGTTCACTCTGTTTACTGACGTCGAATACGAACATGGGATACATCGATTTGTATTCGCCGGGAGACATGTTAGGGTTGCTCAGCAATTCGTCTAGACCGTGATACTTCTTTCTAAAATCAGCGGCGTCGCCGTACAGTCTGCAGAAATCGTTCTTGTCGAACGATGCGTTGTAATCGATTGCTGGATATCTTGTGGCATTCAGAAACACTTGCATGTTTCTCAAATGGCAGTGATCGAACAGCGACGCATTCGTTTCCTGAGACCCGTCCCTATCGGTCTGAAACGCAACCACGGTGAAACGCGGTCTCTCGGAAGCGGATCTCACCGTCAATCTCCAATCGAAGTGATTCGTGGAGGGAGGAATGCTAGCCGTGTCGCACTGTCTCATTCTAAATCCCACGGGTAATTTATGGATTGGATTCTATGATCTTGTAGAGACGCGCTTTCTCCACGATCGAAGGCTCCACGTGCGGAACGAACCACGATATCTTGTGTAGAGTTATCTTACCCGCATCGGTCGCAGTGAGTCTCACTATTGCGTCGTCGTTTCCTTTTCGAATCAACGTCAGATTGTGTTTGAATCCGTACATGATCTTGTTGTAATCGTCCGCAAATCCGAAGATGTGTTTCAAAGGTATCCTGAACGAAAACGTTCCTTTAGGTCTGGACGTCTTGACGACGTAGTCGAATATCAAGGCGGCGCCGGCGCTAGCAGGGCCGACGGTGTCTTTCACCCACAACTGATTAAGTCCTCTGGATTTAGAAAAATCATCAGGATACGTCAAGAGTCCGAACATCGTGGTGGCCTGACCGGGATGAAACACAGATTCTATCTCTTGTCCGGATAGCATGTATTTTATGTTACTGAATAGATGCATGATGCCATTATTGGCTAGAGTAACCGTGTCGTCGGCGGCGTAGTCGCTCCCATCTTCCTTGGTGAGACGTCCCTGCACCACTATGTAACTCTCGCTAGGATGTACGAATAGATCTTGAGTTTTGACGTTGATTCTTATCTCTCCCGCATTGTTCAAACTCGTTCCGGTTACCGGTTCGTATTCGTGAACCTCATATTCTTGAATACTTTCATCTTTCACTATGCTTTGTGCTATATCTAGTATATCTGTCATTTTAAAGGATTTTTAGTTTTTTGTTTATTAATTAACTTGCTTTCTTTATCTAAAAATAGTTTTTAATTATTTTTTATTATTATTTTTTTCTCTCATATATATGTGTGTAAACAAGAAAATGTTAAAGAGAGTAAATAAAAAAAATTTGTTTTCTTCATCAAAACTTCGTCTTCTGTAATTGTTGTTCGTAAAACTTTCCGATGATCTCTTCTCCATCCAAAGCTTCGATTTCGTAAGTCACCGGATCAGTGTGAAATATTTTGATTATCACGAAGATTTCCGAGGTCCATCGAGGAGTATAACCCTTTTCGAAGTGCTTCTTATAAGCGTAGATTCTCACTCGATCACCGACCGCAAATTTCGGCGTTCTAGACTTCTTCCTGATCTTAGATCTCTCAGGATATAGATTCGCGTAGACCCGTTTTTCGTTTCAAAGATCGCTAGCTTCCGCGGGAGTCATCTTGATCGATCTGTGTCGGGTGTTGTTGTAATCTTTGACCAGACCGTTCAGAGCATATATGTATTTCTTGGTCGAATTCGCGGTGAAGTATCTGTGCATCTTTTCCTTCATCGTTTGATTCCAACGTTCCACCACGCTGGCTTTCTCTTCGTTTTCGATCGAGTAGAGGTCTACCAATCGACGAACGTCCTTGTTGTTGAATTCCTTTCCCTTATCCACCCACAATTTACTCGGTTTTCGAGAAGACGAGTCAAACACGCTCTTCAGAGCCTCGGCGACGCAAGGTCCCGATTTATTCTTCAAAGCTCTGATCCAACCGTATTTGGAAAACACGTCGATGACCGTCAATAGATATTTGACGCCCTCGTTCCACCTCGAAAACGATCTCATGTCGACCAAGTCGGCAGACCAAATATCATCCAGACCCTTCACGAACACCCTTCTCTTTCGAAATTTACGCACTATGGGTTTGTGTAACTCCTCGGCCAATTCGCTCGTCAATAATCGTTTCTTCTTCTTTTCAGATGCGCTTTTTTTTTTGAACGCCCCATCCGAATCGACGTTTCGCACCGATCAGATTGCTGACCAGCGAACGTTCCATCTTCTCTCTCCTGGTCGGATTCGATATGCCTCTCAATTTCCCCAACATGTTTTTATCGCAGACGTCGTTGCGAGTCTTGGTGTCGCGATGTCCGGCGTAGCACAGATCGTGATCATACGCGGCCGCGTCCACCCTATTCACAGGTTTGCTCCAAGATTTGGGTGTCAGATCGGCGTTGAGTCTCTTGTTCAATTTCGTTCCAGGTCCCGTGAAACTGTGACCGGGCAGATGCATTTCGAAAGGTAGATTATTGATCATTTTATTCACGATGCCTTTACCTTTGCTCGTGTTCTTTTTTTTGACGAATCGTGTCTTGACAGAACCACACACGTCGCAAATTCCACGAAGCATCTGTCTGTCGTTTTTAGTTCGCACTTCTCTAGAATTACTCGTCTCGGTAACTCTCTTACACTTTACGCAATACATTTTTAAGAGTTATTTAAATTAATTTCGTTTTTTTTATTCTATATATAAATTTAATTTTTTTTTTTTTTAAATTCTGTTCTTATTATATATATTTTTTTTTCAATCGCTGCTCTTGAGTTCTATCATCTTACTGAATTCCTCCCTGGCCTCTTTCCTCCCCTTTTCCACGAGAGAATCCTTCATCTCTTCCTTGATGATCTGACGAGTCTTGATTCTCACGGCTTCTTTCATGACATCATATTTCGTTTTCTCACTCAATATCGCGAAGTATTCTCCATCCGATATCCTACCGTCTTTCAACGCCATAGAGATCACTTCGGATATCGTGTCGATCTTGGAGTCGGCCAAGACGCGAATCTTATCGTGTTTCCTCGCCTTCAGATATAATTTCCTACTCAAAAAGTTTCCGAGCGTGCTAAACAATCCGGCGGCGAGGGCCACTCCTTCTACGGTCAACACGATCGGAATGGCGACCGCGGTCGACAACAATCCGATGCCAGCCGCGTGTAAACCCATGGAAATCGTGATGAGTGTCGTGTCGATCGCGTTGACGAATGTCACGAAACGCGAATACTTCTTCTTGAGAGAACGGCGAGAATCTCTCTCTCGAGTTAGATACTCTTGGATTCTATTGATTTGATCGATGCGATACCTCTCTCCTCTTTCTCTTTCTTCTAGCGATGGTGCCATCGGCAAAACTTCGATCGGCTTCTCGTCCTCGTCGTCCACTAACGTCGGATACAATTTATTTCTGGTTCTCATTTTTGTATTTTTTTTCTTTCTAATATTAGATAAAAAATTTATGTGTGTATTTATTTTTATTTTCTATTCTCCCTTATTTTATATCAACGAGAAAACTTAGACGTATGCTTCGTTGAACAATAATTTCAAGATGCATCCCTTATCTAGTAAAGTCAGACTTTTACGCGCCGATTTCTGTTCTTCCGAATTTGTGGGCTTGCTTCGATTCTTACAGTAGAGTAATCTCTTCCAAAACGCGATCACTTCATTGATTTGAACGCGTTTGAACGCCGGTTCGAAATACTTGATGACCATATCTTCCCTTTCCATCCACAGACACGAATGATTCTCGTGATCGAAGTCTAGGTGATCCCGACATCCGACACATCGTTCTAACAAGAGACGACCCAGTTGTTCGTTCACGCAGAATGCGTAGGCTCTCATCAGCATTTTTAAAAGAAACCTCACTCTAATATCCTGAGAATCGCTCATGATTTACATTTTTATTACATATTCGATTTGATATATTTATTTTTTTTAAATAACTATTTATTTATATTTTTTTTTTCTCACAGTTAATGTATGTGGCCCTCAAAGTTAATGTATATCAATGAAAGTTACCAAGTTACAGTGAAATTATTCCAAAACGAGTCATCCTATCAAGTTACATTGAAATCCCTTCATAAATATGGCCTGTAGACTGTGCTAAAGGTTTTCGCTCTTCATGCCCCTGTAGCCATCAGTTTCCCAATTGCATCCAAAGGGGACGTTCTCATCTAGATATTATATGAAGTCAACCTACCAAGTTACAATGAAATCCCTTCATAAATATGAACTGAAGACTGTGCTAAAGGTTTTGGGGCTTTGGGCTCGGGCAGCCATCATGGTTGAATGATCGCAACCAAAAGAGGAATTCTCATTTGGGCATCATCTTGAGTGATCCCACAAAGTTACAATGAAATCCCTTCATAAATATGACCTGTAGACTGTGCTCAAGATTTTCGGGCTTCGGGCACCTGTAGCAATCACAGTTGACCAATCATGACCAAAAGGGGATGTCATCATCTAGGCATTATACGAAGTCAACCTAACAAGTTACAATGAAATCCTTCCATAAATACGACCTATAGACTATGCTAAAGGTTTTTGGGCTAGGGCAGCCATCTAGGCTGAATGATCGCAACCAAAAGGGGACGTTCTCATCTAGACATTATTTGGAGTCATCCTACCAAGCTACAAAGAAATCCCTTTATAATTATGACCTGTAGACTGTTCTAAAGGTTTTCGGGCTTTGGGCCCCTGTAGCTGTCACAGTTGCCCAATCGTGCCCAAAAGGAGACGCTCTCATCTAGACATTATATGAAGTCAAACCTACCAGGTTACAATGAAATCCCTTCATAAATATGACCTGTAGTCTGTGCTAAAGGTATTCAGGCTTCGGGCTTGGCAGCCATAATGGTTGAATGATTACAACCAAAGGGGACATTCTCATCTGGGGATCATCTGGAGTGATCCTACGAAGTTACAATGAAATCCCTTCATAAATATGACCTGTAGACTGTGCTCAAGATTTTCGGGCTTCGGGCAGAAGGATCCTTACCGTTAAATTGAATAACGGAATGGAATGAGTGCCTCCCAGGTTCTGAATATACGCTACTACTGTCAAATTATCGGACAGAATTTGAACATGCGAATTCTGAAGAATGTTCATTCATTGACGTAGCGCAAGCCATATTGACATCATTTCTTGATGTTTATGTACTTGTTAGGAACTGCGGATACTAAAGACCCTGGCACCCTTAATCTGTTGGGCTCAGAGTTGCGCCGCAACCTGTTTGACTCGCATCCGTCATTATCGTTAAACTCGGATCCGGCAGTTGCAGTGGTACTCCTTGAGTTAACCACTGAAAATCTACCCAAGTCTGAAACCCTTGTTCACTTGATTCGACAAAACAATGTTCGATTCGAGCAAATGAGTCTTCACACTCCAATTCTGAGATAAAATATCTGTGGAGTGGACGAGTGCATATCCGCTTCATCGGAATAATGTTCGCAGCGGGTATGCACAAACCTGTCAGTCTGATGAGTTCTCTCGCTGTTACTACATCTGAGTGAAGGCAAAAGTGAGCGTAACAAATGACTAATATCACTCCTGTTAACGGCAGACGAATGAGATTGTTGTGCGTCTCTAAGCTCATTCCCACGTGGGTGAATGAATAGGACAGAACTAGATCCGACTTCTTTTCGTTTACTAAGAAACCAAGATGTCGGAGCAATTGAAGCAGACTCTGAACATCGTTCTGAGGCGTTAACTTGCTGCCGTAACCCTGAAGAATGCCGTCCAAGTTCTTCTTGGTAAGGTGATCTGCGTGAGATAATGCGTCTAAATTCTATTAGACAATATTGTCGTCTCCAGTATACTGGAGTAATAGACATGGACGCCGGCAATGACAACTCCAGGTCTTCAGCCTAGCCGTCCAAATGCAGAGGAACTCTCGGCACGCCTAGTCCTGCCGTTTCAAAATTATGTCTTGCATTGATGAAAGGCCACTGAATAGCGCTAGGCAATAAGAAACCTAATTTGCCCGTCTTTGAGGCTAGCTTGAATATAGCGTCATTCAAAAGTTCAAATGTCCATGACATTTCTGGACTGGGTCGGAAACTGAGGGACGATGTCCCTAATCCGGCCGAAAAAGTCTGTGTCCAGTGACGCTTTCAGTTTGTTATCAGATAACGCAGCATTTTTGTCCAGAGAAACAACTTCTAAAAGGTGATGCCGGATGAAATCTACGGCCACTTTAAGTTGTTCGGAAAGGGAAAATTTCAGCTGTGCTGATTCCCTTTTACCATCCACCTGGACCACATAATAATTTCGGTCGTCCCTTACTGACTCTGCAGGGGAACGAACCAACCCAGCTTGCTCAGATAGATCTTTACTGAAAAAGTTTCTGATAGCTGCTGGGATGCTGCGATGAATTGAGCTATCTGCGATAGCAAGTCCGTCACGGAGGCCTGTGGAGCTGCGGTCTTACGTAATTAGCCGCTGGAAGCTCCAGGGATGTTAATTCCTGCATTTATATAAGATGCGAACGTCCCAACGGGAAAGGCCTTGTGTCCTTGGCTAGTGGATGGCGTGACCTGGTCGACGTGGAATCACCTCCTGGTCCTGCGAGGATTGCGGAAGGAGAAAACACATCCTCCACGACCCGCACCTCGCCCAGTCGACCTAGGGGCATCTGACCCGATATCTCAGGCCAGCATTACGACTCCTATATGAGTCGCTACTCTGAAGGACTCCGGAGTAAGATGCAGAGGCTTTGATCCTCCATAGGAACTTCCTTTGGACGTATTCATCCCCGAAGAACCTGCCTTACTCCTCCCTGCTGAGTCCGACTTTTTCAAAGCAGAATAATGCAGAGAATCCGGAGCTTTTTTAGTAATCTAATATAGATTGTAGAAAGCTTAACGACGAATAGAAGCTCTCCTGAGACCGGAGCGACTGAAAGAGGGTTTTTTCACCTTACTATCCACTCTTGTGGATGCAGCCAGGGCAGCATCACGTCTGACTAACTCCATATTGCCACTGAAAGGGCTGAGTTATACGTAGAATATGCTATAGCCCTTGAAAGAACTCTTAAGGAAGAATGAAGATCCTGGAATTCTTTCGCTTCGAGACGTAGTGATAACGCTCTGGTAAGGTGATCTGCATGAGAAAATGCATCTAAATTGTGTTCTCCAGTATACTGGAGTAAATAGACATGGACGCCGGCAATGACCGTTCCAGGTCTTCAGCCTAGTCGTCCAAACACAGAGGAACTCTCGGCGTGCCTTGTCCTGCTGTTTCAAATTTATGTCTAGCATTGATGAAAGGCAGCTGTATAGCGCATAGGCGATAAGAAACCGGATTTGCCAGTCTTAGAGGCTAGCTTGAATATAGCGTCATTCAAAAGTTCAAATGTCGATGACATTTCTGGAATGGGTCGGAAACTCAGGGACGGTGTCCCTAATCCGGCCGAAAAAGTCTGTGTCCAGTGACGCTTACACTTTCTTATCAGGTAACGCAGCATTTTTGTCCAGAGAAACAACTTCTAAAGGTGATGCTGGATGAAATCTACGGCACCTTAAGCTGTTCGGAAAGGGAAAATTTCAGCCGTACTGATTCCCTTTTATCATCCGCCTGGACCACATAATAATCTCGGTCGTCCCTACTGACTCTACAGGGGAGCGAACCGACCCAGCTTGCTCAGATAGTTCTTCATTGAAAAAGTTTCTGATAGCTGCTGGGATGCTGCGATGAATTGAGCTATCTGCGATAGCTAGTCCGTCACGGAGGCCTGTGGAGCCGTGGTCTTACGTAATTAGCCGCTGGAAGCTCCAGAGACTTCATTCCTGCATTTATATAATATGCGAATGTCCCAACTGGAAAGGCCTCGTGTCCTTGGTTAGCGGATGGCGTGACCTGGTCGACGTGGATTCCCTGGTCGGCGAAGCAGGAGCTCCAGGGATGTTCATTCCTGCATTTATATAATATGCGAACGTCCATTGGAAATCTGTGGTCACATAGCCAAGGTGCGGTCGTGTGTGCTGACGTGAGGATGAGGAAGCCAACAGAACAGCCGCGTCGAACTGTCTATGCGATGGAGCGTCCCGAGCAGGAGGAGTGGACGTATGCTCCGACTAATGAACGAACATACAACATCGTGGCCCAGATGTTGGTGTAAGAGAGAGGGGGCCTCTCTCGCTCGCGGTCCGGATAGACCTGGACGAACTAGCTACCGGACTGACAGGCTTCCTCTGTACTATCCTCGGATCCGTCATCGCTGGGTGTGCACGTTCAATGTTTACAGTGCTCGCAACACCCAAACTGCTTCCCTGGACCACAACGGACGAACCTGGCTGCCGAGCCATTCGTTGAATGGTCGCTACACCGGGCAAGCTAGCGGACGATCAATGCCGTCGATCCTACTAGGGACCTCTTAGGCAATTGTCGTATTTCCATGAGCACTTAGCCGCTAGCCCTAATATACTGCAACGACGGAGACACACTTGTTGAAGACATCACAGAAACATCACCCTGTTCTTGTTCTTCTGAAAAAGAGACTGATAAACTAGAGTGACCTTGCTGAGAGAGGACCGGCATGGACCCCTCACCGCTAACAATATACCGTGACACACGGCTCCAACGTTGTCATTCCAATTAGCACACACTGAGCAAGAATTAGTGCGAATACAATGACTACAAGAAACACAATGAACATGAGAATCGGAGGAAGATTTCCTCGCATTACAATTTGAACAATATTTTTTCATCATGAAAAAATAAAAACAGTCATAGTAATCGTACTAACCCTTGAAACAAAGATACATAATATAATATAATCCATTATAACATTTCGAAAAAAATAATTTCAAAAAAATTTTTTTAAATTTTCAGAAGAGCCCAAGTTCCCAATGGGAACAATGAGCCCAAATGGATCCCAAAAAAGCCTAAGTGTGGAAAAAATATTTTAAAACATTTTTAAAAATTAATGCAACACTTGCGGACAATATTAATGTTTCTGGCTATGAGCAGAACTAATAGAAGACAAGTAATCACTATCAGAAGTAACCATTGTCAACATAAACAAAAGTGTACAAAAACCGGAAACATGACCCCAGGCACTGTAACCATGGCCCAAAATCAGTCACCAATTTAAACACTATCCGATGTAAAACAGAGAAGAAACTGCAGTACATTGGATGGTAGATGCAGATAACAATGCCTAATCACCCAAGGGTGAGGACGTAAACATGGGGAAAAACAGAATAATCATTCTGTTACCAAGCCAAAACTCCGAAGAAATTTTAGTAAAAAAAAAAAAAATTCCAAAATTATGCCAAAAGCATGAGAGAATAGCAAGGGGGGTATTAAGGAAACGGAGAGAGGAAACACTGAACAAACAATGGTAAGTTCATAGCCAGAATGACAACTTAATGCTCATGCCCCGAAATTAGGGAACATGAAATAATTTCGTAAAAAAATTATAAGTTACAGCCCTGAACACATTCTGCCACTTTTTCTTCCTCTCATCCTTTATTTCATCCTTAGATCCACCATTTCTTTCATAATTATGTGTCTGGCATCATTTAAACTGAGATTTACAAACACAAATATCAGTGACATGTTACTGATTTTAGGTCCAAACAAAGAATGACATTTGTGCCAATTTCGAGGGCTCCTTGACACTGCGCATGCACAGTGGATAGAAAGTATGGAGGATCATATAGGACATTGAATTTCGGTTTTTGATGCAAATTTTGGGGATTGGGGGGGCAAAATTTGTGTTTGGCCCTATAATTTAAGGAGTTAGGACCAGCTATGTCTGGGTCATTGGTACAGTATAAAAATAGAAAATATTGAGACTACCTTATATGAAGGGTGGATTACGACTAACTCGGGAGAGCTTTTTCGCTCAGCAATTACAAATTATGAGGACAAGACACAAGAAACATTTGCAAACTTTCATCACAGATTGCACCTGGTGGTCCATGTGATGAAAGTTTGCAAGTGTTTCTTATGCTGTTGTGAACGATTATAAATACTTTTCGAGCGGAGAATGTATGGCACAGCGATTAAGTAGTAATCCACTCTCTACATTCTGTATATGCAGTCAAATTTTAATATCTATTTACATCATTACAGTTAATACTAGAAGTCCTGTCACGAACTGTGCGCTTATCTAGGCTTAATTGCATGTAGGAATTGCGCGCAACTGTCATATGTACTGGCTTCCAAAACACGGCAGGTTCTCCTGGTTACTCATAGCAAACACAGGCAATGTTTCTGCCAATGGACCTCCGGGCTACCCGGAGGTCCATTAGCTGAAACACTGTTTGTGCACAGGTCATATGTTCAGAATTTGATAGCCTTACTATGGTCATAACGCGTAGATTAACACACAGATCGACGTGCTATTTATGTGCATTTCATGACAGGACTTTTAGTTTTAACTGTACATACACATGTATCCTAGTAGAGGTTTGGAATGATGTTAAGGATCTCTATTTACAAGTGTTAACATTGTTTGGCACACTGTTTTCTACAGGAATTGAGTTATACTAATGGGGACAAAAAGTGCACTTACTCGGTGAACTATTACTTACCATTTTGTGACTTTTCAAGGGGCATAACTCTGGAATGGTAAATGCCATAATGGTGAAAATCGAACTTCACCTGCATTTCATGGTAGGTAGCAATGTTACAAAATTATATTCGTGTATTTGTTTTAATGCAATTCAGAAAAATTTGATAGCTCCCATTTAGATATCACACCAAAGCTACATATAAAATTTGAAAAAGAGTGGATGAAAAATGCGGCTTGCAGGTTGTGCTAATGAAATTGTTGACAATTTATATGCCAAATCCAAGATGGGTGCTGGGGGCCATGTTTTTTAATGAAATTCGGAATAACTCCCCTTGTAGACATTACCCCGCAGCCACGTATGAAATTTGAAACTGATCGGGTGAGAGATGCAGCCTGTAAAGTAAGCTAAAGGAATTGGGGGGGGGAGGGGATGACAAGGAGGTGGACAGATGGATGGATGAATGTACGACCAGACGACGGATCGCAACCCATCCCAACAGCTCATACTTGATGTTGTGAAGTTGAGCTAAAAATTCAAATAATACAATACCTTATCTAAATCTGGATGAACAAGTGCCACATAATCATTACATGCCACTACATTTCCAAGAGCTGATAACCTCTCTTCAATTCTCTGTATTTTAACACTCTCTGGAAGAACATTTCTAATGTGCTGGAGTTCCTGGTCTGTGGTTGCGCTAGGTACCAAGAGACCATGTCTATTGCCTACAAAAGAGAAGATATGAGGACCTAACTTTTTTTTAAGGCAACACATTTTTTTCTAGTAAACTATTCTGATTGTGTAAGCATTAGGAAGGCAATACCAGTATGTTAGTGGTCTCTGTAAGATGGCCATAATGCCCCTCCCACACCGCCGGGCCTTTCCAAGGCCCAGAGGTGCGGGAGGGGCAGTGTAGCCATCTCACTGAGACTACCTTGTTAGAAGCACCAAATAAAATGTATGAAGTCCACTAGGCAGAATTCATTAATAGTAAAACTTTACTTTGACACTTTTAGGTTTTGTAAGCTTGAGGAGAGCTAGGGGAGCGATTTTTAGCTCTCCTGCATTTTTAAGAATGCCAGGCCTGAGTATGTATTGAGCCCATAATTACCTGAATGTACTATTGTCCGTTCAGAAACCCGGGCACGAAATTGGCAGGGCGATGAAAAGAAAAATACACAAAATATCTACTAAGTTTCAGGTTCGGATTATTTGAAATTGATTTTCTACTCATCACATTCGCGTACTTTTATTGCGAATGTGAAGGAAATTCCGTCATCATTTTTTCCCATTTTCAATGTAGTTTAACGTGTATTTTCGGAACAGCATCCATTTCTCAACGACGCTCATTTGACGTAACTGGGACAGTTCATTTTCGAAAAGGTAAGAATTTTTTTTAATGCCACTGCGCTTGCGCACTGCGCGGCATATTCACGTCTGCTAATTGTTTGCTTCCGTGTTGGTTTCGTTTTAATTTAGTCAAGATTAGTCAATCGTTTATACCCAATGTTGCCCATTTCAGAGGACTTCCACCCCAAGCATTGGTGACTGGGTCCTATTTTACCAGTAAGACATAACTTGTTTACAATAGTGAACAAGCAGTCTCTCACTTCCCGGGGATCCCCGGGAAGTGAGGCAGTGCTTGCTTACTATGTCTATGATAAACAAACTCTGTTTTACTGGTAAAATAGGACCCGGTAAGCAATGTCTGGGGTGGAAGTCCTCTAAAATGGTCAACATAGTATAAAAGATTGGCTTGACTTGACTTTATATCCATGTTGTGTTCACGATCAGCCATTGTGCACAAGTATGTGACATTAAACACCAATAAATAAATAAATAAATTCAATGATAATTTAACCTTCCAATTATTACTCAAAACAGGCATTCCGTATTCTTATAATAAGAGGCATTATTCGACAATCAACCACTGAAGCTTTATATTTAGTGACAAAACAATTCATTGCCTGTTTCTTTAGTTGGAAAGACGTTTCTCTGAAATTGCCATCTCAATTTCAATTTTCATTACAAATCTTGTGATCAAGGTAGAATAGACATTTAACACCATATGGAGAATGTTGAAAATATGTACATGTTTTGATAACACACTTGATCATCTTCTAGATACTTTTGTTTAGGATAGACTGGGGATGAAAGTTGTTTTTTCAGATTAACTTTTCATTTGTCCCATTCAGAAGCCAATGACACTGAACAGTGCTTGTTGACTGATATCTGGTTTACTGATGAAAAATGTGCTGGCATACATTGCCTTCATTGAAGTGCGCTGAAATTGGCAATATGGTTTCAAAGTAAACGATCAGCAAAAGTTGACTGTATACCTTTGCTGCAGCCATAATTAGCCATAGATGAACAGAAATGTCTTTAAATGGTAAAAACAAAGAAATGAATCTGTGATAGAAATGTCATTTGCTTATGTGATAAAAAATTTCAAAATTTATTTAAATTGTTTTATACTTTTATGTGCAAGTAAATGTGATATAAATTAAATTAATATTTTATTGTTTCATATTTATTTTTGTTGTTGAATAATAACTTGTTTGATCAAAATTTTGTTGTTTCTCTTATTTTAATTAAGTAGCTGTGGGAATATTCAGACCAGTACCCAACCAGGAAAATATTCAAAATCAGTAATTACTTCATGCAGGGTTCCAAATTTCACATAATGCTTCCACCATTCTCGTGAAGTTTATATATGATAGTATAATTGAACATATATTGGAGGGGGCTTTCAGAGCCATTTCTAATAGTGTTAAACATAATAGCATTTCTAATGCAAAAGAGAAGGAACTCAATAAATGTGTCTTTCATAAATTAATCAGGTCATTGGAGATTGCCAGATATCAGTTGGAAGTGTTCAACAGAATGGGGAGCTTGGTGGCTCATTGAAATTGTAATCTGAAGGTTAATGGTTTGTTCATGACCCACATCATCGACTTTGTGTCCTTATGCAAGACACTTAACCCTTTACCAAATGTGGATTGTAGAAGATCCCACCAAAACATTTCTTCAATAACTAAAATTTTCAATTTTTGTCTCAAAAAACAAAGCTTATGAACCCCCATTAGAACGAGCTTGTTCCAATGAGGGGGTCATAAGCTATGTTTTTGTGACAGAAATTGAACACATAAAAGTTTGAATGGCGATTTTTATGCTCCCCCAAAAATTGGGGAGGGGGGGGGCATATAGTAGCTGCTTTATCTGTCTGTCCGTTCTTACGTCTGTCTGTCTGTCTGTCTATCCATCCATGCAGGCCAACATTTGCCCTTTGGGAGGTATAATTTTTGTCCAACTCATGTTTAGGAGGTATTTCTAATTTAGGGAGTTAAATAAGAGTACCCCCTAAAACAAAACCCCCAAAATGGTTCGGCTAGGGCATGGTTAGGGTCAGGGATGGGTTAGGGGTGCCACCAGAGTAGGAGTAGTTCCAAAGTTAAGGCTGGAGGGGGTTAGGTCCCAGTGAGGGTTTGGGTCAGGGGTGGGATTTTAGGGTCCAAATACCTCATATGCCAAAAATGGTTGGGATCCTTCCAGTAGTTTCCGAGTCCATAGAGGACACACTTATTAAGTCACCTTTTATACAGTAGAACAGGGATGAGACATTTCAGCAAATTTATGCACAGAATTCTGAAATTTTATTTCTATAAATGTACATGAAAATGGTCTTGAAAGACCTTTTCGTGTAAATTTATGAAATTAAACTATATGTCAACCAACGAGTTTACTCTGTGTTCTTTTAATTTCATAAATTTGTCCTAAAAAATCCTGAGAGTTCTAACTACATGTGTAATTTCAGCAAATTTAGTTGCATGACAATCTCATCCCTGTCAAGAAAATTATAACTCATTGGCCAGCCGCTGATTTGCCATGGTTATCATAAGAGAGGGCCATCATTCCTATTGCACCCCAACCCCTCTCCCATCAGGGAATAAATAGAAATTTATGGACCATTACTTGCTGATATAACCCAAAGAGGTGATAATCGGTGCTTATGAATTGCTTGAAATAAGGGGTCCTCTAAAGTGGTAAGATTAACAAAGACCAGAAATGTCTGTCTCTACACTATTTTATAGTTTTATTCCATTAGTGATAATGCCATACATAGATAAAAGGAGGATATATAACTTTTTGAATGGATACCGAAATCATTTCATTGGGGAGAGTGAAAAGTTAAAAAATTTATAGTAATTTATATATTTTTTATACTTACCAATGACCCAGACATAGCTGGTGCTAACTCTTAAAATATAGGGCCAAACACAAATTTTGCCCCCCAATCCCCAAAATTTGCATCTAAAACTAAAGAAAACATGTCCTGAAAGGCCCTCCACACTTTGCCCCCACTGCGCATGTGCAGTGTCAAGGACGTTCCGAAATTGGCGCCATTAATCATTCTAATAACCAGTGCCTGGTAAGCGCTATGTACTCAGCGGGGAGGCAAGAGTTCCCAACTCCTGGGAGGGCCATCCCCGTCTGGGTCATTGGTAAGTATAAAAAATATATAAATTACTATAAATTTTTTAACATTTTTATACTGTACCAATGACCCAGACATAGCTGAATAGTAAAAAGGCTGGAGGGCCAAGGACATAGAGCAAAATGGAATACGCTCAATAAAATAAAATAGAGTCATCCCCTGTAGGGAAAAAGAAGTAATAGGCCTTACATGTATCTTTCTTATTTATGATAAATTAGCAAGATACAACACCTTCCAAAATTGAGCTTCAAACATCCATGTACTCTATTAATATCCAATATAATCCTTATACTAATAATTTTTAAAGTAAGCCAATAATAAAGTAAGTCTAGAGAATAGAGACTCTTATACTCCTAAAAGTGTCTGAGGATTGCATAATCATGTCCGTTGACATATGCAATATTCAAAAGCTATACTTTAAAAACTAAGACTTGAATGAATTTTAAAAACCTAAACTTCTCACTAAACAACCATCCCAATAACAGCTCAGAATTACTAACTCCGGAGGAGGTATCCCCTTGTTTTCATAGTAAAACAGGTGACCCAAGGGAACACCCTCCCCCCCCCCTTTTTCTTGCCCTGGGTCAAATAGCCCAGAGCGAAGAGGGCAGCCGAACGGAGACACTGCCGAAACAGACAGCCTTCCTAGCTATAGTAGCAACTGTTAAGTGAATGACATTCTGAGCAGTAGATAATAGACCTAACAATAGAGGCCTCCAGAAATGGACTCGATATTTCTGAGATAAAATTCATGAATGTGGATGGCTGAGCGCAATGAGCGGCCTTCAAAAATCTATAATAGCGACACTATTAATGTAAGCCCAAGAAGTAGAAGAACTCTTACTTCATGAGCCGAAATCTTAAGCACAACTGCTAAGTCAATGATATACCATAAGCAGTACCGATAGTTAATAGAATCCATTAACAATAAAATGGAGCGTAACGTCCTTCTACTAGACATCAAAGACAGAAGAAGCTTACGCCCATAGTAATAAACAGATATCTGTTTATAAATACATAAACTGTACCCGGAAAGAGTAAAGGCCTATGCCCATACGAAGACGGAAGGACCTTAAAATAATAGATTCCGGATAATAGGAGCCTAACTCTTATGCAACAATCCAACCTAAATAGTAACGGAAGTATTGATTCCGAAACTATGAAAGTGAAAATCATCCATCGATAGTGCATGAAACTCACTGACTCTACAGTAAAAGAGAAACCAACAGAATTACTGTCTAAAAGGTCAGAATTTGAAAACTACTGTTTCCAGAGGCTCAAATGATTACTTAGCTAAATAAGAACCGAAGTTAAAGTCCGTATAGGAATTTAATTTAAAGATTCTAAGTCTATTTATCAAAAAGTTACTAACTGACTTAGATAAAGAGACAAAAGACTCAGTTGTAAACTATCGTAGAGTGCATAGGTATGAGGTAACATAAACCTATAACCTAAATAATAACAGGCTGCAGTAGATCTTGTGAAACAAGTATACTAAAAAAAAAGCAATGAGTAGTATGGAGGGATCAACAATATGAACATAATGATCCCTACACCACGACGGAAGAGCCTCCACTTTAGCCGCATAGAATAGCGAAGAAGAGGATCTCCTATAGTAAGAAATCGCATCCAAAGCTCGTCCAGTACAGTGCTTACAATGCAATACGGACCACACAACGGAATACATGAAGGTTGCGACCTTGCTGGTTGTGATAAAGATGACACGATTTACCCAGTGAAAAAGATCCTCACATAGAGGAAGATTTCACGTTAAGACCCACAGTAGACAAGAGAGTAAATTACTCATGATCTCTGTGAAGATAGAGATGCTATCAACAGAAATGTATTGTGGTTGTTTATCTTAGCAATACCTGCTAAAACAACAGCGCCGGAGGATACGCGTATCCTATCATTCCGTCCTATAGATCAATAGAGCGTTAACAATATTAGCTCAGAGATCTGGACAAGCCAACACATACGTCTGCAATTGATTAGCAAGCTGTGTCATAAATAAATCATCACTGGGCGCTCCCATAGATAGCAAATCTGATTGAATACTTGTTTGTTGAGAGTCCATTCTGACAGCAACAAGCGACCCGTAAGAGAACGGGAGTCCGATAAAACAATCAGACGACCCGGAATATGACGGACCAAAACTGAACTTGGTGTACTATAACCAACAGACGGATTCTTTCCATTAAATTGAATAACGGAAACGAAAGAGTGCCTCCCTGGTTCCGGAGATACGCCACTACTGTCGAATTAAAGGACAGGAATTTGGGCATGCGTTTCTGAATAATGTTCATGCAATGACATAAAGCAAGCCTAAAAAACATTATTCCGCGGAAGAAAACTGATTGCTAAAAGACTGCGGAACCCAAAGACCCTGGCACTTCGAATCCGTAGGGATCAGTATTATATCCCAATCTGTTTGACTGGCAACCGTCATAACAGCCACACTCGGGTCCGGCAACTGCGGCGGCACTCTCTGAGTCAACCACCGAATGTTTGCCCCAGTCTGAATCTCTTGTAACACTAGATAGACAAGAGAACATGTAAATCGAGCAATTCATGGATTGCCGAAAAGTTGCCGTCGAAGAGAAGCTCCTCCGAGAACGAAGCGACTCTGAGAGAGTTCTTAACCTTACTATCCACGCGTGTGGATGTAGCTAGGGCTGCGTCACGTCTAACTAACTCCAATCAGCCACTGAAGGGCGGAGTTATACGTGAACAATCTACTGCCCTCAAAAGAAATTACATTGAGAATAATATCCCGTAAATCTTTTCTTGAAGACGTAATGATAACGCCTCAGTAAGGCGGATTACGTATAATAAAGCGTCTAAGTTAAGTCTACTATACATAATGTCGTTCCCAACATTGAAATTGGAAAAGACATAAACGGCGAAAAAGAATATATGCAGTCTTTAATCACACCGTCTAGACGCATATGAACTCTCGGTATGCCCTGCTCTGCCAAAATAAACTATTTGTATAAATGATAAAATGGCAGAAATGAGCAACGCGGACAAGAAACTAAACTATCATGCTTAGTAGCAGGCTTGTATATATATATATATATATATAGCGTCGAAAAATAAAACACATGTTGTAATGACAATATTGGACTGCGTCGGTAAGTCAGGGACAATGTCCCTGAACCGATCGAAAAATCCAAGTCCAATGACGCTATAAGTCTCTTATCCAAGATCGCAGCAATGAAGTCCGAAATAATAATCACTGGAAGATAATGCCAGAAGATATGAAAGGCATCTTCCGATACTACTAAAGGGAAAACTCGAAATCTTTCGAATCCCTTTCGCCATCCTGTCGGACCCTATAAAGCGTTCGGTCGTCCGTACCTGATGCAACCGCGGACCGCACCGACCCAGCGCCGTCGGATAATTCCTGATTCGACCGAGAAACTGTCAATTGCTGGGATGCTGCGAAACAACTGTGCTAACTCGGATAGCACGTCCGTCACTGAGGCCTGAGGAGAAGCGGTCTTACGATGCATTGCCGCTGGAAGCTCCGTGATCGTTACCCCGTGCATACTACCAATATGCGAGCGAACGGAGTGTATAGGCCTCGTGTCCCTTGGCTACCGGATGGCGCGACCTATTCGCCGTGGAATCACTGAATGCCGAAACTGATCGGATACTCGAGGTCACGTAGCCAATGTGCGGTCGTGTGCCCTGCTGTGAGGATGAGGAAGCATTAAAGACAGTCTCTCGGACTGTCAATATAACGGAGCGTCCCGACCAACGGACATATGCTCCGAATGTAAAATATCTGAACCACAACATGCGGTCCCCTATGTTGTTGGGCGAGAGAGGGACCTCTCTCGCTCACAGCCCGGACGGACCTGGACAAGCCAGGAACCGGACTAACAGGCTTCCTCCGATCTGTCCTCAATCTGCCGTCACTGGGTGAGTACTAAAGTAATTAAAGTGCTCGCATCACCCAAATCTCCTTCCTAGACCGCAACGGACGAACCCGGCAGCCGAACCATTCGATGAATGTACGCTACACCGGGTGAGCTAGCGAATGTCACTCCGTAGGCGATAGACATATTCCATGAGCACTTATTGCCGCTAACTCTTCATTAACTATGACGACAGAGGCACACTTTTGAAAGACATCTCCATAACTCTTCGAACAAGAAACCAGAAATGCTTGGTTAGCAAGCATAAAAAAATAATATATATAGCGTCGTTCAATAATTCGAAAGTTTGTGTGACATTATTGGACTATGTCGGAACTGAGGGACGATGTCCCTGAACCGAACCAAAAATTTCTAAGTCCACCGACGCTATCAGTTTCTTATCCGGCATCGCAGCATTCTGGTCCGACGAAAGAAGCTGTAGAAGACCAAGTCAGATGACATACACAACAGCATATGTTGTTCCGAAAGGGAAAGCTCGAAATCCTCCGAATCCCTTTCGGTATCCCGTCGGACCGGATGAAACTTTCGGACGTCCGTACCCGCTTCCGCGGAGCGTCCCGACCCAGCATCGTCGGATAAAATATATGCGACAGGTTCAGTTGATGCTGGGATGCTGCGATAAACTGTGCTATTAAGGAAAGCACGTCCGTTCCCGAGGCCTGTGCAGTAGCGGTCTTATGATGCATTGCCGCCGGAAGCTCCGTGTACGTTGACTCCCGCACACTTCCTATGCGAACGTCCGGAGTCTGCAGGCCTCGTGTCCCTGGCTACCGGATGGTGTGACCTGGTCGCCGAAGAATCCTTGATCGGCGAAGCTGGTAATATATCGGCGGTCACGCAGCCAAGGTGCGGTCGTGTGCGCTGACGAGAAGAGGAAGCCTTAGCAGTCTCAGCGGACTGCCTATACAACGGAGCGTCCCGAGCGACGGACGTATGCTCCGCTTACGACACATTTTGTACCACAACATCTGGGGCCAGATGTTGTTGAACGAGAGAGGGGCCTCTCTCGCTTGCCGTCCGGATGGACCAGAGCGAGCTATGAACCGGACTAAAAGGCTTCCTGCGTTCTCCCTCCGATCCGCCGTCACTGGGTGTGCATTAGGTTAATTTATAGTGCTCGCATCACCCCAAAATTCCTTCTAGACCGCAACGGACGAACCCGGCTGCCGAACCATTCGGTGAATGGACGCTACACCGGGCGAGCTAGCGGACGTCAAAGGCCGTCGAACCTACTAGGGTCCTCTTAGGCAATTGTCGTATTTACATGAGCACTTTTCCGCTAGCCCTTCATTAATTGTGACGACGGAGGCACACTGTTGGAAGACATCACAGATACATCACCCTAATCTTGATCGTCTGAAATAGAAATTGATAAAGTAGAGTGACCCTGCGGGGAAAGGACCGGAGTGTCCAAATCCCCAACAACATACCGTGACATACGCTTCCCATATTGTCATCGAAATCATACGATACAGAACAGGAGTTAATGCGAGTACACTGACCACATATAGAATGATAATAAAGTCAGAGGAAGACTTCCTCTTAAAACAATTGATCAATATCCTTTCAATGTGAAAAGAAAACAAGTCCTGGTACTCGCACTAACCCCTGGCAATCAAAATACATAATAATAATATGATCCATTAATATAGAAAAAATAATAGAAATCAAAATATTTTGAAAAAATATTTTTTCAAAACAGCCCAAGTTTCTGAAAAGTAACGTTGAGCCCCAATGGATCCCAAGCCTAAGTGTGGACAAAAATTTTAAAAATATTTTAAACAATTTATTCAACACTTACGAACAATAATAATGTATCTAGTTATGATTAAAATAACATCAAGATATTATTTTTTAGAAATCCCCCCCTCACACAGAGGGCTGTTGAAATGTAAACAATGAGTGTAAAAACACTAAAATAAGACTCCAGGCACCCAGGCCCGAAATCAGTTACCAAAAATACACTATCTGATGCAAAACAGAGACTTCCAGGGAAGAAACTGCAGAACATCAGACGGTAGATGCAGAACACAACGCCTAACCACCCGTAGGTGAAGACGTAAACATGGGGAAAGAACAGAATTCATTCTGTTATTCAGCTAAAACTCCCAAGAAAATTTAGTAATAATAATTACAAAAACTATGCCAAAAGCATGGGAGAATAGCAAGGGGGAACTTAAAGGACAGGGAGAGAGGAAAACACTTAAAAAAAAAAAACAGTGTAACTAAATAATCAGAATGACAACAAAATGGCTGCTGCCTTGAAAATAGGTAACTTAACATAATTTCATTAAAAAATTTTAAGTTACAGCCCTGATAATATTCTGTCACACATTCTTTTCCTCTCCTCCTTCTCTATCCTCCTTAGAATCACCATTTCACTAATATTTATGTGTCTGGCATCATTTAAACTGAGATTTATAAGCACAGAGATCAGTCAGATGTTAACTGATGAAGGGCCAAACTTAGAATGATTAATGGCGCCAATTTCGGAACGTCCTTGACACTGCGCATGCGCAGTGGGGGCAAAGTGTGGAGGGCCTTTCAGGACATGTTTTCTTTAGTTTTAGATGCAAATTTTGGGGATTGGGGGGCAAAATTTGTGTTTGGCCCTATATTTTAAGAGTTAGCACCAGCTATGTCTGGGTCATTGGTACAGTATAAAAATATAACACATTCTCACGAGTATAATTTTTTCATCCTCGCGAATGTGATATTTCTGTATCCATTTGAGAACTGTACATTTCCTTTTTTATTATACCCAATGGGGCAAGGCCCTAAGCCAGCCGAAACTAAATTTTTCCGACGAGGGGGTGAAGGTTGAAAATTTCCGACAAAATTTCTGAAATTTTTCAAAAAAAATGCCCCCAAAACCTCCATTTTGCACACAAATTCCAGAAAAAGAAGCCAAAATTACCAAAAACCGTCAAAATTCAACTGAAAAGAGACAAAAATTTCCGTCAGACACTATCATGAGGGAGGGGGCAGTTCCCCTAGCCCCCACACCACCCCACTACCTTCGGGCCTGATGGGGCCCTACCGTCAGACGCAAGCATGCACTTGATTCAGAAATTAATTTCATCTTTTCAGTTCCATCAAATAGTCCCATCTCGAGGTTCATTATGTATCGTAACACTCAAAAAACCAATTGGTCATTAAGTTTACCACATGCAACACTTCAGGGGAGCGCGGTGGCTCAGTAGGTAGAGGTGCAGGCTGCAAGCCGTGAGGTCCTCGGTTCGAATCTCACCTGCGGCAACCGCGTTGTGTCCCTTGGGCAAGACACTTCATCTCCATTGCCCGCGTGGG